>JARVLU010000528.1:26865494-26899130 GCA_031762415.1 Simpsonichthys santanae | reverse complement strand
GTTGCTGCTGATCAGTTTCATGTTGCTGCTGATCAGTTTCATGTTGCTGCTGATCTATTTCATGTTGCTGTGTTCATGTGTGCTCATCTGCTCACAAAGACTCGTGCTTATGCTCGGTGTATTGTTTTTATTATTTTTATAGTATTAGTGCTTAGTGTATTATTTAGTTGATGTTTTTCTTAGTTCATGATATGAACTTCATATCTTACATTTTATTGTTGGATGTAACGGAGACCCTGTGTACATAATCTTGTTCCACCACATGTGCCACATGTGGAGTGTACAACAGTAAACTCTGACTGTGACACATCAGAATCAATAATGACAGAATGACCCAACCTTTTTGTTCTGGCTTCAAAGTTAACGAGCTGGTAAGAGATGAGAGATAATAAATGATGTATTAATCAGTTTTTAATTTAAAGAAAACATTAGAAGAGATACTATATTTTACATTTAAATCCTCATCTGGGGGAACCACATTTGGTCTGCAGCTTCATGTGCGAGGAGGCTGTGGCAGCTTGGTCTGTCTGTGCTTTGGTCTTAAAATCCCGAGGTTGGGAGTTCGAGTCTAGGTTGCGTCAGGGAGTAAAACAATTGCCAAACTTTTTGTGCAAGTTTACTCGCTGAGGCAACTCTTGCAAAATGGATCGTCTGAAAGAAAAACTGTGGTCTGGTTCACTTTCACGCTGAGCCTTCAAATAGTCCAAACAGCTGCTCGTTTTGTAACAAGTCAGTTTGACAAGTTCTACTTTTAGAGTGGTGACAACTAAAAAGCACCAGACTGGTTAATTAGCAATGGAGGAGATGGAGCAGGTTCGAGAGCATCTGCAGAGAGCAGCGAGAGCACAGGGACTGAAGGTTACTCACAGTCTGGTAACCTGCGGTCCAGCGAAGCCCAGTGGAACGACTCAGCCTCATGAAGGGTGGAAGTCAGCCGTCATCGCCAACTTCTGCACTCACCAGTTCTGACCGCTCTCACCTGCAGGGACGACTTATGAGCCAGGAAGCTCCACGATTATAATGAAGAAGTGTTTTGGATGAGAAGTGAAAAGTGTTCAAGAATCAAAGAAGACGTCCAGACAAACTTTTAGGGTCTACCTGATTCAAGCTCAACTTTTGCCAACACAAAAATGGCTATAACTTGAAGGAATGTTTGGTGTGGCAGTAGCTGAGAGTCATTCACAGTATGTGCTCAGAGTGTTTTGATGTTCCTATCAGTAGTTTTCTTGTTTCCTCCCACTGAAAAGCCACAATATTTGAACAAATCAGATCGTCGCTGAGTATTTTCATCTGCTGAAGGTGATCATATTTTGCATTTTTTTTTTAAAGATCTGTATTCGTTGATGTTTTTTGTTGTGTTGTGGAAGCAGCACCGGAGGCTTCAAGGAAAATGTCCTCGTGCGAGCGACTTGGCATCAGCGCCGTCTGATTTCTGAGGTCAGGCAACAACATTCTCACTGACAGAAAACTGATCTGATTTCAGTGACCTCGCTGAATCATTGCATTTATGCACATCAGTGCAAACCGGCTAAATATAACATTTGGAGCTTGTTACCGTGGATATGAACCACAGGAACAAACCGCTGGTTCTGTTGCTGAGAAACAGCGAGTGGAGCGTTCACTGTCAGACAGCCACAACATCCACCCCCCCCCCCCCCCATCAACACATCCACCTCTCAGCACGAAGCACCGCCAGAAACTGACTCAATGCTTTGTGGACGTCAGACGGTACAACTGTGACATGAACAGCTAACAGGTGTCCACCCAGAATTACACAGCCACCTGTGATTACCTCGGCTGTGAACGCCAAACGAGCTGCAGCTTGCCCCGAAACAAAACGTACAACACGATGCCAACAACGAACCTGACATCTGGAACCAGCTGTTGGACCGTCTCTGAAAATACACTGTTCGGTGTATTTCTCATTGTTTTAGAGCTTTTATGACCTTTAGTCACCGGACGTAGATAAGTAAATGTAGAAAGAGGCTAAAATAGGATTGGATGCTGTCCTTATAATTTTCTAACTTGTACCTGTACATTTTCACTGTTTTGTATAAAACTTTAAAAAAAAAGACAACAAAATGAAAAAAAAAGGAAAAATGTGCATTTTCTGTGATGTGTGGTGTGAATGTAAAGTGCTAAATGACTGTTAATTTTCATCAAAAACGCCAAAATTGAACTGTTGAAGGTAAAACAAGCGTAACAGAAGCTAAAATGAGCAAAACAGCAGCTGAAAGCTAAACTGAGCACATTGTAGCTAAAAGTTTAAGAAGGTGTATAGTAGCTAAAAGCTAAAGCCAAAAAAATACTAACATGAGTAGAACAACGTAGCTAAAAGCTAAGACCAGCAAAACCATGATTGAAACCTAAATTTAGCACCTCGCTAAATTTAGCACATCAGTGCATCATGGTCTGATGGTTGTCTTCACTTACAAAAGGAAAAGCAAAACAAACATCACTGGAAACTCACCTGCCTGCCCACTCTCCACCTCTCTCTTCCTTTCTCAGGTTCCTGGACACACTGTCCTTGCACCTATAAAACCAAGAACAACTTGCACCATTACCTGTGAACACTTCATTAATTACACAAACAAGGACTAATACTTCTTTTTTCCAGTGAAACTGCCACAGGATCTCCCTCTCTTTACCCCTGAGTTGTAATATAAATGTTTTTTCTTTATGGAGCTTTACTGCTGTGTCTCTCAATCATTATTCCAGACAGTCGTCTTAAACCATTCTTTCATTTGATTGTCCATTTGCAGCAGAGTCTCTCTTACAGTAAATTTACACCTAAACATCTCCTTGATCCTGCCAGATCTGTGAACAACAACCAGACTAACGTATCATGTGACCTAAGCTTCCATGTGTTTTTCAGAGGATTCAGCCGAGTGCTTTGTTTATGTATATTGTGGACCCACATTTCAAAATAGCGCGTCAACACATCTGGTAAACTACTTGTGTAAACTCCTGTTTCATTTAATTCAGTATAACATTTTAACATTTTAAATTAGGCTGTGATAATTCAATTATTTGAAGAGTCAGTAATATAAAGACCGGTAATTTACACTAATCTGAATATTTAGAGAGATATTTGTCAGTCTATTTAAGAGATTGCAAAAGTAATATTGACCAATACATACCAGGGTGAATGAGCTAAAGGCTCATTAATTTTTGCTTATTTGTAGCTTTAAAAAATATTATGGCTGAAATATATCAGTATAGTTATCCTTTTCCTAGTCTGATTAATCTAATCTAAGCAGCTATGTGAACATTTAATTTCTTGTTTGATTTTGTGTTTTTGACCGTACTGCACGCCGTTAAAAAAAGTTATTAAAATTAGAAATGATGGGGGCATCGCCTTGAACCTGCTAATGATGTCACGGTACCCTCCTGTGTAGGCTGAAGATGAAAGGTAAACACTTCAGCTGTTAGTTTATCCAGGATGTCGGTGGCAGAGGGTGTGAGGCGGTCTGACGGGTGGGGGTCGGCCTCTGACTGCAGGGGAAGATGAAAGTAAACAGATGAAAGACCGCATTATTTAGCTTTACACTAAAGTGTACAATTTCCAAAGAAAGTGACATGTCCAAGTGGTGGCACATCGTGCTCTGAACGCTGGGGAACAAGATAAATAAACATACAAACAGGAGCAGAGATTTATCCCTCATCAATACATCTGCAGGGATGCTGGTAGCCATGGAGATGGTCAGTCAGCGCGTAATCTCCAAGTGGTACAGAAATAATATCACCGGAGCTCCGTGTGTGAGGGGCTGAAAAAACTGCAGAATATTTTTCAGTCGTTAGACAGAACGGCGAGGGACGGGGATTTGGAGACTCAACGTTAATGCTGGACGGAGGAAATGTTGCTTCAGCCCTCGGGAGTTTCAGAGCTCACATGTTTAGTGTTTTACAAGAGCTTTGAATTCACCCGAGTTTAAAGATCTGCGGCTGGAGTATTCAAGGGCACAAAAACACGACTGCGCCAACGCTCTTTCAGCTTTAGCTCAACTAACGTACTCTGTATTTTTTTTTATTTTTGTACATAATTTCACAGTCTGCCTACTCTTGCATACTTTGTTCTATTTCAGCCATTTTGGTTTATTTAAATTTTACATATTTTTAAAATTGTATGTTTATTTGAAAATATTTTTCAAATTAAAAAAACACACTGAGATCTCTTTAAATAATTCAAAAACACTAGTTTCCTTGAAATCTGTGTATTGTTTTGTTGTCTTAAGCTACTTTTAGCTTTTGGCCTGCCTTTTCTACTTTTAGCTATCGTTCTGCTATTTTTAACTTTTAGCTCCCATTTTAAACATTTAGCTAGCCATTTACTACTTTAATTTACTACTTGTTACTTTAGCATTTAGCTAGCCTTTTACTACATTTAACAAGCCTTTTGCTAAATTTAGCCTTTAGCTACATTAGAATTACAGCTGAACATTTGCTAGTTTAGCTACATTATTATTATGTTAGCTTTTAGCTTACAATTACACTTAGTTGAACATTTCCTGCTTTTACCTGCTGTTTGGCTAGTTTTAATGTTTAGCTTGTCTTTTGCTAATTTTAGCTTTGTGCTAGTCATGTGCTACTTTTATTTAGTGTTTTACTACTTTTTACTTTTAGCTAACGTAAAGCTTAAGTAAAAATAAAAGGATCGTCAACAAACTGAAACACTCGACCCACTCAGACATAAACTTTTAGTCCAAAAAGCTATCTTCAACAGGTAAGATATTAATCGTTCACAACCATTCTGTAGAACACCACTTTAAAATATTTGAACTGTCCCTTGAAATATGTTATCACTTATAAACCAACAAAACACAACGTTTTAAAAGTGTGGATGTAAGAAAATGATGGTTGGACGAGTTGATAAATACAAAAACATTTTTCCAGATGATCAAATGACAGTGTGACGTCTTTATTCACTTTAATTGCATCTCCAACTGTCTTCTGGACATCAGAAAACCTGCTCGTGTTCACTGTGTGGAAAATGGTCTCCTCCATCCTAATATGGCAACAATTTAACATGCAACAAACAAATTTAAGAATCTATTTTTATACTTTTTCTGGGAGATGAAAGGGCAGTTTTCTTTAGAATATGCTTAAAATTGTCAGGAAAGTGAAACAAATCACTTATCTTTCAATGCAGTAAAATATTTTTTTTTCATTCCTTTATTTATTCAGGTTAATCCCATTGAGCCACAGGGACTCATTTACAAGAGAGACCTGATTTTAACAAAGATTTATTTTATTTTTTAAGCAAGTGAAAATAAAATGAATTAAACATTATTAAACATTATCAAACATTAAACAAAAAATGTAAATCCTTTAAACTATTGAAAAGTTATTTTTCTTAGGTGCCTAAGCTTATACAGTATAGAGGAATTCAGATTGTAACTTCCTGGAACATCTGAGGAAAGACATTTATTTATTATTATTATTTTTATTTCTTTATTTGTTTTGTTAATGTTTTAAAAAGCTTTTTCTGCAGCATTTAAAAATACATAATTTGACAGCTTTGTAATTCTCCATTTTTGTTGTTTATTTTTTATCCAAGTTTTGTTTTTTAGTTCCTGTCGTTATTTTGAAAAACAAAACATATATTTTTTAATAAACTAATTCCAGCTGTGTGTTGTTGTATATTTTACAGTCAAAACGTGATATTTTACCAAGTACCCTGAAATAAAACGGAAACAGTAAAAAGTAATCTATCTGGATTATTGAGCATGCATCCGGAAATAGTAAAATAAATAAATTTTTATGCTAATAGTTAGCTAAATCTAGCTAGCTGCTAATGGCTAACAGCGAACCGCCGGTTGCCGTGGTAACTTTTCCGGTTACCGCGTGCGGTTGCTATGAGAGGAGAAAACGAAGGAACAGTGAGCTAGAAACAGTCAGCAACAAGTTATCCACCGATACTTTTGTTGTTTTAGTCCTTCTTTGTTCTGTTTGAAATAATGGACGAGCAGAATAACACTTCTAGAAGCAAAAGTGGAAAATATGTTTTGCATGACCGGTTCGAAGCGGTGAGTTTTGTTAAACTAGCTAAAGTTTTTTAAGCTAACCTGAACATAAAAATTAGCTGAGCCAGGTAAACGTGTGCGATGGTTATTAATTAAAGCTTAAGCTGCCACACCTAACTCAACCCTAATTATATTTAACTTCGTTTAGAATGGACAGCACATCAAACAGTATTAATCTGAACACTGTCCCTATAAAACTCTAAAGCTACTAAAATAAAATGTTAATCTTGTAAAACAAACAAAATAAACAACAAAGCAATAATTATATACTGTATATATAAAAGAAAATCAAGCACACCATAAAACTGACTTGTAAGAACACAAATGAACCATTGTTTTTGTCTACAAAATTGTCTTTTAAGACACTTGAGTTAAAGATACTCAGTACAAAATATCAAAATAAAAGGTTATCCTGAACTATATCAAACAGTGCAATTTGAAAAAGTTTACTCCAGTAGTTTTCTAGATATACTGCATAGTAAATCAGTACTATGTACTATTAGCATACCCACATTTAATTCTGAAATGTGGACATGCATTCAATGTAAACAAAGCACTCACTCAGTGTGGACGTTTGAGCCACATAGTCGGCATCTGGTCACAAATTTAGTTTCCAAATTCTTAATTTAACGACACAAAGAACTGTGGAAATGAGAAAAACATTAACTGATTTAGTTTTTTAAATTACATGTTTTTTTTGTGCAGTCTTTACAACTTCTTGTCTCTTAATTTTCATACTTTTAACAAATAAATAATCTTGAGAACACTGGATCACAAAGTAGATGCTGGGACACCATGGGTTGTAACAGTTTGATGTCTTGAGAGGATCCACAGAAATAAATTTAACTAAAAATATATTGCTATCATATTTATCCTTAACTGCTACAAAGAGATTTAATATAGTAGTCATGAATGGATTAAAAAATAATTAAAATATTAAAATACATACTTAACCAGCAGTAACTGAGGCCACAAGTCTCTTTGTTTGCGGCCTAAAAGCAGAAAAATTTGGGATCCACTGCTTTAGAATATGTTTTGTTGTGGCTTCTCTACTGCTTGTTTGTAAAATAATTGTCCTTATCTCTAAAAAGGCCAAATTAAATACAGTATCCAATTTAAAAATAAATAATGGTAAATTAGTTTGCAGCACTAGATTGTCTGATTAGTGCAGTCTCATTTGTATCTGCTAAAGACTTTTTGAAGTTAAATGTGTGTTTTGTGCTACTGGAATATAATTTGAGTTGTAGGATTTTGTTGTTGTGTATTTTTATAATAACATTTGATTAATTGTTTTCTATTTAACAAGCTTACATGTTCTTGTAGGGCTGAAAACTTGCAAGTAATTAGGAATTAAGTTAATTAGTTCAACATTTATTTATACAGGTTAGTCTCAATGAGCCTCAAGGACTCATTTACAAGAGAGACCTGCTTTAATAGGTTTCTTGTATGTTTCTATTTATATTTTATTGTTTTAATCTTCTTGAGTGGTTATAAGATGGAGTGGGAGATGAATCAACAGATCTGGGTCATGTCCTCAGTGATGAGGGCGTTGCTTTGGTCGGTCATGGTGAAGAAAGAGTTGAGTCTAAAGGCAACGCTATGGATTTACTGGTCTGTCTATGTTCCAGCCCTCACTTGTGGCCGGCCATTAGGTTTGGACCAGGACCAAAAGAACCTGATCCTGGATAGAAGTGGCTGAAATGTGCTTCCTTTGTTGGGTGGCTGGTTTCAGCTTTAGAGACAGGGTTAGGAGCTCCATCGTACGGGGAGGCTCGGAGTAGAGCCGCTGCTCCTCCACATTGAAAATGTCAGTTGAGGTGGTTCATTTGATTATGATGTCTCCTGGACGCCTCCATTTGGAGGTCTTCCAGGCACATCCCACTGGGAAGAAACCCGGGGCAAGACCCAGAACTTGCTGGAGGGATTACTGGTATATACCCTCTTGGTCTGGGAATGTCTTGGGGTCCCCCAGGAGGACCTGGAGAGTGTCTTTGAGAGGGGGAAGTCTAGGTTTCTTTCCTGGACCTGTTGCTTCCACGACTCAAATGTGGTAGAATAATAATAGGTGTTATAATAATAATAATAATAATAATAATAATAATAATAATAATGTGTTAGAAGAAGGTGATTATCTTTTTGCTAAGTTTGGTAAATTTATATTTAACTTGTTTAAATGTTCATTATTATATATTATTTTTTTTTTAAACACAAAAATTAAATAGGATTAAATTAAAGAACAAAAGAAGAGCTAGCAGTTTTTATTCATTGCTCAAAATGCAGATCTTTTGTTCATTATTTTATTTTTTATTTCTAATAAAAGGCGTTTACTGATACTATTTTCCTCTAAATCAAAACTGTTGTCAAAATGTTTACTTTAGTCTGTTTGACTAATAATGTTACCAGTTTAATTCTGAAATTATATCACAGATTTTGACAAATGTTCTTCAAGATGGCGGGTGAACTGCATTCTTTAAGGAAAACTAGTTTCAGTTTTTTCATTAAACACAAAAAGGATTTTCTAAACCAATGCAGGTGAAATTCAACATCTACAGAAGTTTTAATTTTTCATGTTTTTAGTTTCTAAAATGTTTGCAATTTCATAATTCAGGGATCGGTTGCAGCTCTTGACGAAGGTGATTCAAAGCCATGCAAGCAGACATATGGACACAAAGGGATCATCACGATGGACCAAGAAGCTACAATGGAGACTATCACCACATCTAAAGCAACTTATGTCCCCCCAAATAATCCAGTAGTCAGAGTAAAGGGTATGTTTGTTTACAACTGATAAATAATAAAAAAAGGTTCAATTTTATTCATCATAATCCATTTTCAGACCTTATTTGGGTGACGGCGCTTATCTAATACCTGATTACAGCGTTCACACAGACTGAGGTTCTGTTGTTATGGCTGTTCAGGATGAAATTCTTGTTTATGGTGATTTGACACGCTCACACAGTTCATCTCTTTTTATGTTTTGGCACAGGCGCCCGAAGAGAGCTTTTGGAAAAACAGCTAACCCAGATGATAAGGTAAGCCAACGATGAACAACTGCTTTGATGCCGAAGAGAAAGAAAATTATTTTTGGAAGTGTTTTGTTTATGGCAAAAAAAATTAAAGCCCGAGTGTGTCTGCAGAGGAACATGTAACATACACTTGTCTGGGTTTGTTGTTATGCTTTTAAATCAGATTTCATTATGTTTTTTTTTTTATACGAAGGCCAATCTTCTTAGTAAGCTTAAATCCCTACAAGTCAAGCGCTCATAAAGAATTGTTTACTTTGATAATAAATGGTCTCCAATAGTGAGGTGAGTCCAATCATTCAGTTTTAAGCTGCACACCAGACGTCCTGTATTTTATATGCACACATTAGAACCACATGATTCATGGCAGGAAACTGAGAGGGTTGTTCCAGGCTCATTGGCTGCTATGTTCAACACAATGCCATGCAGTTGTAAATTTATCCCGGTGGAAAAGCTAAAGTCTTTTCTTTCTTATGCTTTATTGCGATTAAACGACACTCCAGCATCTTGTACATTGGATACTCTGTACCTAACAAGTACTGAGCAAAGTAAGATGTTCACCCACACACATGTTTGGCCTTGACAGACTTCTTCACAGCACTGTGTGGGCATCAAAGCAGAACTTTAACCTTAGGGCTAGACAACCTAAACATTTACTGTTTCCTGACTGCAGCAGTTTACACAAATACATCCTTGTTTCTTTCACTTGCTTCAGTTCCACGTGTCTCTTCGTACAGCCAATATTATAGGCTTGCTTCCATACTGTTCTAACAGAAAGCTGAGATATGAGGTGCCAGCAGGTGGTGAGAACGTCAGCACAAACTACAACAGAGATAGAACAAATATTTGTTTTACACAGTTCACATTTTCTTTTCATTTAATAAACGTGGTATGCCAGTGTCCCTCTGCGCTGGAGAATTTGAATAATGTTTTTTAGTTTTGGTTATGAATGTTTTTCTGGACTGGAACTGGACAGGGAATGCAAGTAGACCTACATGTTTTTGGTGCAAGATATTCATGTAGGTAGGAGTTTCACTGTGGAGAAGAACACAGGTAGGTTTCTTTCCTGTTCAAGGTGGCACAGAGGGATGGATCCAAGCGAGTGGAGGGAGCAATTTCATCCACCACCAGGTGCATTGGTGGAGCCAGGGGGTGGACAATGGTGGCCTTGGCCAACATAGCTTAATCTTCAGCCACCCCAATTATTTGAGGAAATTATACTTGGAATGTAAAAACTAGAAAGCATAGTTTCTTCAAGTGATCAGGGTGGCCAGTTTACTTGTAGATATGATGGTAGCCATCTTGAATTTTGACGTAGTAAATCAGTTTTTGATGAAGACCTTTCTTTCTTACTCAATCACTTACTCACTCTTCTCGAGTGACGTCATGGGTACCGCAGTATGGCCACACTGACGGGAGCTCCACTTAAATTCAATCTTTTTTTGTTCCTGTTGTTTTTGTTTTATCTTTTTTTGAGCCTACACCGCACACCCACGCTACAGGTATGACCACAACACTTGTGGAGTTTTGTGTGTCGCTGCCTTGACATCATGCTATCCTGTCATCGTGGTTCAGTTCACAGCCCCACTCCAGCCTCGGGCTCAGGCTCTGGCCTGTTATGGTGGCTGTCTCCATGATCCTCCACCTGCCTGCATGGACTGAACTCTATGGACCTGTTCGGATCTGCGGGAAAAATCTTGTATGTTCTCTGTCTGCTGGACCCAGTTCTGGAAGACAGCTACTGCGGTCGTTATTATCATCAAGCTGCTAACGCTGCTAAAAAGATCATGTCTGCCTGCACGGACCTGTTTGGTTCTGCAGGGAAGCCTGGGATATTCTCTCTCTGCCTGACCCGATTCTGGACTTCCATCTATGAGGGCAGCTGCTGCGGTCCTTGTTACCATCAAGCTGCTGACTGGACCTACTAACAAGACCATGCCACTAACAGAACAGAACCATGATGTTGAAAGAACCTCACTGTTAACCGAATCACACTGTAGATGTATTTCTTTTTCAACTTTGGTGCCTTGTGTTTAGTATTTTAGCAGTATTTTTAGTATGTTTTTAGTATTTTAGCAGTATTTTAGTATGTCTTTAGCATTTTAGCAGTATTTTTAGTATGTCTTTAGTATTTTAGCAGTATTTTTAGTATGTCTTTAGTATTTTAGCAGTATTTTTAGTATGTTTTTTTGTATTTTAGCAGTATTTTTAGTATGTCTTTAGTATTTTATTAGTATTTTTAGTACAAACCGGATTCCAAAAAAGTTGGGACACTAAACAAATTGTGAATAAAAACTGAATACAATGATGTGGAGGTGCCAACATCTAATATTTTATTCAGAATAGAACATAAATCACAGATCAAATGTTTAAACTGAGAGAACGTATCATTTTAGGGAAAAATATGTAATAATTTTATTTTTTGGCAAGTCGAGATGGTTCTTCTCGTCCTCAGCATTTCATTGCATTGTTGACCGTGTGTTGATTTTGCACATGAAAAAATAAACCAAACCTGAACCTCATGCCTAGATTTATCCTCACATCAAACAGGAAGTTACAGTGTTTTTCACCTCATCAAGCTCACAACATGCACGCACAGACGACAGACGGACAGCATGAATTCTTATTCCCACTTTTTCGCTCTGTGATGAGGGACAACAGTTTCAGCACATGACCAAAGTTAAATGGCGACAGGACCAGGATGAAACAAGACGGGTGTATAAAAAGCATAACCACTCAAAACATGGCCGCATGGCTCACTGGTCACAAACACTCAAATTCAGTGAGACTACAACTGGAAGTTCACCTTTTTTCTCACAATTTGAAGTCTCCAATCAGCCTCTATACTTGCACTCCAGAGAGATGCTACCCTTTAGCTCTCAGAGTGTGTGTTGGGCATGACTCTCAGCTACTGCCACACCAAACTGTAGCTCAGTATCTGTAAAACTGACCTAGTTATACCAGTTTTGTTTTTGCTGATTATCTGTGGCAACCATCTTGAATTAAGTTGAACAGAAAAGTTCATTAGTGATGTACCTAAGATTTTAATTAAAATCTGTTCTCTGTTTCATAGGATATTTTGCTAACAGAGTTGACTCCAGTATCGCTCGCTTTTCATGGCAGCTGGTGATAAAAACCTTTGTTTTTGTTTGGAGGAACGCCGACGTGTTTGATTAATAAGGATACAGTGAGTCGTTTTGTCTGACAGCTGCTCCAGGTTTAGCTCTTTGTCTTTTTTCTTCAAACATAATGAGCCTCATCTCTTCGGCTAATGGAAGACACAGATGTTCACCAACAAAGGACTTGATTATTTTTTCAGTTTGTTGCAGTTTTTCAAATAAAGAAAAGAAAACCTCTTTGTTTTCAGCGTCACATGTTAGTTGAAGGGTTTTGTAGTTTCTTATGCATTTGTAATGTGAACATCACCACAGACCTCTCACTGGCTTTTCTCCAAATTTAATAAATTTAAATTAAATGTCCTCACAGGTTTCTGCGTTTTGTTACAAGCGTGTTGGAGTCGCTCACGCTGCATCCTCTTGCACTTGTTCACAGTTTGTTGCCGTCTGCTTCAGTTTCCACGAAGGTCCTCAACGTATTCTTTGTGGCGCTTCGCTGTTCAGCGGTTTCCTCTTGGAATCAGGATGGAAACAGGCTTGAAACTGTCTAACCTGTTGTTTCTCCGTTTCACGTTTTCATCACAATTACAACAATGATTAATTTACTGAATTTAAAAATGGTTCATCTTAAAGTTTCTTTTGAGGACCAGTTCAAGGAGCCCGTTTTATTTTACATATTTTACCTCCAACAAAAACGAAAAACAAAGAATCATTAAGAGGCGTGGACTTTGTGTTTGGATGAGTCTGGTCTGTAATGTCGTCAAACAAAAACAAAACAACTTGGAAAATTAATGAAGGATTAATAATAAATTATAAAATAAATACTGGAGATTTTTACCCTTTTGTAACTGTACTGTCCATGATTTTAGTTTAAATTTAGGCCTAAATCTTTCTTTGTGAGGTTTGTAACAACATTAAATTGGATTTTTTTGAACAAGACAGAAAAAGAACTAAACGTAGGAATTATTTTAATCAAGAGTTGATGTCTAAATGGACTCTCCCAGGCATACAGGTTGTTTAACATAAAAAGTTAATGTTGCTGTACTTTAAACCAAACATACCACCTCTGATAAGTTTGTCAAAATCAGTAAAACAGAGAACAAGCCTGGAAAGTGTCTTTTCAAAATGTCCGTCTGACTTTTTACTTTGGTAAATCAATCAGTTTAAAAAAAGTACAGAGAGGGTCCATGTGTCTTTGTGGATTTAGGGAGGAGGTGTGGTGTTGTATGAGGAAATCTGGAGTGGCAGAGCAGTATATTAGACTGGTACAGGACATGTATGAGGACAACAGGACATGTGTGAGGACAACAGGACATGTATGAGGACAACAGGACATGTATGAGGACAACAGGACATGTGTGAGGACAACAGGACATGTGTGAGGACAACAGGACATGTGTGAGGACAACAGGACATGTATGTATGGTGAAATGTGCTGTGAGTGACAGATAGCTTTGAGGTAGGAGTGCATCAAGGATCAGCTCTGAGCCCCTTCTTGTTTGCTCTGATGATGGACCGACTAACAGATGAGGTCAGGCAGGAATCACCATGGACTATGATGTTTACAGATGATGTGATCTGTGGTGAGAACAGGGAACAGCTGAAAGAAGATAAGACATACAGACCATCACCATTGAACAGCTCTGACAGTCTAACTTTATCGTCTCACAGTGAGAAAGTTTGTGCTGAAATGAACCCACCGCCGCCCAAAACAGAGTTCTGCTCCACAACCCAGAAGGATTTCTGTGTCCAAGGGTTCGTTCCCTGCAGACCTCAACCTACAAAGGTATGCGTCGATTTAAAGTTTATTTTGTAGAGTACTTCAAACATCTACAGGACAGTATGTGTTGTGAGTGATGCTCATCTACTACCACACCAAACGTTAGGTCATGGTCTGTAAAACTGACTGAGCGGTCACACTTAAGTCAGTTGTCTGTGGCAGCCATCTTGAATTGAGCTGACTCCAAAATTTAATCAGTTGTAGACGTACATCCGTTGATTATTTCCTGAAAGTTTTGTTTTAATCCATCCAGTGGTTAATGAAGGTTTTTGCAAACAGACACAGCCAGGCGTAAACACCTTTTGCCTTTCACTGAATTAAAACATTTCAGTTAACACTTTTTGTTTTTTTCAGGCTCATGATTATAAAAGTGACCAGGCCATAACATTCTGGAGTGAAAATCACCAGCGGATACAGGTGTGTCAAATTGTTCTAATTTTACACTCAGCTTCCCCCTTTATTTATTTTTTTTTACAATTTTCATTAAATCATTGTTTGACGTAACAAAGCTTCAAGAAATGATGTTGCTGATCTTGTTTATTGATTTGCTTGTGAGCCAAACGACTTTTACAATGGATTGTAGAGTAACAGAGATTTTCTGCCTCATGATGAACACCTTCATCGTTTCTTATTGAAATGATTGTTTAGTCACAGAACCATAAAACGCGTAGGAAGAAAATGCAGCAGAAGGAGCTTTTAGAGGAGTTGCACTCGTGTACTGGGGTCAGGAGAAAGATGATTATAGGCTCCGTTTTCTTGTGTATCACAGATCCTTGTATTTTATTCAGCGTCGGTTTGTGTGGTTGAATCCAATAATTTAACAAACAACAAGAGAAGAAACAAAGACGTATTATTCATAATTTAGGACGTTCTGTGTATTTTTAGGGCGTAACGCCCATCCAGACTTCGAAAGCTCCTTTCAGGAAGTCGACTCTGTTCAGCACCCCCATCACTGAACGACTGGATGAGATCGACCCATCTGACAACTGAGCATCACTTCATGACCTGCTGATACTGAACAGGTGAGTCACACCCGTTCTTATCTTCACCTGCATTCGTTTTGTTTAATCTGTGGACTGACCGCAATTCCCAGCATCTACAAACAAAATAAAATGTTTTTATTAAGTTTACATATACTGCACGTATTAGACATTCATACGATGAGAATAATCTTAGCTGAAGATGGATTCCCTGACAAAACAACAACAAAACCACAGACGCCCAGCTGATGTTTGATGATGCACAGAAATCAAGACGCTGACTTTATATGGAAACAAGCAGCAGCCTAATAAAACAGACAGGTTTGTGTTTTATGCGCTTAGTTCCAAGCTCTTAAAAAATGTTTCTGTCAGCGCAGTGAGAGAGTTTCATCAGTGCAGACGCAAAGAATTAATGCAGCTAACAGGCAGCTTGGAGTAAATCAGAAACTTTAGAAAGGATCATATTTATCCAACTGCAGTCCCTTTGAATGCACACACCATTCTTGAAATGTTTCAGTCTGGTTTTAAAGCCCTTCACAGCACTGAAACGGCACTTTGAAATGTTTTTAATGATCTTTTGCTAACTAGCGATTCAGGAGACTTTGACACAACTGACCATGATATTCTGATCTCCCAGCTGGACCAATGTGGTGTCAGCGGCTCTGCGCTAGAATGGTTCAGGGCTGACCTGTCAGACTGGAGTTTCTCTGTAAAGGCTGCCACATACTCAGGCGTTCCGTGTGCACGCCGTGAGTCATGCAGACACTACGTGCACACTGTCTGCAGACGGTTGAGACTTCATACTTGAGCGTACACCCTGACAAGCTGCAGCCTAGCTCAACAAAACAAAAGACCATTAAACCAGACCAGGATGAATTTACTACAATGATGTCGCATACAAAACAGTCCATCGCCGGGCTATATCCCCTTCCCCCCACACTCACATATGAAGTTCCCCAAGGATCCATTCCTGGACCCCATTATTTTCCATTTACACACTCCCTTTAGACTCCACTTTTAGAAAATTTAACATCTATGTTCATTCCTACACAGATGACACTGAGATTTACCTTCAGTTGAAGGGTAATCATTATTTTTGAACAAAACCACTGTTTGACTGCCTCATTGAATGTGGATGGCTTCAAACCTCCAGAGGATGAAACTAAATTGTTATTTTTGGTCCCAGTGGGAACCATAGCACTTCTGATCTGTAGATCAAGGCAGATTGGTGCAGTTTTTAAAATTTCATGCAAATGTGATTCAAATTCTAACCTTGAGAAACAGATGAGTTCTGTAGTAAATAAGTCCGTTACTGTATTTAAATTAAGGCTTTTATCTCAAGTGAAACTGTTTTCACATTTTTAGTGGATTATAAATGTTTATGTTGTCAGATTTAAAGGTGAAGCAGCAGGAAACACAGATACTAATTGAATTAAATAAACTGAATTGAATTGAATTGTAATTAAATATTGGGTATATAAAAAATAGCCTCTGGAACCAGATTCAAATAATTTGCATGTCAGTATTAAAGCATTTATTCCACAAAAAATTTGAATAAATTCAAGTTTTAGCCTATTATCTTCTGTTGGCCAAAGTGCTGTTCAAAAAACATTAAATAAACACATCAACAACGAAGCACAAAAGACTAAAACCGAACAACAGAATAAACAAAAGAATAACATTTTGTATTAAAAACACACAAAAACCCGAGTAAGGCATAAAAATTATGGGAAACACATCAACTGTGTGGTACAACTTTATTCACAAAAAGCTGTCATTTTACGTTAAGGACAGAAAACACACAGATGCAGACACATCTGTCTTTCACGGCGGCGGGCGTTAATGATCTCAAACTAAAAACTTCTCCATTACCTGGGAGTTTAGTTGATCACTGAGCCTCCGAGTATAAAAGAGATTAAACTCAGATCATGTCTTGATCAAGAAGCCCCCCTGTCCTTCTGCCAGGATGAAAATCTCGTCAGCGCCTCTTCATCGTTACGAAGGCTTCCGCATGTGAACAGAAACGCCACATGTGCAACAGATTCACATGCGTTCTGTCGGTCAGAGCACATATCCAGGCTTCCCTGATCCTTTCTGAGCCTTCAGCGGGGATTAGCAGGCGGTAGCCATGGCGACGAGTAATTTCACTTTCTATTTATGCAGCTTTTCAATCCAAACATTTCATTATCTTCACAGGACGAAACAGGAAAACCAATTTGCTCCTGAAACACGGAGCCTCCGGAGCAAATTTCTATTTAACGTTTCAAATGAAATGAGACACAGCTGTCTGTCTTTTGGTTTTGCCCCATTTTAATTTAAAACTTTGCTGTTGTCGTGATCGCAGCTGCGCCACACGCACGCACGCACACGTCATCCTCAAATCAGAACCAGAATCTTTAAAACGTTTTTTTTTTTAAATAAAACTTTAAGTAATTGTTGAACATCTACAACTGATCCCCTTTTCGAGTGAATTCAGTTCAAGATGGCCACCAGCAGTTAACACCAAACTGGTATAACTGTATTGATTGTACAGATATTGAGCTAAAATTAGATTAGATAGAATTTTATTGATCCCTTGGGACGATTCCTTCAGGGAAATTAAAAATAAGCTGAGAGCAATCCTCATAACATTATTTTTCATGTTTGAGCAAAACACCAACAACATTTCTCAACTTGATTATTTTAGTCTAAAACTAAATTATTTAACAAGTTATCCTTAAATGCATATTGATTTTATTAAATATTTAAAGATCCTGCGTGATCTGTTAGCGCTCAGAGTAAATGTTAAGGACGGCTCTCAGCTACTACTACAACAAATCTTATCCCAATATCTGTAAAACTGACTGAGTTATTGACATTTTTGTGTTTGTTAAGGCTAGTTAGCTGCAGCAGCCCTCATTGATTCAAATAGTTAATCATTCAGTGATCACTTTCTGAGTTTCATTAAAATCGGTCCAGTGGTTCATGTGATATTTTACTAACAGATGGTGAAAACAATCATAAAGCCATTCCGGGTGTCTGGAATCTTGGCTTGAACCTGTTGTTAAATCTGTACACTTAATAGGAAAAGTTTTTCTCTATAAAAGTCGTCAAATTATTATTTTTTTTCAGTCTTTAGGTTGAAATTTCACTCCGTCCTCCGAGTCCTCCGCCCTCAAACTACCTCCATGTCCTCTAACTACATCTATATATCCCAGAACATTTACTGTACATGAACTATTTTACTTTAATATCAAAAACCTAAAGAATAATCTGAAAAGTCAGAAAAACTGCGATATCTTGAGTTAAAAATGTGTCTGAACTTAGTAAGCATCATCAGGTTGTTTGTGAACAAGCTCTGAGCCATTTGGTGTTCATTTATTTTTACCTTAAACTGTTATTTAAGGTCAATTTTGTGGCTTGCAGGAGCCTCGAAAGAGTCGGCGTAACACGACTGAAGCCCGGCCGGTCGGTGGAAATTAGCAGGTCGGCGTGGGGTTCAGCGCGGTTTTAACAGGCGCCGGCTGCGCGTCACCGACGGGAAACAGGGTGACAAGAGCCGACGGCCTCCCGCTGAGATGAAAAAGCACAAAGAACCACACACAGCAGCCGGGCCACCGTTTAAAAACTGATAACGAGCATCTGATTTGCAGTGATGTCATTACGACAGGCTGCCTGCTCATAGCTGCTCGCAGTTAATTGGCTGCAGATACACGAAGCTGTTTGTTTTAAGGCACACATGCATTTTAAATAGTCAGTAAACTAACCCTGGTAGTGCTGTGATGTTTATATTGCATGTGTAATAAATAGAAATGAAATATCTGCAACACAAACAGGAAATATTTGCCGATTTTTAACGAAAATGTTACAGAAACCCTAATGAGTTAGTCATGTTACCCCCAGACAATCAATCAGTGAAGCAGAAATTGTGATAAAGCATATAACAAATTTAATACAAAACAATTCAGCTGGACCCTGTCACAGACTGAAGAGGAGACTTGGAAACATCTTCCATCTGGTTCTTGTGAGCTGGATAACTTGAAATGTGAAGTACCAGCTCCTGTTGTGGTGTGTGGCTGCAACAAGACGTAAGAAGGGTCACTATCAACAATTGGGTTGCCACATCAAAATCCAAGATGGCTATCAATATCGGTCTACCATATATATATATATATATACACATATATATACTGTATGTATACTGTACACACATATACATACATATATATATACAGTATATATATGTGTGTGTGTGTGTGTTACTGCTGCAAATAAGTATTTGACACCTGCCAATCAGCAACAATTCTGGCCCTCAAAGATCTGTTAGTCCACCTCTAAAAAGTCCACCTCCACTCCACTTATTATTCTAAACTAGAAGCACCTGTTTGTGGTCATTAGCTGCATAAAGACACCTGTCCACCTCACACAATCAGTAAGACTCCAACTACTAACGAGTCTAAGACCAAAGAGCTGTCCAAAGACACCAGAGACAAAATTGTAGACCTCCACAAGGATGGAAAGAGCTACAGGGCAATTGCCAAGCAGCTTGGTGAAAAAAGATCAACTGTTGGAGCAGTTATTAGAAAATGGAAGAAGTTAAACGACTGTCAATCTCCCTCGGACTGGGTCTCCATGCAAGATCTCACCTCGTGGCGTATCATTGATCCTAAGAAAGGTGAGGAATCAGCCCAGAACTACACGGGAAGAGCTGCTCAATGACCTGAAGAGAGCTGGCACCACTGTTTCCAAGGTTACTGTGGATAATGCACTAAGACGTCATAGTTTAAAATCATGCATGGCATGAAAGATTCCCCTGCTTAACTCAGCACACGTCCAGGCCCGTCTTAAGTTTGCCCATGACCATTTGGATGATCCAGAGGAGTCATGGGAGAAAGTTCTGTGGTCAGATGAGACCAAAATAGAACTTTTTTGTCTTAATTCCACTCGTTGTGTTAGGAGGACGAAGAATGATGAGTACCATCCCAAAAACACCATCCCTACTGTGAAGCATGGGGGTGGAAGCATCATGGTTTGGGGGTGTTTTTCTGCACATGGGACAGGATGACTGCACTGTATGAGGGAGAGGATGACCGAGTCCATGTATTGTGAGATTTTGGAGAACAACCTCCTTCCCTCGGTTAGAGCATTGAAGATGGGTCGTGGCTGGGTCTTCCAACATGACAACGACACAAAGCACACAGCCAGGAGAACCAAGGAGTGCCTCTGTAAGAAGCAGATCAAGGTTCTGGAGTGGCCTAGCCAGTCTCCAGACCTAAACACTGAAGAAAATCTTTGGAGGGAGCTCAAACTCCGTGTTTCCCAGCGACAGCCCAGAAACTTGGGTGACCTATGGGGGCAAGATGGTGTAGAGGCAGGACAGCCGGCTTGGGACCCAAAAGTCCCAGGTTCGATCCCCGGTCACTGCATACCTTGTGGTGTCTCTGGGCGGCACACCTCATCCCCAAAATGAACCCCCCCCTCTGTTCTTCTCCATGGTGTAACTCCTCCCCACTTGAATATCTCATGCCAAAAACATTAAGGTTTACTTGCATTCCCTGTTTAATTCCAGTACAGTACAGAAAAACACTCATCTCCAAAACAAACATTCACTATTCGTATCCCTCACTGACGGGTGACATCAGCATACCGCTTGTTTTACAGGTACTGTTCCTTAAAAGTTGCACAGCTTGCTGCTCTTTTGCTTTATAATGTACATTTCTTGGTAAATTAAATGTGTCTTTGGTGGTTTATAGATTCTTATGCGCCAGTTCTTTAAAAACAAAACAAAACAACAACAACAACAAAAAAAAAAACCTTACTCAAACAGTATCTTGTAAATGAAAAAGAGTGTTTCACTCAGTTTATTGAACAAAATATTTTACAGAGTCTTGCATATACATATTTACACATTTGTATTGTGATACATGGTTGATAAACCCCTGCAGTAATGATTGCTGTTCTGTGCCATCAAACTTCAATGAATTCTTCAAAAAATACTAATACATCATTGATTTCCAAACACGTTATACAAATCTTATTATAGAAAGCACAAAATATAAGAATTTATCCATGAAAACACTCGCTCTCAGGACTCTCCGTACAAAAAAACAACTTCAGTTTTTGTCCGTTCCAGTATACAGGTAATAAATATACCTGGAGTTTCCTCTGTTTTTGTTGTAAGGGCGTTGTTCTCCTTTTCCTTTCAGGGAAATCACAGTTAAGGACTTATTCTAGAACAAATAAAGTAGCGGCTCCGGAGCTCCTGCCACGTGGTCAGCAGGCCTCTCAGATAACGTACACATCAGTCTTCTCCCCAAGAAGCCAATATGTTCTCATTTTGCCTTTGCCCTGGAAAAAAAAACGACACAAAAATCAATAGGTTCATCAATGGAAATGCAGTGGAGGAGGATGGGGAATGGATACCTCCAACCTAACTGGCCTCTGTTTATGGGCGACACTAGAGCCTTTTGGAGCGATCTTGTTACCTCCCCATTTTTATCCACAAATGACACAATATGTATAGAAAACCTCCAAAGGATCAATCTGCTAAGTGGAGTTTTGACTCTTACGTATGAAGTGGTTGTTCTCCGTTCTGGTTCAGTGTTATTTACCTAAAAGCTGTTTCATTAGAAGATATAGATTTTGCCTCCCAGGTAGTTAAAATCAACCTTGGAGTGATCAATCGTTGTTATAGTCCTAATTAAGAGCGTAAAATAGTAACTAGAAAGTTTCAGAAGGCATTCAACATGCATGGCCTTTTCTTTAGCCTCGTTAGATTCAGGACTTGTTTTTGAAATTATAAGTTGTGACAATGGCAGTGTTACTGTGATTCTGTAAACTTTTGTTTTGAAACTCCATTTTAAAACCTCTTCCTGTTTGCTCAATATTATTTGAAGACTTTGAATCCTGGATTTGAAAAATAACCACCTGCACACCATCAAAACTTAAAGTGTGTGTGACATGCATATCCTCAAAATACAAAAAATGGAAGAAAACATCATAATATTTAAATATTTGGCATAATATACGTACATGATTTAACCCATTTTGTCAAATAACTGTTTTTTTTTTTTTTTTTTACTTGGTGCAGCCAAAGTGAAGCAGGAAGTGACATCAAAAGGGAACTCTTTAAAATCTTCTCTGTCGGTGTTGGTAGCATTGTAACAATACTGTGTTCTAATGCAGTTGTTCCCCTTTGACATCACCTCCTGTTAATGTGCATGAGGATATCTCAAAGACTGTTCATCTCAGTGATGTGAAATTGTTTTTTGCAGTACATTATTATGTTATCTTTCCAAAAATGTATTCATATTTATTACAAATAATTGACCTCACAGGCTCTTTAAAGCAGAATTTTGTTTGTAACATTTTGGTAACTACACTTTTAAACTCCTCCCCCTTTCTACACATAGGACAATAAAATTAATCCTGCACCACAATAAACACTTTGTTTTCACATTAATACATTAAAACATTTCACACATGTACTGTCTGCACCTGACCTGTTTAGAACTTAATTTTTATATTCTCTGTTATTTTCTACATCTTGTGTGATTCCTGGTGTACTGAAACTCTGGCACAACAATTTCCTGCGAGATCAATAAAGTTCTATCTTATCTTATCTTTTGTAAGGCTAACCATTAAAAAAGCCAAATATCTTAATTTTTGCAAAAAAAAAAAATTGTAAACTTGTTTCTTTATTGTTTTGGTGTAAATATTGTGAATAATTTTCATTTTTTGTTACTCAAAACCACTTCCTGTTTAAAATAGCGACATATTTTAAAAGTTATTTTGACGTTTTTGATAAAAGTTCTGTGTACAGAACTTTATGTTGTTTAAGCTCAAGTTTGCAAATCAAATTTCAGTTTTAAATTTTGACAGCGTGTAGGAATGTTGTTTTACTTTGTAGGATTTGCTACAAATGAGTTTTAACCAACAGATGTGTATTTTTGTTTATATACGACTAGAATTTCACAGAACGTCTCACAACATATTCTGAACATAGACATGCATTCAACTCTGAATATGCAGCTGAGTAACTGGTTGCCATGGTGATTCCCGCCTTTTTCCAAAAAAAGGAGGAGAAAAAAAATAGCTCGGTCGTGCACACGCTGTGTTTTGGGGAGAATTTGTGAGGAAACTGTAAGTACTATAACAGTTAAACAGTGACTGAAAAGGACAAAAATCTCTTTGTTTTGATTTATAAATTATACATACAGCTGAAAAACTAGAACGGAACAGAAGCCAGAAATAGAAAACATTTCAGATTTTTTCATAAAGTCAAAGTCCAGAGTGCATCTGAAAACCTAAAACCTCAACTGGGATTGTTTGAAGAACATAGAAGAGATCAAAATAAAAATTTAGTTATAGGAAGTGTAATTTTCTGTGATTAAACTTTGAATATAACATTTTGTAATTAATTTGAAATTTTTTATTGCACATGGACAACATACATAAAAAACAAACAAAATAAATACATCAATGTCAGACAACAGGTTATTTTTTTTAATCAGACGTCTTATTTTATGTAAATAGGTATCAAATATTTGCTAATACAGTACTGTATGGTATTTTTTAGAAGTATTTTATAAATTTCTTTCAACCGTTTTCAATTCCTATCATCAATTTGACTTCATTGTAAAGGTTGTGAATATAAAAAAGTTAAAAACCAGGGCAAATGTAATTAGCAAAAATTAATACTAATAATAAAAAAAGAAATATATATATAAAAAAAAGGAGTTAAAAAACAGGATGTTACCTTCATTTCTACATCTCCCCGTAACTGAAGGTCAAAGTAACCAAACTCATCCAACACTTCTTTGGTGGCTGACGATACGTGGATCTTTAAGGCTGCAGGGCAAACCAAACAGAAACTTTTAAAGGGTTAAACGTACACGTGCCCAACCCCATAATTAACACTGCACTGGTTTTACATCAGCCCTCAGCTGAGCTGTAAGATGAGCCGAAGCCTTCAGTAAAGTCATGAGCAAGCAGCTAAAATGCTAACGTGATGAAAATTGTTTTGTTTAATTAATGCACATCATGCAAAGATGTGAGACTTGATTCCTGCGTGTGAAGCTTCAGGCTGCACCGCTGATCGCTGGCTAAGGGCCTTTTGCTGTAAAAGCTCTGAATTATTTACCAGAGGCCCAATACAGGAAGGCACTGAGCAGTTAATCAATACATCTGATGATTCACTTGCAGAATATCAATCCACACGTTCATAACTCTGTCTGCTGTCAGTACCAGTTAGGAACAGAAATGTCGAGGAGTGACTTATAAATTCTACTTTTTCTCATCAAATCACACAGACATGGAAACAAGTAACAAGACTATTCATTAACTTCCTTCCCTGCAACCCAACGCATGAATAATGTTAAATCTGAACCCCTAGACTACAAAATAAAATCACTTAATTGATAGTACCTCAACCTTTTTACGTCCTGTTCTTATGCTAGGTGCCCCGTTATATAAAAAAGGGTAAATTCTAAGCAGATAAACTCTTAATTTAATTGGGAACTGAATATGTTGCAACACGAATGGAGACTGTAGGAAAGTAGATGACAATTCATAAAATTTTATGAATGCTAATTTTTAATCAATATTGTTTTAACCCTTGTTTGTGTGCGTTTGTTTGTAGAATCAGCAAAACATCTCATCAGTCGCTATCGATATCAGTGAGCACAATCGATTAAATGAAATAAAGGCTTGAAATATTTCACTCTATGTAAGATGAGTTTCACTTTCTAAAATGATTGACAGAAAAAATATAACTTTTCTCATGATATTTGCATTGTTTGAGATGCACTTGTATATGTAATGATTAAAAACTAAAGCTGAACTTTTAAATACCAGTGCAAAGTAGACCTGACTGCTGTAACATGCTGCTTCCAGACGGTTTAAGATCCTGCAGCTCAACTGAAACATTTGCCTCTCTGCACTGGCTTCATGCTGGATCCCCCATCGCTTTAAAGCCTCAAACAGCCTGAAATACAGTTTGTCACAGACTCACTGGCCTCACGTTTTTCCCCTTTGTCTACTCAGATCCTTAGACTGCGCCCTGCTAACCGCTCTCAGGTCGATTAGTGACAAAAGAAGATCCAAGGCTCCAATCTTTAGCTATTTTTATGATTTTCTTTTTGTCAAAGCTTGTGTTATTGTCTGGTATTTTCTGAAGTCAGAGTAGCTTTGATGAAAAAGTGCAATGCGAATCATATTCAATCATTATTTTTTATCATCCAGACAGAGTGATGGAATAACTATCCTTGTCCCGAAAAGGATACAAAAATAACACTGTGCATCTACAGGATAAGAGATGTGAGCAGTGCATGTGGATTTGTGTGAAATATATTCCTTCCTGCTGTCTGGAGAGGTCTTACTGCAGTGGAACAAAAATAAACAAGTAGAAGAACTCCAAGCGTTGACGGCGACAGCGGCCCTCACCCTCTCCGTTGGACTCCATTCGTGACGCCGTGTTGACGGTGTCTCCAAACAGACAGTACCTTGGCATCTTCAGCCCAACCACGCCGGCACACACCGGACCTGAAAAAACACAAACGGACTCACGTTTTACAATCGTATGTGGTTCTGTAGCGCCCACGCACGGCGGCCCACTTCTGCTGCGTGTCAAGTGTCTGAATAACAACACAAACAGAGCGGCGATGAGCCGATAACGTCTAAACACTGGGTCAAAAGCCTCTTGTAAATGAATTGTGTCAGAAGCTGCAGACGGAGCATGAGAAAAGGGTTTATGTCTGACCTGTATGTGCTTTTTCAGGCGAAACAAACTAATCAAACGAGATTAATTTGGTTTGATGCTTAAGAGTTGTAAAAACGCTGATCATCTGAATCAGCTTTATTATCATTGCACCGAAGTACAGTGAGATTATGTTCGTACAGTCGTCCAAAAGATGGGCGGAGTGCACGTTGCTGCTGCTCCTGAGGGCGCGGCCCCTTGTTCTTTTAGATAGAAAAGGAGAAAAGGCCATGAGCGGAGGATAGTGGTTTTACAAAAATGATCTCCTCACACCTTCTCCTTATCAGGACATGATTTAAGACATAAAAAACCTCACACATTACATGCATTTGATGACAAGATGGTAAGAATTGTCCATGAAGCACTTCCAGATAGCACCAAAGTCCTGTTAAGATGTTGGTGTCAGCCGGTACAGCTTTGATAAGCGTTCACAGAAGTTCTGTGATAAACAGAGCCTTCTTAGTTTACACATATCCCAGGAGAAATTTGATAAGTCGGCCTCCTTCGAGGCCAAATGGGGGAGTCAGAATCAGATAAGCCACAGTTGATTTTTTTCAGGTAGACTGTTATTTCTCGTCAGACTTGAGTTCTGCTGGTACTTTTAATCCAAAATGGCCAGAGTTGTGGGCATTTCACTGGTCCGTGCTTATTAGCTCCTTCCATGGTTGTCCCCAAAATACCAGCGAGTCCCAGAAGCTGCAAGTGGCCTGCAAATTCTCACAAATCACTTCCATCTTAGGACTTAGCTCGTAAATCAGCTGATTTGAGTGCTCAAAGCACGAACCAAACCTTCAGACAGGGTCGGCAGCTCTGCCATGACTGAAACTGCTGCCACCGTCTTCTTTAGTAGCCGATAACAGGTATCCACTTGTGCCAAAGAGCAGAAACCCTGCTATCATGACTCCAATGATATAAACATCTTTGATGTCCTCCTGAGACAATACAGAAAGGCACATCAACTTCTAACCCCCTCAGGGGTCCATGACATGCCCTGCCGCTTGTGTCTCAGCGGGGCATGAGGGTTCTCCAGGACCCTGTCACTTGGTTGGAAAAAAAAATTTATTGATTGCATTGAAAGTCCAGCTGACCAGATCAATGACAGTAGTTTATGATTTGGAAGATGGGTAAATAGAAGCTTCGAAACACAAGACAGAGCAAAAAAAAGGCAGGAGAAGGACGGGAGGGGGAAGAAAAGCATCTGTCTTGCATCAGAGTGAGTGAGGGAAAAAAATTACTATCAAATTACTGTAGGGTGTAATGTTACGTCTAGTTTCAGTTCATCAAGGATTATGGCTATGTCAATCTGGCAACTTATAAAAAGTATTAAAATACAAGATTTTATTTTAAAGTTTTATTTGAGCTTTTTAAACACCTGTCGATGGCAGGACATAAGAAAGAAAAAGTAGAAAAATAAGCTACAATCATAAAAAAATAATAAATTATTAAGCTGTGGAGAGAAGCTGCTGCTTGTGATGGCTGCAAACACTTTTTCTGTAACAAAACAAAACAAAAAAATCAGTCAGCAGAAAATTGCCTCTGAAAGAAAATACATTATAGGTTTCTCTCCTTCGTGCTGCACTCAGCACCCGGACGGCACCGACGCTGACCACAAAGATCAGTGTTTCTGTTTGTACAGAACCTGCTGGCGTGTCCGACTCACCTGTGTGTATACCTATCCTGAGTCTCAGCTGGTCGCTCGGTCTGTGTCGAATCTTAAACGTTTTGACCTGCTCTAATAAAGCCAGCGACATCCCAGCGATCTCTCGAGCGTGGAGTTTGCCGTTCCGCACCGGCAGCCCCGACACCACCATGTAGGCGTCACCAATGGTCTCTACCTGCAGGGCCGATCGTTAGGGATCAATAAACGAGTCTTCTTGTTTTACCGTTTGACGTCTGTGTATTAGATGAGCTTTACTCACCTTGTACACATCAAAGTTATCAATTATGGCGTCAAAGCATGTGTACAGATCATTCAGCAACGTGACCACCTGCACAGAAAAACAACGGGTTCAGCGTTCAAAGCATTTTTCTTAACTTCGGTTTCCTGCGTGCTTTGCAGGTCATTGCTTCTGCACACCTGTTAACTGTTCAAGTCCCTCCACATCGCCTCTGTTTGCAATTTGTTTGCAGGGTTAGTTCAGATCTTTGTCGCCTGCCACAGACAGCAAGAAGCAGCTATATTTTTGCCCATGTCTGTCCGTTTGTCTACAGCGTTAGCAAAATATCTGAAGAACCAGTGGACAGATTTTAATAAAAACGCTCAGAAAGCAGGTATTGGATTTACAGCTGGTTAAGCTTCAGAGGTAACCATATTAAAGATGGCCGCCACAGATACGTGATCATATCAAACACAAAAATGTCTCTAACTCAGTCATTTTGACAGCTCACATTTGGTGTGGTAGTAGCTGAGAGTAACCCCCAACACATACTCTGAGCTCTGACTGATCAAATTAAACCTGTTTTTAAAACTTTGCCATTACTTACAGGAGTCAACCGTGTCTGTCTGTTAGCAAAATATCTCTGGATATACGTCTACAGCTGAATAACCTTTGGAGTCAACATGAGTCAAGATGGCCGAAATGCATTCCTTCTAGGGTTTCCCACCTTTAATTTGAGATATGATTATGAACAAATAATATGTTATCTGTTGCAGATAGCTCTTTGAATGATCCCAGTTTGGAGAAACAGCAGTTATTATACAGTTACTGACGTAGATTTCTGTGGTTCCTAAAGCAAATGGAGGCAGCAGCTCCTAGCTGTAGCACTACTGCAATCTGGAGCACTTCCTGCAGAAACGTTATAAGAGTTATCAAACGGCTGTGATTTGAGCTGTTATAAATCTGCAGCAATCCTCTTTAGCCTTAGCTCTGCTCAGACTAGCTGTTAGCTTGTAAATCAAGTCAGAATTGAACTATTTCTACAAACTGAACTATCTGCAGCAGGTAAGATATTAATTATTTAAAACATTTACATGGACATTTAAATCAAAACGTCTAATCTGGTTGGTTTTTTTTTTTGGGTGGGAGTGATGGTGAATGTAATAAATATGAGAACAGGTTTGTTTCTGTCTTTAAGACGCTGCCCCTCAGCCCTGGGACTTTGCGGCTTATGATGCATAAAGTTTAGAGAGCTCAGATAATGTGACTCAGCTCTGCGTCAACGTGTTCTCCCCTTGAACAACTGTACTATTTTGAGTCCCTGCCTGTGTGTGTGGGATCTATGAGCCACACTGGAGGTAGAAACCTGATACCAGAGAGCTCTTTAATGCATTAGCAGACGGGAAACTTCAGCGCAGCCGTGATCACGACTACAGATCTTTCACAGCGGAGCTGCTGAAGGATGTTCCACTGGCAGGAACAGCGAGCTGCAGAGCGGGAATCACCTGCTCGAGGTTTGAAAAGATGAGTTGAAGACCATGTACCTGTAGCGGCGTGCTCTCTGCAGACAAGGATGTGAATCCCACAATGTCGCTGAAGTAAATCGTGACGCTGTCGAAGGCCTCTGCCTGCACGGTTTCGCCTCGTTTTAGCTGCTCTGCTACTGAACTGCACACAAAAACAGAAACGATTAAAGCTGCAAGAAGGAAAAAGGAGCCAACACAAGCCAAATATGTTTATTCAGCTGAAATGTTGGTGTTTGCTAAAGATCTTTTTGAAAGATTTGGCTAATTATCTTGCAGATTATCCCCAGATGTTGTTTTATCTCCGCTCACAGTAATTTTCTTTTAATCAAATGCAACCAAAGGGAAAATAAAATGTGGCAGAGGTCAGTTCGATTAATTCACAACTGCGGTGAGAAACCAAATCTGTCGTTCCTCTCAGGCCCTCTTCAGTCTGCCGGACTTCAACGTGGGGTTCAGGAAAAAAAAGATTGAGAAAAGCTGGATTTTGCCGCTGTGGTTTTGTCGCTCTGCTGCCTCCTAATGAGCAGCTTGCCTTTCCGCTTTCTCCGCTCCCTTTTTATCCACGGTGGGATCCCACCGCGGGGAGATGTGTTTCTGTTAATAACGCTCGGTGCTGGGAGAGTCTTTAATTAATACAGAGGTTCACACTGGCTGACTGTGTGTCGCTGGAACTCGCTGTCAATTCACCCAATTTGCCAGCTTCAAGTTAATTGGTAGCTTTTCTTACTGTGGTAGAATTTGATAGAGGAGGTTTTCAGCTTTCCGTTTCTCCTCCAGGTAGGCTTGTGTTCTCTCCTCCACCAGGTTCTCCAGGTTGTTGGCATATTGCTCCATCCTGGACAGGAGGTTATTAAGAATACTGGTGCTGCCCTCCCTGTGAAACAAACACAACACGGTTCGGCTGTTAGACTCGTTTTGGACACGGCTTTTGTAAAGAGCAACAAAAACTGAGGTCGAACGTTGATTTCTGAGAAAAGTTTGAGCACAGAACATTTCTAATCCAAACTATAAGTCTTTATTTCTAACTCAATTTATGAGCGAGAAAGAACGAAGCAGAAAGGGGAAAATCTTTCCAGGAAGTTGTAAATTGGAACCCACTCTCACAGCTGTCCCCCGTCTCCCACTTCCTCTTCAGAAAGCATTTTTGGCCAAGCCGTGCCGTAGATCCTGGTTATCATGTAGCAAGATGTAGCAAGAGTCGTGTCAACTTCACAGACTGCAGGCACCACTCCCAGTTAATGCATATGCAGAAACTTTACGTGCACGGTTCGGTTCACGCTTGGAAAACAGCACCAGGCTCACAAAGACACTTATCTTACATTTTATGCTTTTATTTGCATCTTTTAGGTGTTTGTGTTAACGGGTCTACTTCTGGTTGGTCCGTGACCCAAACAATGCATCTTCACACTGCAGGTCTAAATGCTCAAGTCTGAATCTTTTTCTCTCGTGTAGGTGATAAACAGTAAATCAGTTAATCACATGATAAATGGAAATTATCAACCTCGTTTTCATTTATCAGCTCTATCGTTTCTTCGTGTCTCTTTCTCTTGAAGACACTGGATGACAAAAGACTCAACTCTGGTGCTCTTCACTGACCCCTCCTTTTCTCTTTTCTTGTTAAAATCTGTTTTAGCCGTCTAAAATTGCGTTTTTGGATTTTGGATCGTTAAAAGTGGCTAAGCTATGAGCTAAGCTAACAGGCCGATTCGGGGGGGGGGGGGGGGGGGGGGTTACCACCGCCGTCTTGTCAAAGCTCCAAAATTCACGGTTAAAACCTGTGCCTTTTCCAAAAAGTTGTTTTTCTCTCCAAAAAGAAACTGAGAACTTGTTTACTGATTTTTTTTTTAAATTAAAAGCTTTGTGTGACAAATGCTAAAGAGCTCAAACCACACCGAGCATCCGCCATTTTGAGAACCAAAGAGAGACAGCCCATGTCATGTCAAGGGGCCTACCTCCCGTTTTTCTTAAACAGGCACGCTCGCTCCCTTACTATCCATCCTTTGGTTCAAACAGTCTTATACTGCCATCCAGTGGTCAAAAAAGTGTACTACACACAAAAATACAAAAACATGATGTGAGGGGGTAGGTTTGAGGCCAAAAGGTTCCTCTTTAGTTTAATCTGACCTCAGCACCTCGTGACACATGCCTGCCTGTAAGCTTTTACATTTTTAGCCACTCTTTCATGAAACCCAGCTCGGTGCAGCTCGCAGTGCTCCTATAGACAGACCATGGCCTCTGCAGAAGAGCTGCTCAGTGGCATATAAACACACAGCAGAGAACTGAAATGCTGCAGACATTTCCAACATGTAGCCCCTCCTGAACATGACCACAGGGAACCACGTCCTCCAAACGGTTCATAACTACTACTGCCATCACATTTCACGTAGGTTCCTGTAATTACATAATGTGCGTATTGTATAATGTTTGTGTCTCGGGACATTTCCACAATCATATGCTTACGCACACACACACACAAACACCCATACACTCACATTTACTCAGACAGAGAAAGAAGGTGAGTCATTCTCACTGCCATGGGAGCTAAAAGCATCAATGTCTGGCATCCTCCCAGTTTCTGCTGGGTCACACAACCTACACACACCCACACGCTGTTTAAGTTTAAAGAAGCAGAAGTCAGAGGGAGACATGAAAGACTAATGAGTAAGATCGCTCCGAATCCAATCACAAATGCCACGTACGGTGCCACAGGTTCAAACAATAGTAAAAACATAAACTTTAAACCGACGAAAAGTCTGTTTTATTTCACAACCAACAGGCCGGTCATACTTCCACCAACACGCCATTTAGTAAATAGTTTCATTAAAGCTCTATCAGTATTTACAATCGATTATTTTAAAAATAAGTTTACATCATAGATGTGCAAGTTGGAAATGTTACCTTTTAAAACCCAAAACAGAAGAAAACAAGTCTAAAAAAGTCAGTGCATGTAGGAAAAATGTCTCGAAAATCTACAAACTATCGCCTGAAAGAAATAATATCAGTCAAACACTGATGCCTGCTTTAAAACTTAATACTGACCTGACAGGGTTTGCTCAAAATCTGGTCAATTCACTGGGGCACAACCATTTTGCTGACATCAATAACTTGTTGTGGCAAATGTGATTTGGCTCGACTCCAAAGGTTTGTGGTTTGTAGATGTACAGTTACTTTCTTCTTCCTCTTTCGGCTGCTCCCGTCTTCAGGGGTCGCCACAGCGAACTAACTTGCACGAAGACTTGGTGATTGTTTTTACACCAGATGTCCTTCCTGACACAACCACAGACCACTGAGCTACCACAGCCCTCTGTGTGGAGCAGAGAGCTGCCATGTAGGACACCTGGAGGAGCAGATGGTGTGGGTTAAGGGCCTTGCTCAAGGGCATAGTACAAAATACATATACAGTACATACAGCTGCACAGTATGTAGCATAGTTTAGCATACTTGATAAAAATCTGTCTCTCCAATACCGTTCAGGAATATAAAAAAATACTTTCTATAATCTGACTAAACCTAGCTTACACATGCAAAATAAATAAATAATAAAATAACGAATACTGTGAAAAAAGTTTTGTTTTTTGGGGGTCTTTAAGAAGCAGTCAAGTTCTGGAATCATAACATCTTCAAAAAACAAAAATATTAGTCCATCTTAATCCAAAGGTTTTCAATGTATTTGTCCAACATGTTTAATTTAGTTTTCGTCTGATTTCGTATTGATAAAACACAAGAGTTCATTAACTCATTTGAAACTTGTATTTTCTATGAAGGACGTTGAGGACTGGATGACGTGTCCAGTTTTGGCTCTCGGACCATATGTTGTCCAGGTCTGCTGTACACGGTCCATGCGCAGAACTAAACAACATCATAGTTTGACTGTTGCATGCTGCAATAACATTGACCTGTTAAAGTAGCATTTTGTGACAATTTTGAGAGTTGTTTTAAAAGGTCTTTGTTTAGCTAGCCTTTATTGTAGCCTGGAGGAAGACTTCTGCCTCTCCCTCCACGTGTTTTGTGACTGATGTCACCGCAGATGACTTACCAACTATTAACTTTTAGACAGATTATCACTTAAAATATGACCAGACTGTCCCTTCATGAAGGATGCCAGGGAGTGGGAGACGTGTGATGACCACATAAAGCCACTGGCTTTGTGTTATATCAAAGTCAACGTTTCTTTATTTGTCATGAGCACCACAAGTGGTGCATGTGGTGGAACAAAATTGTGTACACATACACAGGGTCCCAGTTACAGCCAACAAACATTTAAATTGTAAAGAAAAACAGTAAAAAGATCTATGAACTAAGAAAAATGTTAATTAAAAATTCACTAAGCACTAGTAGTACAAAAACAATACGCCAAACATCTGCACGCACATGAGTCTGTGTGACCAGTGGAGTATGAATGAACACAGCAGCATGAAATAAATCAGCAGCATGAAATAAATCAGCAGCATGGATAATCAGCAGAACATATATCAAGTGTCACTACAGTGATTTTTTTTTTCTTCACAGTGATTATTCTGGTTAGATATTCATGAGTCTAACAGCTTCAGGGTAGAAGCTGTTCCTCAGTCTAGTG
>JARVLU010000528.1:26814627-26835006 GCA_031762415.1 Simpsonichthys santanae | reverse complement strand
GGGTCGGGTCTTCTGGGACTGCAGGATCGCTGCAAACACTGATGGAAATTTTTGAGTTCATCTTAAGCAACTCTGTCATCAACATAAAAGCTTCAGCTGTTATCAAAGCTTCGGCTAATGTTCACTTAGCTCTGCTTAAAAGGGCTGTGAGACAAAGTGCCGTCAGACCTTGAAGACCTCGATGGGGTCGGGCCAGTCGAAGTTGGGCTTCTGCCACGGTTTGCGATCCGTCAGGCTTTCCGCGAACACGTCCAGATAGAAGATGGCGTAGTTTTCTGGGTCCTGGATCTGGCTCTGGAACAGCTTCATGATGTTCAGGAACGTGTCCAGGGGACCGCAGATGTAAATAACTGCAAACAGAAGAGGAGAAGCACACGAGCTTTATCTCCGTCTGAACAAAGTCGTCTTACACCAGGCTCAGGCAGCAACACTGCTCTGATGCTGCTGCTAGCTTTTCTTTTGGTCACCTCAGCAGCATCATGCTCACAGTATGTTTTAGAGATTACTCACAGCTACTACCACATCAGATTTGAGCTCAGTCTGTAAAATTAACAGAGTTATAGCCATTTCTGTGTTGGTCAAAATGGATTAGCTGTGGCAGCCATCTTAGATTGGATTATATCCAAATGTTAATCAGTTCTGGAGGTGCATCCAGTGATTGTCTCATTAAAATCCATCCAGTGGTTCCCTGGATATTTTGCTAACAGGCAGAAAGTATTAAAGTTTAAAACCAAACTTCATGCAATGCCTTGAGCTCAAAGTATGTGTTGTGTATGACTCTCAACTACTACCAAACTGAATTTTAACTCAATATCTGTAGAATTGACTGACTTGTAGCCACATTTGTGTTTTCTACAATCACTTGTCTGTGGCAGCCACTTTAAACAGGATTAGCTCAACATCTAGTAATTATCTCCTGAAAGTTTAATCAAAATCTGTCAAATGGATCAAGAGATATTTTGCTAACAGACACACAGAGTTTAGTTGAAATAATACAATTTTCACAATAGATTTCGTGCAACTTGTTGGAGCTCAGAGTGCTTGTTGGGGATTCTTCTCAGCTACTACCACACCATGCTTTAGGTCACCATCTGTAAAACTGACTGAGTTATCGCCGTCACTTAGCTGTGGCAGCCATCTTGAATGCATCACACTAAAAGGTAATCAGCTGTAGATGAACATCCAATCATGTCTTCCTACGAGTTCATGAAATATTTTGCTAACAGACTTTGCTCAATCTCAGTGCAGTCTCATCCTCAGACTGAAGAAGTCTTTTCAGAGTAAAGACGAAACGTTCCTACAATTTTTTTTGTTTTGTTTTTTGAATGTCCAGAGGACCAGACTTAACTTTTTTAGAAGAGACTTCAAAAAAGTTCATCAAAAAGTTCTTCAGCTTCTCATCCGAGAAGCGAAACGTCTTCTGTTACAAATAAAGTCCAGTTGTTTTTGTCTTGAATTTTTTTGAATTCACCACGTCCTGGATGACTGAGAATCTCCACCAGCGTTGTGCTGACAGACATTAAATGAACATGTCCACAAGCCATTGCATGACCCCCCTCCACCCCCTTCATATTTTCTCCTTTCTCTTTTACTAAAAATAAATTGTTGACTCAGAACTCTGAATCAGAAGTTTGTAACGTTTTGGTTCTGACCAGCTGGATCCTCCCCACGTTGCTCGAGGGCAGCTGCAAAAATCAAACCGAGGAGCTTTCTCTTTCAGCCTCTGAACCTGCAGCCTCCTGCAGCCTCCTGCAACCTCCTGCTTGGGTCAGGAATTAAAAACAAAGTTGTTGGGGTTTATTGCGTGCACGGTTTATGTCAAAGTGCTGACGAGTTAATCGACGTTTCCTCCTGTTTTAGGATTCGACCTGGACTCTTCAGTTTTCCTCCCGTCTCCTGGACCGTTTCCAAAACAAATTTAGGAGAGAATCCTCCTGGCTTGTGGTAATCCTCACAGATCTTCAGGTTTTTTGTTGCATAAATCAACCTAAAACTTTTGGCATGACTTGTTCTTTCACCCTTGTTCTTCCAACCTTGTTTTTTCAACCTTGTTCTTTCACCCTTGTTCTTCCAACCTTGTTCTTTCACCCTTGTTCTTCCAACCTTGTTCTTTCACCCTTGTTCTTCCAACCTTGTTCTTCCAACCTTGTTCTTTCACCCTTGTTCTTCCAACCTTGCTTTTTCAACCTTGTTCTTTCACCCTTGTTCTTCCAAACTTGTTCTTTCAACCTCGTTCTTTCACCCTTGTTCTTCCAACCTTGTTCTTTCAACCTTGTTCTTTCACCCTTGTTCTTCCAACCTTGTTCTTTCACCCTCGTTCTTTCACCCTTGTTCTTCCAACCTTGTTCTTCCAACCTTGTTCTTTCACCCTTGTTCTTTCAACCTCGTTCTTTCACCCTTGTTCTTCCAACCTTGTTCTTGCAACCTTGTTCTTTCAACCTTGTTCTTCCAACCTTGTTCTTGCAACCTTGTTCTTGCAACCTTGTTCTTGCAACCTTGTTCTTTCAACCTTGTTCTTCCAACCTTGTTCTTTCAACCTTGTTCTTCCAATCTTGTTTGTTCAATCTTGTTCTTCCAACCTTGTTCGTTCTGATCTTACACAGAATTAAAAATAAACTTGTAACATGTTTTATGAATTGTTTTGATTTCTGGAGTTTCTAAAAGTTCCAACATCCACATGGCTTTCTTTGCCAAAACACATCCATCTATGCTTTTATTTTATTTTACGCATGCTTCCTTTCCAGGCCATGGAGGAGCTGGTGCTTGTCTCTAAAATTTAAAACCCAATAATATTAGTTTGGGATTTCATTTTGTAATAATCTAAGCTGACCAAATGGCATTTTGTTGTAAAAACTGTAAAACAGATGTGAGCAACATGTGGCCTTAGGGCCAATAGTGGCCCTTGGACAATCACAATCCAGGTCCCCGTCCTTAACTGAAAAGAAAACATCTTTTGAATAACTTGATGAAAACCTGCATTTTATCAATCTAAGTTAGGAATTTTTAAATTTATGTTTCTAGAACTTGACTGAAACTTAAATACTAAAAATTAAACATAAGTTTTTTATTTTTTCATATTTAAGCTAATAAATATACAGTATTTAGTTTACAGAAAATGTCTTAAATTCCTAAGGAGTATTGGGAAGACGTACTGTATGTTTTTCAAGCATACTAACTATGCTATAACAAGAAAAAGCCTGAAGAAAATCTCCAGATAATCTGTCAAAGATTTTATTTATTTTTTTCCAGGATGCAGTTCTTACGTTGCTTTAAACATCTCAATTTGGTCAAAAGTAAAAGAAGCAAGACCAAAAGAAGCAAGACCAAAAGAAACGTTGAAGCTGCTGCCAGCACCTCATTAGTCACCATGGTAACTGCACACCTGTGTCTGTTACTCACTGACAGAGCTCCTAAACTGACAGACAGAAACGGCGAGTAGAAAGTAAGCCTCAAACAAACAAGTCACTGTGTTAAAACTAAAGGTGGTATTGAGGAAATTCCTGGACTATTAGAGTCAGAAGTGTGTGATTGCACATGTTAATGTTTATGTGTCTACAGTGTTTTTATTTAGGACGTATGACAGGTAAAAAGAAACACTTCTAGTCTTGAAGCTCAGATACAATGGAAGTAAATGAGAGCTTGGATATGTGCACTCTGGGTGGGGGTTGAGATAAAACCATAAGTCCTACTGCAGTGAATGACAAATATGTTCAGTTAGGGCAAAGGCACTGCCTTCCTTTATCCTCAATATGGGGCGTGGTGGCGCAGAGGTTAGAGACGGTGGGCCTGTGATCAGAAGATCGCCGGTTCAAGCCCCGGTACCGACAACATAAAAAAATGTGGGTGGAAAAAAGGTGAAACACCCACACCTGCCTCCACCCTCATTCGCCCACTCTGGGCCCCTGAGCAAGGCCCTTAAACCCCCACCATCTGCTCCTAAACAGGTCTCTCTTGAAAATGAGTTCTTGTGGCTCAGTGAGACTACCTGGATAAATAAAGAGTAAATAAAAAACAGGACAATTTTTTTATTTCACACCATAAGTGATTAAATCATTAAACAGTAAAAAGGTATCATAAATTACTGAACTCAAACTACTTTGCCGTTAATGATGGACATTAATGTCATGTTTGTATATGTATGTCTTTTATGTATATACCTACCTACCAATAAACTGTCGTATAAACTGTTGTAAAGTTTGACCACTCAGAAGTTAAAGTGTACCATCATCACTAAGCTGAACATTCTGTGGTAAAGTCTCCAGAAATTATAAATCTTAAACTGCGATTGTGTAAAAACTACAAGACATCAAAAATACCAGACCAGACATGAAAAGTCCAACTTTCTATGAACCATTTAAATATTGAATTACATTTCTGCTGTGAAGTTTGTTTAAATTCTAGAGGCTTTCTTTTTCATTTTACAAAAAATCAGATTTTTTTTTTTTTTTTTTTTTGCAAGTTTCAACTAAGTTAGTCATGGAGTTCCTCAGGGTTTAGTGCTTGGACTAATACTTTTTACTTTAGGTAAAGTTATTAAACGGCATGGGATAACTTTTCATTGTTATGCTGATGATACACAGTTATATTTGTCCATGAAACCTAATTACAACACAACCATAAGTTAAATGGAACAGTTCCTGATCAACTTGATGTATTTTTGTGGCAAATCAAAGATTATGACATAAACAGAAGAATAACATCCAAATAGTAGTAAAGGTGCTTCAGTGAGTTTCTATTACCACTCTTAATTATATGGAGACAAAAAAAGCATTAGTCCTTATTGTGAGGAAGGTTGGCCATTTTTTGTGATTTTCTTTGCTTTTAGAAATGACACACTGTAATCTGTGACTTTTCATCACTGTGTGCATTATGTCTGAATACAAAAGATTTCTAAAATGGAAATAGGACAGAATAATGGTGGACAGAAGGTTGACAGATATACACTGTTAGCCATATTTTAAGTAATACTGCTAATTTTCAAACCAATCTCAAATGACATAAACGGTCCCAGTGAAAATGGTAAGGAATAAAAGACTCGTCACAAAAGCCTCCCAGACGTATTTGTCTCATTATAAAAACACTTTTCTAACTAGCAGCTGGTAATGATGCTTTGCATAATTCTTGCTTTTCATTGATCGCGTCAGTAGCGGTTTTATTTGTCAGAACCGTAGAGTTTGATTACATAAAGACAAGGACTTCACAGGAAACAGATGGGAGTTCAGCTTCGTGGAAACTGTCAGTCGCTCACACAAAAGAATCTGTTATTCATTCTGGTCCAAACGTCATGAATCAAAACCTCATTTCAAGAAAAAGCTAATTTATTACTCCCACGGGCCGATTGTTTGGAAGAATAAAGTGAATACAACGAACCTCTTTAAAACAACAATGGAAGAAAATCACTTTAAAACTCTAAAAAGACAAACAGTGCCCTGTTATTTTTTTATTTATTTCATTGTATTTTATACTTGGAGAGTGAATGTTTCGTTTGTCTTTATGTGTCCCCGTGATAAGACTGGAGACCTGTCCAGTGGTGGAGCCAGGGGGGAGGTAATGATGGTCTTGGCTCCTATAGAATAATCCTCGGCCACCCCAATCCTTTGAGGAAACTATACTGTACTTTTAAGCAATATAAACTGGTGGCACGTGGTGGCGGCCATCTTGGATTTTGATGTGGCAACCTAATTTTCGATAGTGACCTTTCTTACAGCCAGATCCTGCTATGCACCAAAATGGAAGTTGGTACCTCACTTATTTTTCAAATTATCGTGCTCGCAAGACAGACGGACGGAAGGAATCCCCTTTTTCGCTCTGTGACGGGGAACGATAAAGTTCTAGCATTCCTTGGAGGAATGCACGTCACCCGCTACTCGTGACACCTTGCATTGACCTCAGTTGTAATGTTTTTCTGCACGTTTCATGTAAATTCATCCATTAGTTTCTGAGATATTTTGCTAACAGACAAACGGTTAACATCAAAGTTTTAAGACTTATACGATCTGTTAGCACTTGGGGCATGTTCCGTGAACTGCTACACCAAATTTCAGCTCAAATCATTTAATAAAATGACCGAGCGGTAATCTTTTTTTTTTTTTTTTTTTTTAATGTCTGTTAGCTGTGGCGGCCATTCTGAATGAGGTTAACTCCAAAACTAATCAGTTGTAGATGTTCATCCAATGATTACTTTCTGCAACTTTAATCAGAATGTGTTGAGTGGTTCATACTGAACAGCCAAAGGACATTAAACTACACAAAAACGACTATAGTTCAGTCAGTTTAACAAACACTGAGTTAAAACTCTGTGCAGCTGAAGCTGAGAGTCATTGTCTGTTGGACTTAATGTTATAATGTCAATGTTTATGACGCGTTCACTCTGTTGTCATCCAGTTTTCTTCCGTGCATTTATCGATGTGATTCTTGTCCCACAGGTTTTCAGCTATTTCAACAAATCATAAACCAAAGCGTTCAGCTGTTTCAGGACAATCCTGCTATGGCTTTTGGTATTGGTGCAACTTTAGCTTTTTGCCATATTTAGCCTTTTCTGACACCTTTTTTCTCATAGAAAATGAATTGAGCTCATTTTACATAATTCAGATCTTTAGGTCTGTTCACAACTTTTTACTTCTCCTTTCACATTTTGTTCTGCTTCAGCTTCTTTCAGCTTTTTTCTACAAATTTTTAATAATTTTCAGCTACTTCTGCTCATTTCAGCTGTTTTGTGCTCCTTTGAGTCTTTCTGCTAACTACAACATTTTGTGCTTCTTCTAACTTCTTTCTGCAAATTTCAGCTTATTTCTGCACTTTCAGGTGTTTTTACTATTCCAGCAACTATAAAGCTGTTTTATGCTAATTTAAGTCTTTTCGGCTAATTCCACAATTTTTGCACTCATTTAAACTTTTTTCAGCCTAATTCAGCTGAAATGTACTCTCTCCACTTCCTTTTGGTAATTTCAGCTTCTTTCTGCTTCTTTAGCTACTTTTCAGCTGCTTTTTCTTCTAATTTAAGCTTTTTTCAGATATTTTCCACAACTTTGTGCTCATTTCTGCTTCTTTCTGCCTGATTGCGCAAACATGTTCTTTCTGCTTTCTTCTGCTAATTTAAGCTTGTTCTACCATTTCAGCTACCCTTTTAGCATTTTAGCTACTTTCAGCTGTTTCCATATGAATTCAAGTTTTTCATGTTAATTTCTGTTACTTTCTGCCTCATCAACTTTTTCATGCTAATTTCAGCTTGTTATGCTCCTTTCAGCTTTTTTCTGCTAATTTCAGCTTCTTCAGCTACTATTTAGCTGGTATGCCAAATTTAGCTTTGTCATCTAATTCCACTATTTTAGCTATTTTCAGCTTCCTTCTGGTAGTTAAACTTCTTTCTGCCTTTTTAGCTACTTTTCAGCCATATATTTTTTTTAGCTAATTTCAGCCTTTTTGTTGTTGTTGCTAAATTCCGAATTTTTGTGCAAATTTCTGCTTATTTAAATTTAATTCAGCAAATATGCGTTCTTTCTGCTTTCTTTTGCTAATTCAATTTTTTTCTTCCATTTTAGCTACATTTCAGCATGTTTTTTTGTTTAGCTAATTGCAGCTGTTTTTCAGCAGGTTCTTCTGCAATAGCATCCACACTGCATTTTCACAGGAAATGCAGTTCCTCTAGTTATAATGGAGCATTCTTACAAGGAACACTAGTTCTTATTTTACCAAAGTAAAACATTTGAAATGTCTCTTTTTTAGAATAACCTCATGGATTCCTGCTCTTTCTTTAGCGGAGACCTTTAAGACCAACCAGTTTTTTTAATTTAAAGCCGAAAATAACACATAAACAACCTTAAAACAGTCTCCACACCCTCAGGTCAGGTAAAACCCGACACCTCCCGAATGTCGTCTGGATTCAGCCTCGGTGGAGATCCTCTCCTCCGTCTGAGATTTGGAGCGTTCATTTATTATAGATGTGGAAGGTTCTGGACACGTGTGGTTCTGCTCGTTGAGAACAGGTTTTGGTTTCTGGTAGAGGTGACATATAACACGTACACGTGGGTTTTCAAAGAGGACCCTCAGGAAAAATAAATGTAGGAGTATGTAAGTGACAGAAGCCGTTTACTGCAGGAAAATAACCTCATGTCTTTATCTTCTGCTCCAACTTTCCATTTCCCTCAGTTTACTTCAGTTTATGTCAGTTTACTTCAGTTTATTTCAGTTTACTTCAGTTTATGTCAGTTTATTTCAGTTTACTTCAGTTTATTTCAGTTTACTTCAGTTTACTTCAGTTTACTTCAGTTTATGTCAGTTTACTTCAGTTTATTTCAGTTTACTTCAGTTTATGTCAATTTATTTCAGTTTACTTCAGTTTATTTCAGTTTACTTCAGTTTATTTCAGTTTACTTCAGTTTATGTCAATTTAATTCAGTTTACTTCAGTTTATTTCAGTTTTCTTCAGTTTATTTCAGTTTACTTCTGTTTATGTCAATTTATTTCAGTTTACTTCAGTTTACTTCAGTTTATTTCAGTTTTCTTCAGTTTATTTCAGTTTACTTCAGTTTTCTTCAGTTTATTTCAGTTTATTTCAGTTTACTGTCTCAGAGACGTTTAGTTAAAATCACCCGCAGCTTAAAGGTGAAAACGGAGCGATGATTTTCCTGCCCGAGTCTGTACCGTTAGCAAAATATCTCGATTTTAATGGAACTTTCAGAAAATGTTAATTTAGTTTGTGTTTACAACTCGTTAACCGTTTGGTGTCAGTATGATTCAAAATGGCCGCCTCAGCAAACTGATCCTATCAAAGTCACTCAGTTTTACAGATACTGAGCTCACATTAGGTGTGGTAGTAGCTGAGAGTCATCCTCAGCACATACTTCTTGGTATTAACTGTTTGAGTCAACTATGTTAGCAAAATATCTCATGAACCACAGCTAAACTTTCAAACTGTAACCACTGGAGGTACATCTGCAGCTGACTACTTTAGTGAGTCAAGATGGCCGCCTCAGCTAGCTGACCATAGCCTACACAAAACAGGCTATAACGTAGCAAATGTAATAAATAATGAGCTCAAATTTCATGTGGTAGTAGCTGAGCGTCGCTCTGAGTGCTAAAAGACGCTGCAACATAACGAAAACACGACAACAACGCCGAGACTAAAACTGGCACGAAAGGTGGCGTGTGATGTGCACGCCGTTAGGAACGCTAGACGTTTAATTTAAACTTGTTGAGGATTAAACGTCTTGACGTTCGTCTGTCGTCTAATCTGAGGAGAGAGAATACGTGAGACTGTCGTGACTCCTCGGATTATAACGAGCTGCTACAGACATCCTGATGCTGCTCCATAATCCAGGTAGAAAAATCTAAAAAAGTTACGTCTGGTCCTCTGGACATTTAAAAAAAAATATATATATATATATTAGAAACGTTTCGTCTTTCCTCTGAAAGACTTCCTCAGTCTGAGGTGCTGTATTCAGCTCAGTCTTATAAACAGAACCTTCTCATAGTGGATCAACCAGTTTGCTGCTGACATCCAGAACCAGCTGTTCACATGATCAAGGAGGACCATCGTTAGTCTGATGGTTCTCTTTAATCATGTGAGCAGCTGGTTTTGGCTGTCAGCTTTGCCCCTCCCCCTCCTGAGCACATGTGGCCTTAACAGAACCATGATGCTGATAGACACTGCACCATCTTATCAGAACTTTGGAACATTCTGGAGTTTCTACGGATAACTCACCACCTTTGTCGACCTCTATACAGGTACATAAATGTATTATGACGTCATTGTATGTTGCTGTTTTATGTTGCGAGGTCTTTTATTTATTTATTTTTTGCATCTTTTACACTCTTCCCGCCAGGACATGGTGTGAGACATGATTTTTTTTTTGTCTTCCTCCACCCTCGTGTTCTGTCTCATCTGCCTGTATGCTGCAACAGGTCTCTCTTGTAAACAAGTCTTTGAGGCTCAGTGGGAACTAACCTTTATAAATAAAGGTTTAATAATAATAATAATAATGAAAAAGATTAGTGTCCAGCGAGGAGCAGAGAAACAGCTAAAACGTGCAGGACGGTGGCCCTCCAGGACCAGGACTGGGCACCACAGCTTGAAAATCCACCACAACCCGACTGACGAGCAACATCCAGCCTGAGAGGGACCAGAACCAAAGTGGATCGCTGCAGTTTTTAAAGCAGTCCAGTCCCAGTCATATCAGCTCATGCGGACACCGCTACTGTTCATCAGCTAAAATGTGAACTTCCTGTAAAACGTTGCCCACCCTGCACCACAACAGTTGTTTCAGCTTTGGTCTTGGTTCTGCTCGGACGTGTAGCGAACTCGTTAACCACGTCAGAATTTATCTCTTTCTCCAAACTGAGGGATTTCAAAGAAGTGTCTACAACAGGTAAGATGTTAACTGTTTTTAATTTAACCCAAGCTCCTGTTATATGTGTGTTTTAAGACAAAATCTAAAAATATCACCGGATGCTTTGATTTTATATTTTTAAGATGCTAAATATTGTTTACAGCGCAGAGAATGAATCCACCCAACAGGAAATATGAGCAGTTTTATTATTTTTATTCTTATTAATTTCTTCAGGTGTTAGAACGAGGAGTGTGAAGTTACAGCAGCTGAACTGCTCCTGCCTCTTGGTGTCACGTGACCCGGCTGAATGCCACGACAGGACAAGCCCTGACAGAACCATCATCTTCTCTGACCTCCAGCTCGCTGCAGCGGCTCCATAACTCATCGTCAAAGGGGCCGCCCTCCGGTTACCTCCACGCCATCACGGCAACAACACGCCGAAAAGTCTCTCCTCTGAGCCAGAACCCAGAACCCTGCAGGACTTTTACTGTTTGGAAGCACGTTCTGCTCCGAGACGTTCGGCTGCATCCAAACGTGGTTCCTTCCAGATGTTTCCTGCATTAAGGCAAAATGTTGCTGCTCACACGCTCCTGAACTTCCACATCATCTTGTATGAAAAGATGAAGAGATTTATGGGAAAGAGCTCAAACACTTAAAAAGAGAAAATAAAAAATCATTACAAAGTTTCCTTCGGCTGATGTCGCCACAGTGATCGAACTCTCATTAAAGATTTGGAAATTGTTTTACATCGGATGCTCTTCCTGATGAGATTCGGGCTCAAACCTGCAGCCTCAGGATTACAAGACCACAGCACTGACCACTGAGCCACCGTGGCTAAACTAGTCAGGAGGAAAATAAATTATACAAAGTTGTAGAGAATCTAAGAAAAGCTACAAACTTCCAGAAGAAGTTAACAGTCATTAACGCTAAAAGAAGCAGAACATTAGCTAAAAGATAAAAAACAGCAGCACACTAGCTAAAAAGGAGCAGTTCAGAAGCTAAAAACTAAAATAATTAAAACACTAAAATACTAAAAAGTAAATGTAACAAATGGCTACCTAAAGCTAAGACTATCAAAAGACTAGCTGAAAGCTAAATGTAGCAAACTGCTGGCTAAAGTTAACAACACACTGGCTAAAAGTAGCAGAATGGTAGCTAAAAGCAACGGAAAAACAAACAATAGCTAAATGTGAGCTAAAAGTATCAAAAGGCTAACTTGAAGCTAAATGTAGCAAAAAGCTGGCCAAAAGCAACAAAACACTGGCTAAAAGTAGCCGAACAGAGGCTAAAAGCTAAAAGTAGCACGAGAAAACAAACCCTTGAGTATGATGAAGCAGATTTCACAGAGAACGATGTTTCTGAAGGAACTGGAGAGATCTCGTAATTCCACCGAGAAAATATTTGTAAATAAAGTTAAATAAAAAGTTACACAAACCAAAGCAGCATCTCCTGAACGAGCCGAACGTTCTGATGCACAAACGGCTAAACTAGCTCCTCAGAAGAAGTTCAGCTGTGAAAACGGACAAACAGGAAAACGACAGAACGCTGACTCGGCACAACTAAAAGTCGTTTAGCCTCGCGGGGGCTACACACACGGCCTTCAGCTCAAACCGGACTTTCTTAGTCCTCTTACTACAAGAGCAGGATTTAAGGACCCGCTGAAAACCTGACTCAGGAGGTCCGGCAGCAGACCAGATCCCAGCCTAAACATTCCTCTGGAATAAACAGGTTTTACCTTCTGGTCAACAGAAAACCTCTTTTCAGCTCTTTGATGCACTTTTGGTTTTATCTGTGTTAGCAAAACATCTCATGCACTACAGGACAACTAATCAGGTTAACTGGCAACAAGCCAGGCTTGAAGTAAAGATGGGCCGAGGTTCACCAGTCGGTGACAAACCGTGGAAGAATTTCAGAATAAAGTTCCAGCAGATTTTGAAAATCCGTCTGATTTGAAGGATTCGTGGAGACCGTTGAGCTCCGAGCTTAAAACCAGGTCTGGTTCTGGACTCAGGAACACCTCCACAGATCATCGTCTGGAAATACAGTTCATCCACACATTAAAGCTCTATCAGGCAAACGAGAACACCAGAGCCAAATCAGAATCTGGACCAGAACTCATTTGAAGTGGACCAAGGTGGAGAACTAGACGGACCAGACCTTGAGATATTTGTCCTCTATATTAAAGATGAGTGGGACCACTGCGCCTGTTGTCAGCACAGTTCTAAAGCTTGCCTCTCTCATGGTATGGGGGTGCATTAGCACCTCTGGCATGGACAGCTTACACATCTGGAAAGGCATCAAGGCAGAAAAGTATCTACAGGTTCTAGAACATCTGCTCCAGTCCAGCAGAGAAGAGCCAGGACTGTAGAACAGAATCGGGACAACCTTCCCTCCAAAACCTCCAGACCTGGTCTCCTGGCTCCAGGACTTTTAGGGGACGCTTCACAGCGGGGATGATGAGAACTTCCCTGCGGAACCCCGTCGTGCTGTTTTCAGACACACTGCTGAACCTCTGCCCATCTTTACTAAAACTTTACACCCAGTCCTCTTGCAGTCCGGTTCCGATGAGAACTGTTTGGACTTACTTCTGCCGCTGTCCTTCATGAAGGGGACCAGCTCCTTGTAGTCCGGCTCGCCCCGGTAGGGCCGCGCCTCCACGGTCACGTTCATCTCCTGCTTCAGGTTCATGTAGATCCCCTCCGACAGGAAGTAGTAGGGCCGGTCGTCCTGGCGCAGGTCGTAGAAGACCACCACGACCCGGGACGTCCAGTTGAAGTGCGTGTGCAGCGCGTTGGCGAAGTCCCCCATCTTGGTGGTGGTGGGCCCGCTGCGCACGATGGTCCGGTACTCCTCCCCGCGCACGTCGAAGCCGTACGCGGGGCCTCCGGCGGTGATGAGCGGCAGCTTCCAGTGGGACGCGAACCGGGCCACGGAGGCCAGCGGGTACACGCAGCCCGGTCCGAAGAACACGTCCGGCCGGATGTAGAGCTTGGCGTCCACGGCCAGCACCTGCGCGCGGCTCTCCGCGCACAAGCCCGCCGCCGGGTCCTCCGTGCTGTAGTTCAGGATCCTGACGGTCCGACCCAGCAGCAGTTTGTGTTTGCCGTGCAGGTCCTCGTGCGCCATGAGGATGGCCGGGAGCACGCGCGGCAGAGCCCACGGGTACATGTGGTGGTTGTCCGGGAGCATGACGGCCGCCGTGATGTTGCTCCTGCAGCCGCGGAGGAGGCAGCAGGACAGCGCGGCCAGCAGGCAGCAGCCCAGCGCGCGCGCCATGTCCGCGTCCGAGCAGCGCGCGCAGCGTGGAGAGGAGACCTGGCTCAGTCAGTCCAGACCAGAACAAGCCCCCCCGTTTGCTTCAGAACCCCCTCAGAGGCAGTGAAGGCGTCATCCTGTCCGTGCGCGCCGTGCGTCCTCGCTGCGTAAAATCCACCTGGAACGACTTGGTCCAGCTCCAGCGCGGTCCTGTCCCTCCAACTCCCTCTGAGACTGATCCATCCATCCACAGGACTGCAGCCTAAATCACAGCTCGGCCCACGCACGTCACACGCTGCAAAAAATTAAAACGCGCACTATCCTTCCAGAACCCGAGTCCAAACACGACCAGCTCCAAAACTTTTCCCAGCAACCTTACTGGTTTTATTCAGCTGACTCCTCTGATCCAAACTCTCTCACTTTTATTTTATTTTGAACAAGATGTTTGTTTTTAATCAGAGCAAATTTATTTTTCTGTAAGTTCATGATGAAAAATAAAAATCAAACTGCGTGAATAAAACTCGCGACATTTTTTGCAGCGTGCGTTTTAAAAACCCCTGAAAGAAAAACGGACAAGAGTCTCCCCCTGCTGGACGAGTTGTGCACTGCAGCCTTTACTAAAGTAAACTTATCAAATAAAAAACTATTAAATATTAATAAAACTATAGTTTTGAGTCAACAGCAAACATGGAAACAACCTTAAACACAAATCTGCACACGCCTGATCATAAATGTAACATTTGGCTTCCAGAGGATAAATCTGTTATAATTAATATTCACCAGTAAAATGAAACTGCCTTCTGCTGGATTAAAAAACATCTAGATTTTACCTCCATTCTTTTTTTTTTTTTTTTTTTTTTAATATCTGTTTTTATGTTTTGGTGGCATCTTGTCCAAAATCAAATAAAAACAGAACTCGTTTCAGAAAAACTTTTATTTTCTCTAAACGATTCGGCTCACGTCAAACAAATATTCATCGTCACTTTAAACAACGGTTCTCCTTTAACGCAGCGCCGACATTTATTTTTGGCTAAAAAAAACACGATTATCGTTTTATACATTCAACATTCAGCACATCGGAGCCCTTTAAAACAACCTGATGATCATAAAACTAATTATTCCAGTTAATATATTCTTAGTCAGCATAAATGATTTCAATGTGTTGGTCCTCATCCTTCACTCCTCTTCAATCCTTCAGCCAGGTGAGCAGCTCAGGTGTGTAGTAGGTGATGATGATGTCAGCGCCTGGTTAAAAACACAAAAACGGATTATAATCAGATTAAATCCACAGCGAGCGATCTGTTCATCACAAGAATTGACAGAAACTGAATAAAATCAAACTCGGTCATTAACGGGTTCCAACTTTTAGAACGTTTAAATTTATTATTCATCGTGATTGACCGCAGCTGGAAGTTTCTCCTTACCAGCAGAGAAAATATTTATCTGGCCGCGCTCGATGCATCGACCAGCGCACGTTTGTCACGTTGAAGGAAGACGTTTCAGGAATTACCCAGAGCCCAAACTGAACTGTGAACAGCTCGGTGCGTCCCCGTCCACACCAGAGCCGGTTTTACATCGACGTGGACAAGAAAGAAGGTCCAGAACCCTCGAGCTGGACTGAAACCTTCAGTGTCCACGTGCACGAAACAAACGTTTGACGGCCAGACGAAAACGATGGAGCCGTTTGTCAACAAGAGGGATGTTTGGATTCAAGGTGAGACGATCAGACCTAAAAACACTGAACCAACTGTCGAGCACGGTGGTGGAAGCATCATGCTTTAGTACTGAAGTAGAAGTTGGAGGAGGAGGACCAACCACACCACAAACCAACAACTAGGACGATGACACCAAACACCAGAAGAGCTTTCTGAATGACCTTCCCAAAGCCCCGACCTTGACCTGAATGAACACGAGAGGATTGTTGGGTCTGAAACCAGCAAACCAACCAGTTCAGCCAAGAAGAAAATAGTTCAAACATCAGCCAGAAGCTCAAAGCCTCTGGTCTAACTGGCTAAGAGAACTTTAAATATTAACGTGGGATTAAATCCAGAATAATTTGTGGAGACAACTCTTGTTTTTATTTGTTTTTAAGGTGTACGTGTCCTGTCACCACAACAAATTTTACTGGGCGATTAACTGTCTCAGAAATTATTGCGATAAATGATAATTTTTTTTCAATTTGACAATAATTAGTAATTACAGTATTGTCAAATTTAAGAAGAAATGTTGGTTAATGTTTGAGTGTAATACCTTTTTTGACCACTGGATGGCAGTATAAAACTGTTTGAACTGAAGGATGGATAGTGAGGGAGCGAGCAGCGTGCCTCTAAGAAAAATGGGAGGGAGGCCCCTTGACGTGACATGGACTGTCTCTCTAAAAAAAAATTAAGTCTGGTCCTCTGGACATTCAAAAAACAAACAAACAAAAAAAAATTGTAGAAACGTTTCGTCTTTCCTCAGTCAGTTTCAGATGAAAGACGAGACGTTTCTACAATTTTTTGTTTTGTTTTTTGAATGTCCAGAGGACCAGACGTAACTTTTTTAGATTTTTTCTGCCTGGATTATTGAGCAGCATCAGGATGGGCTGCCGCTCTTTCCTGTTTTTCAGTTCTCAAAATGGCGGACGCTCAGTGTGGTTTGAGCTCTTTAGCATTTTTCACACAAAGCTTCTAATAAAAAACATCAGTAAACAAGTTCTCAGCTTCTTTTTGCAGAGAAAAACAACTTTTTATACAAAGGCACAGGTTTTAACTGTGAATTTTGGAACTTCGACAAGACAGAGGTTTTTTCCTCGTGGTCGACCTGTTAGCTTAGCTCGTAGCTTAGCTGCTTGTAACAATCCAAAAACACGATTTTGGACGATTACAATAGATTTTAAAGAGAAAACAGAAAGGGAGGGGTCGGTGAAGACACCGGAGTTGAGCCTTTTGTCTTCCAGTGTCTTCAGTAGAAAGAGACATGAAGAAAAGATAAAGCTGATAAATGAAAATGAGTTTAATTTAAATTCATCATGCGATTAATCGATGTATTGTTTATCGTGACCGGCCTACGTGTACCTTGTAGAATTGTTCCACCCTGGAGAAAAGAACCGTTAAAACGTTAAACTTCTGTGCAGACGACTCCTCGGTGTGAACGATGACTCGTTCTGTCGGATCAATCATTTGATCAAACGACATCATTTATGGTTCGCGCTGCTGATTTTATGCGTTCCGAGTGTTCGTTCGCCCCTCGCTCGTCCCGGCTCACCTGCCCTGCGGAACGCGGTCATGGCTTCCATCACAGCGGCCCGCAGCTCGAACGCCCCGGCCTTCGCTCCGTGCCACATCATGGCGAACTCCCCCGACACGTTGTACACGGCCAGAGGGTGGTTGGGGAACTGAGGAGAGGAAAACAAGGATCTGCACTGGGCTCTTTCAGTCCAGGATTCCTCCAACCCCCCTGCTGACCTTGTCTTTGACTTCCCTAACGATGTCCAGGTACGGCAGGCCGGGCTTCACCATCAGCATGTCGGCTCCTTCTCTCACGTCTCGCTCCTGCAGCACCGAACAACAACAACTGTCACCTGCAGGCGCTTCAGCGACACGCACAAACGCAGACACAAACCAACTCACCACAGCTCGGACGGCGAGTCCTCTCGCTCCGGGGGGCAGCTGATAGCAGCGCCGGTCTCCGAACGCAGGCTTAGACTGAGCAGCATCTCTGCACGCAAACGCAACAGGAAGTCAGAGACATTGCGCTCGTCCGACACCGGAGCCTCAGGCGTTTACGTACCTGAAGGGACCGTAGTAACACGAGGCAAACTTGGCGCTGTAGCTCAGCACCGAAACCTGCAGGTCAAAAACAACCTCATGGTTTAATCCAAGGTTTAAAATTCAATCATCTGGTTCCCTTAGAGTGTGAAAATAAGATAAAATCAAGCTCATTTTAAAAAGGCTCTTATTCTGTTACAACTTTAACAACGTCCATCGTTTCGTGAACTTTTTTTTTTGCGATCCGAAGCCGATTCTCACCTTGTTTCCCAAACCATTGGACAGCAGCGCTTGTTTTATGGCTCGGACTCGTCCGTCCATCATATCGGACGGAGCGATGATGTTGCAACCTGCAGGAAACATTTCAGGATCAATTTAAAGGAGTTTACACCAAGACAGAGAAATACTGCCTGAAAAGTTACATGAGAAAGTCAAAAATGCATGAAGGTGATGTTTGTAAAGAACAATGAATAAAACCTATAACGGTTTACTTTCTATTTCCTAAAAGAGGCGAGTTTAAAAAGTATACAAAGGTTTGCATTGTCATTTATTAATAAAAGGTTATTTGCATATATTAGAAGTTAAAAACAAAAAGAGATGAAGCTAAGATTTTATGGTGAGCCTTTTTCAAAAAGCTGCATTAAGACTAAAAGTAATTTTATTTTAAACTGTGTCATCTGCATACATTCAAATAAATTTTAATTATCACAGTCTGGATTATGTGTCAAACTCAAGGCCCAGAGGTCAAATGTGGCCCTCCTTAACATCTTATCTGGCCCCAAGGTGATATTTTAAATGTAAAATACTTTTATCACTTTAATTTTTTTCAGTAAATTTTGATTATGATGTCAAAAGTGCAACAGAAACGTCAAATGAGACCAATCAAACTCATTTTGAGGAGCCTGCAAACAAGAAAAGATGTTGGGTATCTAACTTGAGTTCATGTTCTGAAACCGGCCCTTAGTTTGAAAAAGGTTTTAATTTTGGCCCATTTTTGTAAGTGGGTTTGACACTCCTGGTCTAGATCGTTAACACACACTGAACAGAATGGGCTGAACATAGAGCCCTGTGGAACACCAACTGATATAAAACTATATTTATAATGTTTGTAGATGTTATAATTTATAAACAAAATGAGAGTTAAGATTTTAGACAATAAATAATCTATAGAAACAGTCAAATTAAATCATTTTATGACTAGTGGATGCTTAACAAAAAAACAGTCTTGACTCCAGAACCTGCACAGCCTAGTACCGGTAGTTTCTACTGGTCACCAAATAAATGTAACAACTAAAGGAGAAACTTAATTTAATATAATAATAACTTAAAAAATTAAATATAATTTAAAGAAAATATAATTTTAACTTAATTTAATAAAATTTACCAGCTTTAGCGTAAGCCAGTGCTACTTCAGCCAAGCGCAGACAGCTGGCGTCGTTGTTCAAAGTGCCGTCTTCGTTCAGGATCCCTACAGAAATAAACGAGTGAAAAATAAAACGTCAGATTATATCTGCGTATTTTAAGTGAAACAGGCGGAAGTGAACTGGACACGGAGGCGCTGACCACAGTGTCCGTGTGACGTGTAGGGACACAGACAGACGTCGCACGCCACCAGCAGCTCCGGGAACAAAGACCGGACTTTCTTAACCGCCAGGACGGCCGGAGTGTCGTCCGTGTCGGCTCCCGAACCCGTCTCATCCTTAAAACATAAAAAACACAAAGTTACAGAAAGAAACGAGCGCAGAAACGAAAATGAGCGAGATCCGAGTTTAAAAAAGCAAAAGTATGTGACTGTTTAGGTCAGTGGTTCCCAGTCATGGTCCTTGAGGAACTCCGTCCTGCGTGTTTTACTTGTTTCCCTGCTTTGCATGAACGAGTGATTAACCAGCTTCTGCAGAACTTGAAGTAATTAAATCACTCGTGTGCTGGAGCGGAGACACAACTGAATCATGCAAGATGGTGTTCCTCAGGGACCAGAGTTGAGAACCACTGGTTTAGGTTATCATTTTACTCTTTATCTTCTAAAACTACCAAGTTTAAAACCTCACACCTAAAAATACAAAGTAAATGTATCTTTACAAACCCTAAACTGTTATTTTCAGTTTATTTTACAGTGAGATTAAAATTGCAGCACATGAACTCATTAACAAGATCAAAGCTTAGAAAAGACTAAAGTCGATTAACTTTTTGTCTAAATTGTAAAAAAAAAAATGAATATATTGTTTTTTTATTTTAACTTAAATATAAAAATAAAAACAGTAAAACTAGTGACAAAATGTCAGACTAAAACCTGCTCTTTTGCATATTTGTACAAAAAGTATACTTTCCTCATTATGTGTTTTAATATTGTTTTTATTGGTAAAAACATCACATCTAAATGACAACTTATGTCATTAGTAATAACAATTTCTGTGGTATTAAAAAAATAACAATAATAAAAAAATCTATTTGTTTTTCTCCTTTAGTTTGACAAACCTTTGCTATTTTTGCCGGGACGCCAAAAATGAGAACGCACTTCAAGCCTTTCTCCACGAGCGGCCGCAGCATTTCCTCCAACTTGTTCACCCCATATCTGTGCACGACAAATTAACTCAATCAGACGTAGCTTTACAATAAATAAACTCTTGGTTAAGGTCAAATGGATCATTTAAAAGAACTAAACGTTGTCACGGTGCCTTACAGTCACATGGAAGACAAATAAACGAGCTAAAGAATAAAACATAAAACTATTTTTTTATAGTAAAAGGGACAAATTAAAATCAAATAGTGAAGAGTACTTGAATTGAATGTCAAGAATAAGATGTGGCTGAGTTTATAAAACTAAGATGTGTTTTATTTTTAACACTAAAAGCTCCTAAATGAGAAACCTCAGTTTGAGCATCGTGACAAAAGAGGAATGTGAGCCCAGCTTTTCATTTGGACCAGAATAAAGGTCTAACGGATTCTTTTCTTATCTCAGTCCTGGTCCGGTGTTTGGTTCTGAGTCCGCCCTTCCTGCCTGCTTTTATCTGAGGACCACACCCGGACTGGGCGGGGGGCCGGCCCGC
>JARVLU010000528.1:26773332-26814373 GCA_031762415.1 Simpsonichthys santanae | reverse complement strand
TTCATCAGGGACGCAGCACAATAACATCATTGGCTCAGGTAAGCCAGGTTTAGCTACTCCTTCTTTCTCCTCTGCAGCTGTGCCTCACTGACGCTCACCTGGCCTGTCCCGGCAGGCTGCCGATCGGCTCCACCGCCTCTGGGTCGTCTCTGGATCAGAAAGGGACACAGAGCAGAGTTAAAGCCATGAGCACATCATACTTAATCCACTTCTTCGTGCAAAAAAAGACCCCGTTTTATCAAGTAGGCCTTCTGAAGGACCACGGTTCACCCACGTGACAAAGACGGGGTAGATGAGGTTGTCTGGTTTGAGATCGGTGCCGCAGGTCTGCCAGGATCTGAGCGTGGGGTGGAAATATCCGCTGTGCAGGATGGACTCTGCAGGCGTCTGCATCTTCACCGTTCAGCCACAAACTGCCAGACAAAGCCAAACGGGCCAGGATCTGCACAAGCAGAGCCAAAACACCACTTTAACAATCTGTTTGTCTTTTCTGCTCGGTCACTGATGTGAGCAGGCGTGCGTGCGTGCGTGCGTGGAGACGCTTTTCCAAACAGCAGCTTCACCTCAGTGTCCTCATCCAAGACCAACGAACAGGAAGTGAATTAAAAATGTTTCTCTAATCACACACAAGAGGCTGATGACTCACTACATTTACTTTTCTTTTTAGTTTTAGTTTAACTGCATCTGCTGTTAAAAAAAAAAAACATCATCACAATCAACATTTATACCAACAAATGTATTTTATAAGCTTAACTGAAAGCTTTTTTTTCATCAGCACCACACTGTGAAGCACAACTGCGCATTAATTATACATTTATAAACTAATTATGACATAAAAATGAATTACATCACAAAAAGCGGCTTTAAAACGTGACCAACACACACTTTGAATAGAAAACATGATAATTATTAACTTTAATTCAACGAAAAAGTCAATGTCAGCCTGAACATGTCGGCAAAGTGGCTAATATGTCTGCACAAGCGGCAACTTTTTAAATTCGTTACACTTTTTATTAAAACTATAAAATAGTATGTTATTATTGGGCGGACTTACCTTTGAAAACAAAAGCTGCCGTCTTCTCCCTTTTTCTTTTACTTCTTCTTCGCTTGTTGTTCTTCTTCTACGGTTTTACGCCGCTTGGCTTTCCATGCTTTCGGATCTGCCCCCTACAGGTGACTAATAAAACTACAACAATTTACCTACAGTACTATATACAGTACTGTACTGTATACTGTACTGTATTTTATTTAATTTATTTTTTATTTTATTTTTCCTTTCCTTATTTTTTCTTTATTTTACCAGGACAGAAATCTATTGCGTCTAATTTTTTCAAATTTATCTTTGTGCTCATTTGGAAGTTTTTACTCTGACCAATGTAAAAATTAAACAAGAGATCTGATCAAAATAGGTTCCCTTACTACACCTCTGGCTCAAAATTTCTGCCATTGCATAATTATGAGCTGCATGCTTATTATGTGATACTAGTTCATATTTAAGAGATTCAATTCAGTTTATTTGTACAGTATAGGGCAAATTCACAACAGAAGTCGTCTCAGGTCACGTCACAGAAACATTCACATTTATAAAAATCAGTTCATAACAATATTTATCTAAGGAGCCCGCAAATTGCTTTGAATTTTCACTTTGTCACAGTCTCCCACCCGAAGCGAGCACAAATGCAACAGTGGAAAGGAAAAACTCCCTCATGAGGGAGAAATCTCCAGCAGAACCATGCTCAGGACAAGTGGACATCTGCTTCAACCTGCTGGGTTTGAGGAAGTAACAGTCTGGACTGGAGCTCCTCTGTCACAAAGATCTTGAATTAATGTAAAAAAATAACTGAATCTTGAGTATAATGAAGGTCACATATTTGAAGGAAATATAAAGTTTCCTTCAACAGAGCAAGACTGACTTGGGGCTCCAGAACCTCTTAATTGATTGATTTCCCAGCTAAAATTAGCAGAGATGGCCTTTTATACAAAATAAACACATTTACATGATTTTGACCTCTCTAAGTGGTTTAAACAACTGTTAAGTTCATGGCAAAAATCAACACAGACATGTTCCTGTTTTTAGTATTTTACATCGCTTTAATATAGCAGTTTATTTTTAAATATAATTTCTTCTATTTACTTTTCATTTTGTATGATTGTCTGTTGTTGTTTGTACCTCATCTGTGTTCTTTGTTTAAAACAGATCTCTCTTGTAAAAGAGTCCTCGGGACTCAATGAGACTAACCTGTAGAAATAAAGGTTGAATGAATGGAGAGAAAAAAATACAGTAATTTGACTGACGGTACCTTGTAGTAGCTCAGTGCTTCCAGCAGGTGGCGCCAGATCGACGCTCTGAACGGACGCTACCGTAAAATAAACGAAGAAGAAGAATTTCCGTTGAAGCGATTGAGTTAGCATCTTGTTAGCATGGTTATGTACTGATTCTCTTCAACAAGATGGAGAAGCCAAACATCCAGTTGTTTTTAAGGTAAAAAGTCTCGTTTTAACATTAATTAAAAACATGAATACGTGTCTGTAGGAGTTGTTTTGATATTAAACTTGTTATGCTTTATTGGTTTGGTTAGCATCTGAGTAGGAGTCTCGGCTAATCGATGAGTTTTGATTAAAACAGACTAGAAATGTAAACGTGGTGTTTTCTATATTCTATGTAATTTAACAATATGATCCGGGATAAACTCGATTAAATGGCGCTAAATAATGACCTGACAGCAAAATTATTTGGAAAAAAAAAAAAAATCTGATTTAAAGGCCCAGTTATACTAAAACATGAGCGCCTATCTGTAATATTTTATAACAGTAAATTAATGACTTTTTTTAATATTCATTGCCGATTGTCGTCCCCAGGTTGGAGCTGAAGATGTAGCCAACAAGGTGGGAGATCTCAGCAGAACCAAAAAGCTTCTGTCCCCAGATAACCAACCCTGGAGCAGCTCCCAGCCTGAGCACACCCAGCTGTCCCGGGTTAGAGACCCTGCGGTCCTCAGCCATGCTGTTCTCCCTCAGGGAACTGGTCCAGTGGCTGGGCTTCGCCACTTTTGAACTCTTCCTCCACCTCCTGGCCTTCCTGGTCTTCAGCATGCTGGTTGCTCTGAGAGTGGACCTGCTAACCGTTCATCTGAGCTGGTGGCTCGTCTTCATCCCTCTGTTCGCCGCCGACGGTCTCAGCACTTACTTCACGGCCATCGTGTCCATCCGGCTCTACCAGGAGAACGAGAAGAGGCTGGCGGTGCTGCGGCTCCTCTGGGTGCTGACGGTTCTCAGCCTGAAGCTGGTGTGCGAGGTTCTACTGTGCCAGAAGCTAGCCGAGCAGGATCGGGCCAGAGACCTGTGGTACGGCCTCATCTTGTCGCCGCTGTTCATCCTGCTGCAGCTGCTGATGATCCGAGCGTGCCGGGTCAACTGAGGCGAGGCAGATCCACATCAGTGACGATGCCGTTAGAGATTTAATAGCTAAAAGGCGTTTCTTTCCTTTGACTAATTGCCACAAGGTTTTTCACCCTCCAGGTTACACTACGATCGGCTTCTACGAGTTTTACCCAGCTGTAAGATCAACAGGTAAACTTCTGCTCGAGTTATTGTTTTTTTCATTTTTATACAAGAAAGTAACACTAAATTGTTGTGGGACCTTCATGAGGATAACTGTTCTCTCACATGTGGATTTGGAGCATTTTAGTGCCTCTGATATTGTGCAATCAATGGTAGACAAAGAGCCATAAAGAAAAACACATTTAATACAACAGTGTTATGGTTCTGTGCAGAAGTTTAAAGCCAGCTCTCATTTAAAATGTTTTTTTTTTCTTCTAAATAGATTCACACCACTTCAAACCAAGGGAACTAATGTGTCGACACAGAACTTGGTCCATTTTCATTTAGAACTTTAGGATCTTTTTGCCGGCCGACAGTCATACAGACAATTTTATTCATTTACTTAAAATGTATTATAAACACCAAAGACGGCTCAGTTTGATTAATAGAAAATAGGCTTTTAGCACCAACCGAGGAATTCCCACTGAGTTTAAAGTCAAAATGTGACACGTGTGACTCGTGCTGGCAAATTGAAGAATTTCTTAGTTTGGAGTATTTTTTTTAAATCCTCCATCTGCAGTTTCTTCACATTTGGCAAGTTTAAAACAGATTTTTAATGGTCTAGAGTGGCATCACCAGGAAGTCTAGCCGACTATTTAAAAATAACTCCCAAAGCTTTCACAGTGAAAACAAACATATGAAGGGATTTACCAGCAGAGAAAATTTGTCAATTTGAAACACACTTATAAAGTTTACAAGGCAAATAAATATTTTTGAAAACAAACCTGCTAGAAATCTTTAAGTTAAAAGTAGCTTTTGAATAATATTTGTTATTTTAGTGTCAGGGATCACTAGACGGTGTCTCTTAGGACTAAGTTTCAAACAGAAAATTGTAACTTTTCACTTGTTTTCTGCTGCTGCCTGCACTCATTTTGACTTGTTTTTTCAGCGTGTTGTGTGTTCGTTGAGCGCAAAGTCTCCTGAAGTTTTTTTAAAAAATAAAACTGAAGAAAATTGTAGCAAGTGGCACGCTTGAATAAATCTTCCTACAGCAGATGAAGAGTATCTGAAAGTCATGTTTTTAAGAAGCAGATTAAAAATCTAGCCAAGTCCCAACATCAAATTAACTTTTTAAAGAAGAAAATTGGTTAAAATTGCTGTTTTCTGTTGTCTGTGTGAGGAAATGACATAAAGTTTGGCTCTTCAGAAGTAAAATGTAAGGAAACGAGTTTCTGTATGAGCAGTTGAACACGTCCGTCAGACCTGAATGCAGTAACTCATCAGTAACGCTCCGGGAAACTGAGACCGCAGGGAGCTGCTGCAGCTTTCTCCCAGAGGCTCATTATGTTGCATCTCACTGTGTTGCCTGTTGCTGGAGAACGTGCAGTAGATCACGTGCACACAGTATCTCCTTAAAAATCGCTGGTTACGTCCACAACTCGTGCTGTACCTGGTCCGTTGTTCTGCCTCTACCTGATTTGTTTATGTGCTGCATGTATTTATGGCCTCGTTTTAATTTAACTTCCTGCTGTGAAAATATGTACATGTTGAATTATTCCTATTTATGTTTTTGCTGTGGCATATTTGTATAAATGTGTAAATAAAACCAACATTTAAATTAAAAGGACTACGTTGTTGTTTTTTGAAGGAGTGACGATTCTTGAAGTTGTAGCCAGCTCTGTAAGTGTTAAAGATGAGTCTCAGCTACTACCACACCGATTGGTGCTTTGTAACTAAAATGGACAACTATAGTCATTTTTGTTTCCTGTTGGCTGTAGCAACTATTTAAATTTGGGGTGACTCCAACAATTAATTGTTTTAGATGCAAAACTAATGACTTATTCCTGAAAGTCAAGTTAGAATCCATATTCATAATACAGTATACAGTATTTTTCTAAGACAAACGGGTTTAAAAAGTATTGAAAATTGAATAATTTTGGTGATGATAGATTGTGGCCACAAGGGGACGCTGTTAACCGTGTGGTTTCGATTCATCACAGTCAAGAACATTTTATCATTGAAAATTCGCTATTTATTGTTTAAATTTAAGTAACATCCAGATTTATTTCACACACACAAAAAAAAAAAAAACATCCTTGTTTACTCCAACCTTTTTATGTCAAAGTCTGCGTGAATAAATGATGCTACTAGATCGGACTTTCTTCTTCTACGCTCCCTAGTCAAGCTGTGTTTAATTATGGCTCGGAGATAAATGTTTTATTAGTTACAGTAATCTCATGTAGCACCCAAGAATAGCCCACTTAGTGCTGATTCATGTGCAGCGGAGTAATAGGATCATGTGTGTCACAAACCTGGATTATCGACGGATTAATAAACAAGCTTCCACCCAGTAACGAAACGTAAAAACAACACACTATTTTTTTAAGAGCAAGTTAAAATGTCTCCAAATATAAAATTATCATCCGTTCATTTTTTTTTAATTAAAAAACCGAAAGAACCTGAACGCATCTAAATTGATTGACAGGCCTCCTCTCTCCTTGTTAACAATAGCAATGGGCGCGGTTATAGAAACTAAAGAGGCGGGTCTTTAAGCACGATGACCAATCATCGTTTAGCCGTAGACCTACTTGTGCTCGCGCAGCTGTAGAGAGGCGGGGCCGCGTTCAGGAGCAGTGAGGAGAAAGGGGAGAACAGTGTGAACACGGAGGGAGAGAAGGAGAGGAGGTGGGGATGCTTCTGCGTGTGTTTATCGGTCCTGTAGGTTCGGTCGGAGCCGGATACAGAGTTTAACGCCGCGGCGAGACCGCCTCGGAGCCTCCCTTTTCCTCCTCGTCCCCTTTTCCGAGCTACCCTACGCGATGTCCGGTGGGGGGGATGTCCGCGTTCTCCGCCAAGAGGCCGGGCAAGAGAGTCCGAGGATGCCGGCCTGGAAGCGAGAAATCTTGGAGAGGAGGAAGGCGAAGGGCGGCGGTTCTGTGGGGAGCGCCGCCCCGGAGGCCGGTCCCGGCGGGCAGCTGAACGGCGAAGCAGCGGCGAATGTGAACGGCGGCGGAGCTGCCGGCGGGTCCGGGCGGAACTACAGCATCACCACGGCCAGCCAGCATTTCAACAAAGAGCCGCGAGCGACGGAGAGGACGGCGCCGAGGGAGGAGGACGGCCGGGAGAGCCTGGTGCTGCAGGAGAGCCTGGGCCCGCTGCAGGAGAACCCGTTCATCAAGCTGGAGAAGGAGCGCAGGAGGCGGCAGGACCGGGACAGCGCCGCCCGCCCGGTGCAGCACATCCTGGAGCTGTACGGCAGCGTGCCCGGCGTGCGCACCATCCGCGCCGAGAACATCATCATCATCGAGTCCGATCCCGACTACTTCCCGGAGTCCGGAGCGGGTAAAACCGGGGCCACCTGGCAACACAACGGCGTGGACAGTTACAGCAGCCTGAACGAGCTCCTGGACCGGAGGGGCAGCTCGGTTACCGAGATCAGAGCCAAGGAGGTGGTCATTTACGACACCACGCTGAGCAAGAGCGAGGAGAACCTCAGCACCCTGGGCCGCCCTGACCACGATGTCCCACGTGATCAGGGTCAAGGTAGGGTCAGCCGGATCCTGCAGAAGTTCGACAGCAACTATGGGAAGCTCCAGAAGAAGTCCCACAGCACAGAGAACCTGCTGGACCTGGACTGTAGTGCCAGTGGCAGGCCAAGACTTTGGTCCAAGCCACATCCAGATCTGGTGCCAAAACCCAGGCCGTGCCCCCCTGCCGGAGTCCAGCCAACATCTCCAGTCTTCCAGAGTTCCTGCTCTTCCAAACCAAAGCCTCAGCCTGTTGTCTCCGAGCCGTGTGGCCCTCAGGGTCACCCCGGGGCGCCTCAGTCCGTGTCCTCTTATCGTCAGAGGTTTGAGGACCGCGGCGTCAACGGCGCACCTGTCGTCCCAAACGATGAGCCGGACAGGGTGCAGAGCAGAGACTGGGAGGGGTCTGAGGTGTCCCCCAAACCCAAGGTGCCATGCTCTCCAGAGACCCGCCGTGCCGAGTCCTCTCTCCTCCCCGTCTCGTCCAAGGTGCTGAAGTCCTCCCCGGAGTTTGAGATCCGTCCGTCTGTGAAGCCCGACCTCGAGCAGATCCCTGACGGGGACGCCCAGGCCCGGGCCCTGGCCAACCTGCGCCTGCAGTCCCGGAACTCCTTCACGGTGATCCCCAAGCGCCGTCTCCAAACGCCGCCTCTACCACCAGACCCCATCAGGTCCTCGCCCCGAGCAGCAGAGGGGTCTCCACCCAGAGTGCCAACCCCCCACGCCCCAACGACCCCCTTAATGACCACTAAGAGGAAAGAGGAGAACCTGCAGGAGAAGGATCCTGATCCACCTCCTGCTGCCGCCACAAGTCCTGCTCGACCTCCACCCTCTGAGCCCTCACCTCCATCCCCTGTTCCCTCCCCAGCTCCCTCGTCTCCACCTGTCCTGATTTCACCTCCCTCCTCTCCTGTTGTCCCTTCCTCCCCTTCCTACTCCCCCGTCTCGTCCCCTTCCCCCACAGCTCCGGGTGGACCCACCGTGGATCATCTGCCAGTAACAAACATCGACGACATCGAGGTGGAACCCTCCCAGCGTGTTCCCAGCCCCGTGGTGCAGAAGACCAAGAAGGGGAACACCTTCACCGTGGTGCCTAAGCGTTCGGCGGAGCTCCAGAAGGGCCCCCCTGAGACCCAGCAGGAGGTACCTTGTGAGGCCCCTCCGGGCTCCGCAGCTCCTCTGGCCCCCTTCGCTCAGCTGGGCACCCAGCTGAAGAAACGCTACCCAGCTGTGGAGGAGATCCAAGTCATCGGCGGCTACCAGTCCCTCGTAAAGTCCTGCCTCTCCAAGACCGGCTCCCTGGGCAAGAAGGTGAGAACCCTCGACACACGTCTGACTCGAGCACCTGCAGCTTCACGTCGTGGTAGATTTGTTTGTGCGTCTCTGAAATAATTTCTGCAACGAGGCGTTGCAACGTTGGTTCCCTCACGACCAAAAACAAATACAAAGAAGTATTTCAGCAGATGCACAGAAGTGTGTGTGTGTGTGTGTGTGTGTGTGTGTGGTCCAGGTCTAAATTTAGGACGTGGCCGTCCGACAGGAGCGGTTCTGGTGTTTTGTTGTCTTTCCGTGCACCTGTCCGTGGACGCTGCTCACCTGAGCTGCTGCCGCTCTAACTCTCCTCCAGCCTGTCACTCGACCGGCTGCAGCCTTTATTCTTCACTGGATGAAAAGTGTGTTTGAGCGACACACCTTGCTTTGTTTGTTTGTATGTTTGTTTGTTTGTATGTTGCAGAGCTCATGACTGGGTCAGATGGTGGCTCTAACGACCAAACAGTCCCGTCCAGGTTGGACCTGGTTCTCAGGTTGGACCTGGTTCTCAGGTCCTCCCTCATGAGTCTCGTCTGCAGATTTTCTTGTTCCCTAAAAAAAAAAGCTAAATTCTTCTGTTGTTGTTTGCATCACTCGTCCCTCTGTGAACTGCAAGCGGCCATCATGGCACTAACGATCAGTCGTCAGGCTGATGGTCCTTGATCATGTGAACAGCTGGTTCTGGATGTCAACAACAAACTGGCTGATCCACCTTGAGAAGATCTATTTATAAGACTGAGTTTGTTGCAGCTCCTCAGACTGAAGAAGTCTTTTGGATAAAAGACAAAACATTTATTTATTTATTTATTTATTTATTTATTTAATCCGTCCAGACGACCTGATTTAACCTTGTTAGGTTAAATTCATCTGGATTTTTTTCACTCTGAGCTGCAGATCCAGATCATCTCATGTAGCTAACGACAGCGCTGCAGCTGTTTTCCATCCAGATGCTCAGAGTACGTGTTGTGATGACTCTCAGCTACTACCACATCAAATTTAGGTCAATGTTAAATTTACTCAGAGCCTCGTTTGTGTTTCTGTAGCAGCTTGAATTGGGTTCACAAAGCGAATCAGCTGTAAAGTTTCTTAATGCTTATTTCCTGAAAGTTTAATGACACTCATCCAGTTGTTTGTGAATTATTTTGCTAACAAACGAGGCACGTTGAAGCACGCCTTTGCTTTTCGAGGGTGGATGATGATGGAGCAAACCCGGAGCGTGTCTTTGATCTTAATGTTGTTCGTGCCTGGTTGAGGCAAATCTTTTCCTGTTTTACGCACATTTGGGATTAATTAAATATCCAAGAATGTTGCTAATTATAATTAATTTAGCGAGACGCTGCCGGCGCGTGCGTTGGATTATTTTCATGAGGCATCGGCAGCAGAGAGAGGGAGGACCAGCTGCTCGACGCTCTTGACGCCGTGGTGATGGAGATGGGGGTCCTGAACGCCGGAGCGGCCCGGCTGCAGGGAGAAGATGCTCAGAAGGCATCAGGGATGACTTCAGTCCTCTGTGATCTACAAACTCAGCTGAGCTGTTAATTCTGTTCTGGCAGCGCTTCAGTCTGGGCCAGACTTGGGTCCACCGTCCTGTCCCCCCAGACGAGGGCTCGGCTGTTATCATCGGCCGTATGCGTTAATCACTTTTCACCGTCGGGACCGGACGGACACTCGCCACGCAGCTCACAGCAGAGTAGATTGTCCTTCAATTGTTCCCACGCCACTTTGAACCGTAGCTTTCCTGTTAAAGGGATTGCTCTATATGAACAAACACTATCTTACCTGCTGTAGATGGCTGTTTGAAGGACTTTTGTTTGGAGGAATAGACTCTGTTCAGGTTTGAGCTAAAGTTCATCGTTAACAGGTGTGAACGGCCTCGGTCCAAAGCCTATTATTTAAACGTCTTCACTGACGCTGGGTAAAACAGCTAAAAGCTGTCGGCGTGGATTCTTGCAGGTAAAATCTTCAGCCTTTGCTCCGACGCTGAGCTCTGTACGTGTGCCTTTAATCCTTCTTGTTGTCAGGTGATTAGGATCAAGAATAACTTTACAAAAATGTGACTGGACTTGCTCCGAGCCGTGTTCGACACGCTGCAAGCTACGATACGAGCCGAAAAACCTCTGTTCTACATGTTTACTGCAGGTGAAATGCAGGTACGCACTTAATGTCAACAGAGTTTATCTGCACGCAGCCGATGGGAGCGTCGACGTAAAAACTGCTGCCCTTGTCCGTAACTTTGTGTTCTGCTGTAAGACGTCGTCATCGTTGACCCATTTTTAAAAAAATCACTTTGGCTGTTTCTGTAAGTCGTTGTCCTTCGGTCACTCAGAAATCTTTAATTTAAAGACACAAAAAACATTCAGGTGTGAACGCTCCGTCAGAGCTGATCACTTACAGTCGTGTAGCACGAGTCTGAACAGGACCATGAAACGGGTCAGATGGTCTGTGGTGGACTTTACGTCAAGTTGTGGTGTTTTTATATATTTGTGCACGTAACGTGCAGATTTCAGTGCCTTCTGAACACATCCTGCCTTTTGTTCTCATCCTCAACAAAAAACCTCTTTACTTTTGTTCTGTTGTTGCTTTCTGCTCGACTTGGTGCCGTCAGGGCTCAGATGTTTTTCTTCTCTGGGCAGGGCTGTTACAAAACGCTTGGCCCGGTCCACATGATGATTCGTGGGGAATTTTTGGTCCTGGGTTAAAAAAAAAAAAAGTAGCCTTGGCTCAGTTCTGGCTCGGTGTCTGGACTTTTTGTAGCAGGAACCCATTTTTTAATGAGGAGTTTGGCTCAGAAACATTCAAGGATTGAGAAACCATTCATCAACTCTTTTATTTCTCCAGAAGTCTTTCCCTCACGTTCTTCCTGCAGATCCAGAACTTGTTCTGTCCTCCCTGATGATCGCGCTCTGCGTTAATTAGCTTCCAGCTTCCTGTGATCTCCTTCGTTGGCTGAAGGAATCATGGAGGAGCTACAGTATGTAGGTCAAGAGCAGCTTCTCCCACCGCGTCACGCCTGCATTTGCATAAATTCGCTTCTTACTTAAACGCAGGCCCGCAGCGCTTTGATTGGCTCGGCTTCTTCTCACTTTCTGCCTTTTTAAATTTTATGACACCGAAGCCTTTTGGGCCTGACAGATGTGGCTCCTGCGAGACGAGGGAAGCAGCAGTGTTTGTTGGACGTTTCCCTGGAACTGATTATTATGGAGGAGAACCCGTGTCCCTTAGCAGAACGTCTGAAAACAGAAAACACGCTGTCCTCTTTAGTGTTCTGGACCCGTTCAGTGGGTTTGGGTTCCTCACCTGAGTTTTTGTTATCGCGTCTGAAACAGGTTTTGAATATATTTCCTAACAAGTGAACGTAACATGTAAATGTTCTGCTGATGGACAAACACACTCGCAGCTACGATGTTGCCCCTCGTTCATGTCAGTAATGAGCATGAACCTGGGATTAGATAATCTGAGCTTCTGCTCCACAGATGTGAAACGTTTCCATTAGACTCTGATCAAAACTTTCAAACAACGGGGCTTTTATGTGAAACACTAGCTAAAAGTAGCAAAAATCTAGCTAAAAGCTAAAAAAAACTGTACAATGTTTGCTAAAAAGTAGGAGAAAGTTAACAAATAAGTTTAAAAAAAGCTAACAAGTAGCCAAAACTAGCTAATAAATAGCAAAAGGCTAGCTAATAAATAGCAAAAGGCTGGCTAACAAGCAGCAAAAGGCTAGCTAACAAGTGGCAAAATGCTAGCTAACAAGCAGCAAAAGGCTAGCTACAAGTGGCAAAATGCTAGCTAACAAACAGGAAAAGACTAGCTAACAAGCAGCAAAAGCTACGTAAAAGTTAGCGTAGTAAAAGACTAGCTAATAAATGACAAAAGACTAGCTAACAAGCAGGAAAAGGCTAGCTAACAAGCAGGAAAAGGCTAGCTAACAAGTGGCAAAAGCTAGGTAAAAGTTAGTGTAGTAAAAGACTAGCTAATAAATGGCAAAAGACTATAGCTAACAAGCAGCAAAGGGCTAGCTAACAAATAGCAAAAACTAGGTAAAAGTTAGCATAGTAAAAGTCTAGCTACATATACATTCTAGGTAAAAGGTAAGAGTAACTAAATGTTAGCTAAAAATAGCAAAATGAAGTTAAACTAGCCAAAGGGCAGCTAGAAGCTAAAAAAAAAAAGCTTTTGTTTTTGCTTCTTTTTTTGTTGTTGTTAAAAGTAACAAAAGACTAGCTAAAGTTAGTAAAAATCAAGCTTAAAGCTGAGGGAAGTAAAACACTAGAAAAAACTGCTAAATTCTAGCTAAAAGTAGCTAAATGTTAGCTAAAGAGTAGCCAAAGGCTAGCTAAAAGTTAAATAAATGTCAGATAAAGATGAAAGTAGCAAAACACTAGCTAAATGTATCAAAGTGCTAATAGCTAAATGTTAGCTAAAAGCAACACAAATGCATCAGAAAGGCTAAAATAGCAAAAGGCGAGCTAAAGGTTTCCTAAAAGACAAAAATGGAACCAGCAGCTAAAAGATATTTTTACATTGTCTTTGATGGAACTGAAGAGATTTTAGTGTAATTCTTTATAAAGTTAAATATTTCAGTTAAGTATAAAACCAAAAGTCCTAACACGATCGCCCAAACAAGCTGAATGTTCTGACGTTTGACGTTTTTCTTTCATGTTTTATATTCTGAAATGAACAATAAATAAATAAATAAAACAAATAAATGGCTAAAAGCAGCACAGAGTGAGCAGAACTGGTTGGACTGTGAAGTCGAGCAGACGAGTCATAAACGGGAAAGTGATAATGAAGATGCTGACTCGGCGTTCAGACTAATAAACTGTAAAGTTTCACAATAAAACTTGGTTCTGAACAAGCGGACCACCCGTCTCCGGGCAGACTGCTCGTGTTTCTGCACCGTCCAGACACGTTCCTCTTTGTATCTGAAGAACCTTAACTGGGTCAGGAGAACCCGCTCTGCTCCACCTGTTCATGTTGAGCATCCTGGACGTTGTTAAATCCCTCGACGTAGACGTCACGCTCCTACGATTACATTGTGCACCTGGGCTGCAGGTGTGAAAGTCCATCATGTTTAATTATTTACCGCCCAGCAGACGTTCCCGCACACTTCCTGAAGTCTTACCACTGTCTCCTCATCCTTTCAAAATAAGAGTTGGAAACATACTCAAAAAATCTTTTTGGGTAGAACAGTTTATTCCACTTTTGATCCTCGCTCCAACTTTTGTCAGTTCTATTGAAGGTTTTTAAACTTGTAAAAAAAGGAGTTTATAAAAGAGTGAAATGAGTCTACAGAGGCAGATCCATTTGTTTTTATCCATTTAGAGAAATAAATACCAACAAAGATCACAACAGTGTCCTGCATTGACAGAAGTATCAACAAATAACTGATCTTTCTGACACTGGGCCTTGATGGTCTTGAGATTTGATTGTACCCTGCACATCCTGATGCTGCTCAATAATCCAGGTAGAAGAATCTAAAAAAGTTAATCTGGTCCTCTGCACAAATTCAGACTCAGTGAAGCCTCCTCCATGTTTTACAGCAGGTTCAGTTCCGGTCTTTTATTTCCTGTTACTGCACCAATGAGAAGAAAAGACTGAATCAGTGATCTCATTCTGCATTTTGTGTAAAGGTCATAAAGAAACGGCGTTAACGTAGACGAGTGTGACAAAAAGGGAGGATGAATGTTATCGATAATCTTTTTCCACTTTGTCACTTTTTTAGCTAATTAGAAGAAAAAAGTTTGTTTATTCAATTAATACTCAATTCAGTCAGTTTTTTTTACGAATATATACTGTATGTTTCTTTCTACATCAAAGTTCAATAAAGCACGTTAGGGTACTTTTAAAAACATATTTTATCGCTTGTCGCCCAAACGTTTCTCTCTTAGCAAACACTTTTAATGAAACTCTCAGTAAAATGATTAGATTTATATCCAAACAGACTAACTTTTGGATACAAGCCAACACAAAAATGTCTGTAGCTCAGTCAGTTTTCATGCACGGAGTTAAAATTTGTTGTGGTAGTAGCTGAGAGTCGTTCGTAACCCAGGCTCCGTTTACACAGCGTGGTTTGTTTGTGTGAAACCGGAGCTTTTCCGTCGCACATCAGTGCTTCCAGTATTTAACGTCTTGAACGAATGTTGAAGGTTGAAGGAAATGACTCAGCGTGAGGGAAAGCGCTAACTATGCTAGCTTTTAAGCTGATGCGTTTTGTATCTAGCCCTGTCGCGATAAACGATAAATCGATTAATCACATGATAAATGAAATCTATCAACCTCATTTTCATTTATCGGCTTTATTGTTTCTTTGTGTCTCTCTCTCTACTGAAGACACTGGATGAGAAAAGGCGAAAAACCATTTAACCGTCCAAAGTCGTGTTTCTGGATCATTAAAAGCAGCTAAGCTACGAGCTAAGCTAACAGGCCGACCTCGGTAAAAAACCTCCGTCTTGTCGAAGCTCCAAAATTCAGGGTTGAAACCCGTGCCTTCATGTAAAAAGTTGTTTTTCTCTGTAAAAAGAAGCTGAGAACTTGTTTACTGATTTCTTGTTTAAAATTAAAAGCTTTGTGTGAAAAATGCTAAAGAGCTCAAACCACACCGAGCATCCGCCATTTTGAGAACTGAAAACAGGAAATAGAGACAGCCCATGTCATGTCAAGGGGCCTCCCTCCCATTTTTCTTTAAGAGATGCGCTGCTGGCTCCCTCACTATCCATCCTTTGGTTCAAACTGTTGTATACCGCCATCCAGTGGTCAACAAAGGTACAACACTCTAAACAAATTGACCAACATTCTTTCTTAAATTTGACTATACAGTAATTACTTGTCACATTTCAAACAATATTACTGTTTATTGCAATAATTTCTGACACAATTAATCGCCCAGCAAAATTTGTTATCGTGACAGGCCTAGCTGATCGCTAGCTTAGTGCTACGTCGGTGCTGGCAGTTGACGGCCGGGGGGCAGGGCGCTCTCTTCTGTTGACCAGGCGCCTGCCTTGTATAATGGTAGTGGAAACACTGCACATTAAAACCTTTTTTAGCATGTAGGAGCAAACCAACAACATCCTAGGTCCAAAGAAACTTGTTCTCCTCAGTTTGGGTGTTGCTGTGATGGTGCTGCCGCCGCCTGCAGCTGATTGGCACACAACCAAAATGACGTTGCACCAGAGAGGTGCTGGTTCTGTTCTTAAAATCGACGTCTCGGCTGGTGCAGATGTGGCTCGTCGTTCTGCCCTCGTGCGCTCTCACACCTGGTGTCACGAAGAAACACGTCTGATTCCCGCGCAGGGTCACAAGTTTCCCACACAGCCCGCAGGCCCGAGCCGGCCCAGTTGTAATTAGAATTCATGCAGCAGAGCCCCACCGTCGTCGTCATGTTTAATTCAGCGTGTGTGTGTGTGTGTGCACGTGCTGGTCTTCAGAGTGCACGAGTCAGAAGAGGCTAAAACAGACGGGACTTTTTGTCAGGTTTAAAAAAAGAGCCGGAGTGGGCGAGTGAAAGGAACACGAGGAGGCCACTCGCTCCGTCGCCTCTTCTGTTTCCAGTTAAAAGGAACGTTAGTTTTAATGGTGTCCAGTTCAGTTCATGGTTTACAAACGACCTGGTCTGTGGTCGCATGTGACGCTTTGTGCGCTCGTGTAACTTGAATTCAATCATCTCTGCATGAAGCTGTAATCCACCTGGATGCTCCTTTCTCCTTCGGACATGTACATTTCTGGAGCCGCTTTGTTTATTTGCACCATTTGTTTCCCTGTTTACTTTATTCAAAGCCTTTTTTTTTTTTTTTTTTTGCTCGTCTGTCTCCGTCTCCAGCGCCGCTCTCCCGTTTCCCTCGATCACATATCCATGGCGCCGGTCGCCAGGGCAACACCAGCCGCGGCCATTCTATCCTGTCATTAGGATTCGAGGGTAAAGACGCGCTCGTCTCTCAGTCTCGCAGGTTGTGACGTCAGCCGGCGCTGCAGGTTCTGTCATTTGTGGACGTCCAGAGTGAAACTGACAGGCTGCTCCACACAAATGTTTCTGATATTAATTATTATCAAGAATTCTTAGGATGACTTTGTGTTTTTGTTATTTTTCAGCACAGCTTCCCACGTATGGTTAATTTTCATCTGTCGTTTCTCGTGATAGATTTGAGGCTTGCAGAGATACTGAAGCACGAGCCAAGCATTCTTAAAGAAACCAGAATAGACCAAGATCATATATATATATTTATATTATTATTATTAGAACGTGACAGAGTTGTAGTCGATGGCGTACAGCCATAAAACTTGCTCTTGTGCATATTGCACGATGTTACGCTCTGAATGATTCTCAGCTACTATCACCTATAACAGGGCTTTGCAGCTGGCGGCCCGTGTGCATGTGCAAACGCTTCCACTTTCAGCTGAGTCGTGTTTTCCCATGAAACGAGACGTAGATGTTAAAATCTTCGGTGTCAGAGAATCTGTTGTTGTGTAGACGAACGGCCAAAACGCAACAGAACTGTTCCGATGTTGAACGTCGACCGCGTGTTTGGTTCTTTGTATTAAACAAGATGCAGTTAAAACTTAAGCGCCTTGATAGCAGTTTATCTGTTTTAACTGTGCTCTATAAATAAAGATGACTTGACTTAAAACGTGTGTGTAAAGTTTTAACACAGGAAAGAAGCGGTTCTCTATATATCCTCTTGTCTAGACTCTACTTTGGTGTAAACCCCTGATAATTTCTGACACCAGGTGATTTAGTTCTTATTCTATTACATCATCGGTCACGATTGCTCCCCGACAGCAAAACACTTTGGTCCCGGAGGTTTTCTTTGTGTAGCTCTGGTCCTGCATGTGAACTCGAACCACCTCGTCTCTCTGTCCGCCTTGAATCATCACAGAATTATCTCCGTCCAAAAAGTTCACTGAAACAGTGGCGTAATCGCTGCCCAAAATCCAATCAGCTGGACAGTCTCTGGCACCAAGTGGACAAAAGATCATTGTGGGACGCCCTCGTTGGTTCCCTTCACCTTCCCAACTGTGGACCTCAAGCACAAATGCTTCCTGTCTAATTCTGACCAATCATCAAGCAGCCTTTGTGGAACTGAGACCTGGTTTTCAATATGATCATAGTTACTGTATTTTCTGGCCTATAAGTTGCAGTTGTTTGCATAATTTGCATGACAAGCGACTTATACACCAAACAAATTATTTTTTTCCACATACTGTATTTATAAACCAATTTTTGGCTGACCGTTTTAATTAATTCTGACAATGAAATAATTGAACACTACCATTTTCAGCCACTAGATGGCGCTTGAGTAGTATGGCATGCCGTTATGTCATGTAATAGGTAAAAGTGGCTATTAATGACACAATCGGCTTCATTTCCGTTCTGGTGAAATGAAGCTAATATGACGACTGAAGTAAATTTATTAAGTAAAAGTTCAAATGAGACACACCTTTACTAGAATGTCGAGCAAACAAATAATTGTTTTTAGGTGTTTATTTTGTTAAATTTCGAAGAAATGCACAGCGAGTCGTCCCTCTGCACGCTCCCGCTTCCGCAAATTGGCTTTTGAAATGTAGATGATTTGACCGTCAAAGTGCATTTATTAAGGAAAAGTTAGACTGAGACACATCTTTACTGTAATTTAGAGTAAACAAATAATTGTTTTGAAGTGTTAATATTGTTAAATTCTTGTAAAGTCCTCCCGTGCACGCTCCCGTGACCACCATTTGGCAGCCAATCAATTTTTTGGCACGACACCGGCCCACGTTTCCAGGTTGTCAGCGGTGACGTGTAATAGATGCGACGTAAGCGGCGAAGTGACGTTTTTATGGATTTGTGTTCCACTTCATTAGACATATTTGGACTGATGCAACTTATAAGGCGGTGCGGCATGTACGGTGGAAAATACGGTAGTCCCATGGAAAGCACTTTAACATGATAACTTAAAGCATGAATTCATATTTAATTATCTTCATACAAAGATTTAAGCACAACCAGAGTTTATTGTACTTTAATAAACTTGGATGAGTTAGTCCTGATATTCGCTGTAAATTGGACAAATTAGACTTTTGACTGGAGGAAGTTCAGCTTTTTAATGTAGTTTTACGAGCAGTTAATATTTTAATTTTAGTAGATAGCTGTTTGAATGACTTCAGCTTGCAGAAACTGTTTACCTCTAGTCTGAGCGACGCCAAGGCCCAAGTGGTTTGCTCCCGTCTAAAACGACTCAGACTTTCAGAAACTTCATTGCCGTTCATGTAAGTGCTAATTCATACACCTTCTTCATTTCACGTTTATTTTCATATAATTTTATGGTTATTGAAGACAAAGACTGCTGTAGCACTTCCTGTCCAGCCTGAGGCACTTCCTGTTGGAATGTTCTAATATTTCTTCTGGAATGGCTGTTTTGTTTGAGGGCATTGCAGAGGTTTATAAAAAGACATCTGCATGAACCACCATGACTGTTTGAGACTGGAGCAGTTTGGTCCTGATCGGACCAGCTGTTAGTTCATCAATCTGGTCCTAAAATAAATCTGTTTCTCTCCAGGTAAGAACATGAGATTTCCAGAACCTTACTTTAAAACATCTGAAATGTTTCCTAAAATTGAAAGCATTTAATGACCAACGTCAGTGACGATGGATGGCAGCAGGAAACGTCTTAGAGGAATTAAGAAAAATCTTTACTAAATAAACGTCCTCCACCCTGATGTCGTCTTTTGTCTCGATTGTTCTGTTTTCGGACACACCTAACCATCGACTTTTAAAGGTCTGGTGTAAATGCTCCCACAATGACAACCTGTGTGTGTGTTGGGAGTGACTCCTGATGGGTTTTGATCTCCACCCTACTGGTGTCACCTTACATCCAGAACATTTGTAGTTATATTTGTCTGAAAAAGGTCATTCACATCTGCAGAAATGGTCTCGGATCAGACAGAAACCTGTCGTCATGCCTCTTGGATTGTTGTCACTGTCTTTATTTTTATAACAACAAAGTGCTTAACAAGTTGATTCAAAATAAATAGGATGAACTGTCAACAGAATAAATACAGTAAAGTCACACACATATTAAGAAAAAAACAAGTATAAGCCAATAAAACAAGTGCAAAACTACAGCAATGAAACACCGCAACATACAGTATTTTTCAGACTATAAGGCGCACTTAAAATTCTTTAATTTTCTCAAAAATCAACAGTGAGCCTTATAATCAGGTGCACCTTATGCATGAATTCTGGTTGTGCTTACTGATGTCCAACCGATTATATGTGGTTCTTGTGAATGAGTTGAATAAAGTTTGACTTATCTGACTGTTATGTTTCGCTTAATGCGCCTTATAATCCGGTGCGCCTTATAGTCGGAAAAATACGGTAACAGATCTGATGTAACGCAAATTAACTGTTAAAAAAACAGGTTTTCAGGCGGGAATAAAAAGACTGTACAGACTGCGTATCAATGTTTGTCTCTAGCGTTAATTTAGCTTTCAGCACTCAAAGAATCTGTCCAGAAGACTTTGTATCTTTTTGAGGTTATGAAAGTCAAGAAGTTTAGTTAAATAATTCGGTGCCTGACCCTTTAACTATCACAGAAATGAAAAGGACGTCAGTGTAAATCTGTTAAAACCGGAGTGATGTGGTCATATCTGGTACCTGTTAAAAGACGTGCAGCAGATTTCTGGAGTAATGGCAGACGACGGAGAGCCGGTGGTTCGAGGCCAACATATGAGGAGTTGCAGTTGTCCAATCTAGTGGTGATCAAGGTATGAATGAGACTTTTGAGGTATTTTGGAGGATTGTAAGATTTTTCACTTTGGCCATTTGGTGTAACTAATTTTGACAACTGAGGACACTTGCTTCTCAAATTTAATGTAAAAGGAAAATACACTTGAGTATCGTCTGCATAACGGTGACATTAAATGTTATTCTGTCTGATTATTGATCCCAAAAGGCAGCAAATATAAAGAGATCAGAGTAGGACCCAAAGTGGACCCTTGAGGTACACCACAACATATGGGTGCCAAAAAAGAGGAATATTCCCCCCATAGATGCAGAAAGACCTCTCAAACAAGTGTGAACTAAACTACAACAGACCTGGACCTTAAGGACCAACAACATGTTCAGGTTTTGATAAGTATGATTGACTTATAATCAGTCAACAGTTAAAAAACATTATTAAAGTATCTTTAAAGTGCTGCCTCAGTGCTATGAGGAGATCTTAAACCAGACTGGGACTCTTAACAAACACCACTAGTATTTATCCTGATAACTGTCAGTCGTACAATAAAACAACAATGGCACAGTTAGACTAACACTTGTACTCGCAGGAGGCTAAAGGTGTACTATGATCACAGTGACTCACACAAACTGGAGCTGGCAGCGTAAACACAGATTTTCACAGTTTGAGTCCCACATGAGCAGCCACCTACGTGCACAAGTATTACTGAGGTTCCACCTACAAGAGAACATACTTCACACGTTAAAGCTCCAAATGTTTTTATTTACTGCGCCCTGAAGGGTCTGAGGTTTGGGTCGGATATAGTTTTATTTCCTGGTTTTCTGGGGTTATTTGCTTCCAGGGAGTGTTTTATTGACAGCTGGTTGCTGTTGGCATCCGGTTTTACCATTACTCGTAACTACAGATTAGATTTACCACTACTATCATTATATTACTACTTAAAAAAATAGATTTAAATGAACCGAGCTAAGGAGGAGAGGAACACTGAACTGTTGAGATTAATAAATATATACGGTAATCAAAACAGTTACTAAGCGTTGGGGATTTACCACTTACAGGTTTCTTGGCCTGTTTCCATTGTTGCAAATCAAATTTTCCTCCAAGAACTATGTTAACATACAAACAGCATATTATTTTCATAATCTGCTGAATTCAGAACCTTCCCCAGAAGACGTCTGTCTTGTCCATGTGGACCGCTGCAGGTTTCAGCTTGAAGGTACGGCTTTTGGAGCGTCCATCTTGGTCTGGGCTGGGACTCTGGTGTCTCAGCAGTTTCCAGTTCCTGGTAGGATTAAGCCTCAATGGTTCTTTAGTTGTTCCTAAACTACAATTAGGTAGGCCTGTCAGGATAACAAATTTAGCTTGGCGATTAATTGTCTAAAAAATTATTGCGATAAATGATAATATTGAAATCTGACAATACTTGGTAATTATTGTAAAATTTAAGCTGAAATGTGGCTTGAACTGAAGGATGGATAGTGTGGGAGCGAGCAGCATGTCTCTTTAAGAAAAATGGGAGGGAGACCCCTTGACGTGACATGGGCTGTCTCTCCATGTTTTTTGGTTTTCAAAATGGAGGACGCTCGGTGTGGTTTGAGCTCTTTTGCATTTTTCACATAAAGCTTTTAATAAAAACATCAGTTAACAAGTTCTCAGCTTCTTTTTGCAGAGAAAAACAACTTTTTAGACAAAAGCACAGGTTTCAACCGTGGATTTTAAAGCTTCGACAAGACGGTTTGTTCCCTGAGGTCAGCATGTTAGCTTAGCTCGTAGCTTAGCTTCTCAGCTTAGCTGCTTTTAACGAGCCAAAAACGTGATTTTGGACAGTTAAAATAGATTTTAAAGAGAAAGGGAGGGGTCAGTAGAAAAACACTGGAGTTGAACCTTTTGTCATCCAGTATCTTTAATAGAAAGAGAGAGAGACATGAAGAAACGATGAAGCCGATAAATGAAAATGAGTTGATAATTTTAATTTATCATGCGATTAATTGATTTGTTTATCGCGACAGACCTACCAGTAGGTACCTTTCATGTGAGGACGACAGTTTGGGTTTTCTTGGACAGAGTGGTGATAAGTAACTGGTTTTGGATTCTGAAGGTGATTAGGAATGGCTCCAGGTTTCTCAGCTTGTGTAAATCTGCAATCAGGTCTTGGAGATGCTTGAACTATAATATTTTCAAGGTTTTAAAAGTGCTTGACTTTTGAATAAATTGCTGTGCAAGCCTGCAGACTCGTGCATTTAGAGCAGCAGACTCCTAGTTTACCTTCATAGTACGCTGATGATGGATTAGTTTTAGTGGAGTCAAGTAAAACCATCTATTTTTATTAAACTGAAAGACACGAGAAGAACCAGACCAAATGGACCTACGGCAGAGCTGGGCTTGTTTCCTGCTGTCGTTAAAAACTAAAACAGAAGTTACTGCTTTAATGCTACGCTAACGTTAGCAAAATGTTGGATGGATACAAAGCAGCTGAGCAGGGAGCAAATAAAAACGATGCACCGTCTTATTTTTTTTACATAAATATCTGAACATAGCTGAGACTTTGTATCTAAAAGTTACAGTAACAAACATTTGCAGCAAGCTACAGTACTTTCCATATTAGCAGATGTAACCTATACTACCGTCTTTTCTGGTGTATGTCACAGTTTTTTGCTAAAGCAACATACAGAATGAAATAAAATACGGTACTTCACCTCGGAGGCTAACAGACCTGCTAGTTAAGTACTGTCATCAGCATATTGAAATATATAAATGTGTTGATTTGAATACAGTATATGGTTAAGTATTGTTTTTAATTATTGTACAAGACTTTGATTCAGTTCTTGGGTTTTAAAAGTATCTGTTCTGTCGTGTATAATAGGTTCATCCCTACAGTTGGGAGGTAAACCCGTGGCTCCAGGCAGGCCTCGTCATCCTGCTCATCAGGCGCTGATGCAGCTGCAGCTAAACTCTTCATCCTGATCGGTGCTGTTCTAATATTATCTCCTGGCTGCAGATTAACTCTAATCAGCTCCTGGTCAGTCTGCTCCGGGCAGCGTTCTCAGTTTGTTTCGTTGACTGTCGCGTTGAGACTAAACGTTTCTGTCGGTTCAGTTTCTGCAGGTTTTCAAAGCTCTAGTGCCCATAACTCTGATTATAGAGACACATTATTTACTGAACAAACACGCAGCTGGACCATGAGTCTGGAGGAGCTGCAGCTCTGTGTCGTGGGTTGACTTCAGCCCCATCGGGACCGTCGGGGGAGTCCGAACCGTTCGTCACCAAACCAGGGCGGGCTGCGTGGCCTGGAATGAGTTCCTGGCATCAGACTGAACAGCCCAGAACACATTCATGGAGAAATAATCTCATCTGCTGCCTTTCTCTCCACTTTTGTTAGCGTTTCAACGCGTTTGTGTCTCTGTAAGATGGTCGACGTTACAAGACTAAAAGGAATAAATTCTTCTTCCTGTTTAGCGTCTTATCCTGTAAACACACAGACAGAAACATGAAGTCATTCAACTTCATTATTCACAAACTGAGGAGATGATCTGACCTGAAAACAGGAAACCGACTCTGATCTGCTCAAATAAGAACAAGTAAATGTATCTTTCCACTTCCTTGAATTATTGGACGATTGTTACATATATTCTTCATGTTTTATAAATTTAGCTGGTGCTTTGCTCTCTGCAGCCCGGGAGCCAAAGTGAAGGTGTGTGAGCCGCCAGGACACATTTTATAAAACCATCCTCAAACACCTGCTGCCTATAAATGATGATTATGTTGAGATGCAGCAGAGATGTGTTGTCAGCTGAGTGGTTTAACGTTCTGTTTTATTCTGTCACCACTATAAAAACAAATGAGTATAATTATAAATATTACACAAAGCAGAGACAATACCGTATTGTACGATTTTATAATTAGTGCTAAATTGTAGCAAAATAAAGTGAACGTTTGTAAGTGTTCACTGTTGTGATCCATTTTTCTTCCGTATGTTTTTCAGCATCTTTCTCGTCCCGCGGTTTTTAATATATTTCAAATAATATATCGAAATGTTCAGCTCGTTCAGGACAATCCTGCTTTGACTTTTTGTATTGGTGCAACTTTAGCTTTTTGAAATATTTAACCTTTTCTGCCATTTTTTCTCATAGAAAATGAACTGAGCTCATTTTACATCCTTCAGATCTTTAGATGTGTTTAAAATCTTTTACTGCTCCTTTCACATTTTGTTCTGCTTCAGCTGCTTTCAGCTTCCTGCTGCAGATTTAAACTTTTCTTCAGCTACTTTCAGCTGTTTTTTCCAGCTGTTTCGTGCTCTTTTCAGATTTTTTTTTGCTAACAACAACATTATTGTGCTTCTAATTTCTTTCTGCTAATTTCAGCTTGTGCTCCATTCAGATTATTTCTGCAAGTTTCAGCATTTTCTACTATTTCAGCTACTATTTAGCCGTTTTGTGCTAAGTTTAGCATTTTCAGCTAATTCCACATTTTTTGCACTCATTTCAACTTTTTTCAGCCTAATTCTGCAAAAATGTGCTCTCTCCACTTCCTTCTTGTAATTTAAGCTTCTTTCTGCCTTTTTAGCTACTTTTCAGCTAGTTTTTAATGCTAATTTATGCTTCTTTCAGCCAAATTGAGCAAACGTGTTCTTTCTGCTGATTTAAGTTGTTCTACATTTTCAGCTACTTTTTAGCATCTGGCTGTTTTCTGATAAATTCACGTTTTTCCTGGTAATTTCTGCTTCTTTCAGCCTAATTAACTTATTTGTTAATTTCAGCTTGTGCTCCTTTCAGTTTATTTCTGCTAGTTTTGGCTTTTTCTGCAATTTACCCACTTTTTAGCTGTTTTTGGTCTAAATTTAGCTTTTTCAGCTAATTCCACTTTTTTTTTCAGCTTATTTCAGCTAGTTCCACTTCCTTTTGGTAGTTTAAGCTTCTTTCTGCCTTTTCAGATACTTTTCAGTTTTTTTTTTTTTTTTTTGCCAATTTCAGGTTTTTTAAAGCAAATTTTCAAAATTTTGTGCTAATTTCAGATTATTTAAACCTAATTTATCAAAAAAAAGTTATTTCTGCTTTCTTCTGCTAACTGGATTGTTCTTCTATTTCAGCTGAGTTGCAGCATATTTTTAGTTAATTTCAGCTGTTCTTCAGAAATAAGTATTCACACTATATTTTCACAGGAAATGCAGTTTTTGCCAAAGAAGATAATATCTATGAGCCAATTCATTAATTATCAGTGATTATATCGGCCTTATAGACTAATTTAAATTTTAATAACATTATTAGCTTCAGTTATGGTCGGATCAGATTCATGTTGAGCTAAATAAGTTAAATCTTCTGACATGAGACATGTTTTACTTTTTCTCTTCGGGGCACAGCTTCGTGCATTTTAACATACATTACATGGCTTATATACATTCTATTATATTAATAATTATTTTTACACAGTCACCCCTACTGTTGGCTGTCAATATCTACGTCCAGCTGCTCGCCCCCTCTGGTTATGGCCGCCGTCATGTGACCAGGTGTCTCACTCACCTCCGTCTTTTGGAGAACTGATGCACAAACGACCATTTTCAAAAAGAAAATCCACCAAAATCACCCAGTTTTTACATAAATGGATGTTTTGTTAACGTTTGTGCATCGGCTCACACATACAGGAGCATCATGCTGCAGTGCATTGTGGGTAAGTTCAAGACAAAGCCCGAGTAAGAAAACGGTCGTTGTCGATTCTGCAGCTTCCTGTTTGAGCTCTGAGGTGAACCAGCAGGCCTAAATCTGGCGGCGGTTTCCTCTCAGGAAGGAGATCGACTCGCTTCTGCCTCGCGGCGTGCACTTTCAGCTCGGAAAGGCCCGCGGGCCAGGCGAACAGAACCGTCTGTAGCTGCTGGACCGCAGCTCGAAGGTGAAGAGAGGCGAGGCCCTCGCCGGCCCGATTCACTGATGGAACCTGGCGTTCAGAGACGTCCTCTGGGACACGGTGAATCTGCTCCTCCTCCTCGAACATGTCCAAACACGTTCTCCTCCACATATTTATTGAATCGATGCATTTTACTCCAGCTGTTTGGAAGACTCTCAGCTACTACCACACCAAATTTGATTGGCAGTGGTTTTGAGATATTTTGCTAACAGTGGTGGACTCCAACAGTTAAAGCTGAAGATCTCCCTCTCAGCTACATCAACACCAAACTTTAGCTCCGTATGAGTGAAGCTCAGTGACTTGTAGCCATTTGTGTGTTGGCTAAGGTTGCTTAGCTGTGGCGGCCATCTTGACTGGGGTCGGCGATTAATTTCTGAGAAATTGATTTGTCTTCGCTTGTTCTTGAGATGTTTAAAGATTTTTTTAAAAATAAAACAGTTTAAAAAATGGATGTGGGCCAGTTTGCCTCGTGAACAACCTTTGAATCGTGACGAGCTCTGTCGGGCTTTACGGGGGTCGTAAAAATGTAAAACGGCCGCCGTGGTTGGTCGGAGTAATCTACGACGGGTTGTTTAACTTTATTATTTTATTCTTTTTAACACGAAGCAAAGTTCTGTAGCTTTATTGTTCCAGTCACATCAAACAGGAAGGGGCAGACAACTCTTTTCTTACTCGGGTTTTGTGTTGAATTACCCACAATGCACAGAGAGCTTGGAGTATTCAATTCAATTGAATTACCCACAATGCACTGAGAGCTTGGAGTATTCAATTCAATTGAATTACCCACAATGCACTGAGAGCTTGGAGTATTCAATTCAGTTTATTTATAAAGATCCAAGTCACAGCAGAAGTCGTCTCAGGACACTGAACTGAAACATTAAAAAACAGTCAGTCTAAATCAAAATGGCCGCCACAACCAACAAATGTTGAAAAACACAACACTGGCTACAACTCTGAGCTTCGCAGGTGTCAAGCTAAAACTTGGTGTGGTAGTAGCTGAGAGTGATCTATAACAAAGAGTTGAAGTGAAACTCTTTGTGCAAGATCTTTACCTAAAACTGTTGGAAATCAACACCACTTGCCTGTTAGCAAAATATCTCATGAGCAGCTGAATGGATTTTAATGGAACATCGCTTGATGCTACAACTCTCCAATTATTCAAAAGCTAGTTTCAGTCTAAAACTCAGGCTTTGATGTCCAGCTGCGCTCTGATTGGTCGTTATTGATGATGATCAGGACAGATTTGAGTGTTTTGGTGCAGCGGATCATCTCAGGTACGATGAACACACCTGCTGTTTTCTGCCTGTTTGGATCATCTGTGGTCTCCATGGCAACACCCGAGGAGAAACAGAAACCCTCTCAGAGCTGGCGACGCCTACGATCGTATTAATAGTTCCGGTTTACTGAAACGTCTGCGGCTCGTTCGTCGCTCTGAACAAGCCTTTCGTGTTTTGGACAAACTTTCTGCCTGAACGCATCACGTAAAGACCTTAAAGGTCCTTGAAGGCATCACCACTTCAGGCCAGAGTTTTAGACTGAAACCATCTTTTGAATAATTGGAGGAGAGTTGTAGCATCAAGCGACGTCACTCAGTGTGTGTGTTGTGAATGACTCTCAGCTACTACCACATGAAACCTCAGTTTAAAATCTGCTAAACTAATGGAGTTATAGCCGTCTTTGTGTCGCTGGTTAGCTGCGGTGGCCATCTTGAATTGGATTAACTCCCAAAGTTAATTAGTTCTTAATTTACGCACACTGATTACTTTCTGGGAGTTCCATTAAAATCCATTCAGCAGCTCATGAGATATTTTGCTAACAGACAAACGGTGTTGATTTCCAACAGTTTTAGGTAAAGATCATGCACAGAGTTTCACTTCGACTCTTTGTTATAGATCACTCTCAGCTACTACCACACCAAGTTTTAGCTTGACACCTGCGAAGCTCACAGTTGTAGGCAGTTTTGTTTTTCAACATTTGTTGGTTGTGGCGGCCATTTTGATTTAGATTGACTCTAGAAGTTAATCACTTGTAGACGAACGCCCACTGATTATTTCCTGACAGTTTCATTAAAATCCATCCAGTGGTTCGTGAGATATTTTGCTAACAAACATGGGGCAAAAACATGTGAATGAACGCAGTAAAATGGCGACGATGCTGTGATCGCGCCGCAATAAGGAAGAAATGCCCTGCGGCTCGTAAAGCTCGCCTCCAGCTGATGGACTTCCTGTTGCGGTTTCAGCCGAGACCATATCTGATCCTTGTAAATCCTGACCTTTGACCTCTTAACACAAAGCAAGCAGTTTGTTCAAATCAAGGTTGTAAACAAAGAAATGTGGCGTAAACAAATTCTCAGATCTGCAGACGACTCCAGGTGTTCACGATGAACCACCGCAGAAGGTGTTTGTCAGCAAAATATCTCCCGAACCCAAATAATTTCTGTTTTCGTGATTTTGGGCTCCTTTTGTTTTTGCAGCTGAGCATCTCGTTCAACGAGTCGAGGCTGCAGAGCACCTACGAGTACCCGTCTGAGAGCAGCGCGTGGGACAGTGGCGAGGAGGACGGCGAGGACAAACGGGACGAGCAGCCAAGCATGGTGGGACGGATCCACATCCCCCGACCCGGCCTCATCGGCTCGGACAACGGCAACGGTGAGACAGCGCCACGGAAATATCAAATATTAAACTTAATTTTAGAATAAACGTAAAAAGGGAAAAAAAATTAATCTCTGTAGTTAAATTTAGACAAAACAGAAACAGTTTAGTTAAATGTTATGTTTAAAATCTGAAGGTGGAAAAGATTTAGATTTTATAAAACTGACTGAGATTTTGTTCTAAAGTTTTATAAAGATTTTTCTCCTCCCTAGTAAATTTAGTCCTTATTTTAAAATATTTTAACATAAGATTTAAATATTTTATTTAACGTGAACGTTTGCAAGATTTAGCTTAAATTTTTTTCTGTTTTTATGATAAATTATAATTAAAATAAACAAAAACAACCTTACTGGATGAATGCAGATGGGATAAATCTCTTCTGAATCCTTCCAGAGGTCAAACAGATGTGCACGTAGGAGCTGAAGTTGAAACTTTGTGCAGAAAATTAGAAAAATTATAAACTAAAGCAATTTATAGGTGGGATTATAGAGACCCCTACTGGACAAGATGGGAACTACACCCACCTCTTTTTAAAGTCACTTAAACAGATTGCATAAAACCTGCTTTAATAAGTAAATAAAGGAGCGTGTGAACGTAATATAAGGCGTCTGATTTATTTTTTTCTCGTTGGCAGACCTTTCCAGCTACGTCCCCAAACACTCGGTGGACTTCAGCGCCTGGCAGGAGAACAAACACGAGGAAACCGTTCGGCAGGAAGACGCCGGCTCGCCGCAGATCACAGAGGAGGTCATGGTGGGGAAACAGTTCATCGTTAAGAGCCAGACCTGATTAATCGCTCAGTGAACTTCTCATTAAATCCAGACCCAATCAGCTGCTCTGGAGATAATTTTTTATTTAGCTGATACGTAGCACGTCCTTCAGCTCATGATTCCCACCAGATCAGATCAGTCCGATTCATTTCGGGTCCGTCTTTTATTACTTTAAAGTTCAGATCGGGCCACTTCATTCAACTTATTAGTAAATGGACGAATCCTGAGCAGCTGCTGTTCATAAATAAAGAATATAGACATAAATGTTTATTTTTGATAAAGTACGAGTAACATGATGATTTATTGTGCAGGACAGAGGCTTTCTTAGATTCATGTCCAGATTTAAGCTCGTTAGCTGTGAATTGAGCGTTTATCGCTTCGCCCTTTCAGCAGCAGGCGATAATGATAGCTGCATTAAGACTTTTGCACGGTTAACTCCAAACCCTGACGGTGTCTTTTGTCCTCAGCTCACTCCGGCAGACAGCTCGTCTCTGTCAGACTACAGCAGCGAACCCGCCCTCTACTTCTGATCGACCAGCCGAACTCGCAGGAAGTCCATCCCACCTTGGCCCCGCCCCCTCGGGGAGCAGCTTTGTTAGTTTTTATTTTCCCGCCACAGCTGTGGAGCTCACATCGGACCCTCTTCCTCACGACGAAGCAGCCGGGCTGTTTGTAGTTGGACCCAGACAGTTGATCTGTCGGCGCCGCTCCACGTTTTTCACGTCAGGACAACGAAAAGATAAAAATCTGCATCGCCACGGTGACGGAGCTCAGTGTTACCACGGCAACGTGTCATTACGTCGTCCAGGAGTTAAAGAAAATATAAGTAAACCTGGAGGACGTTTCTGCTGCGGCAGGTCTAAACACAAAAACAAAAAAAGGTGAAAGGTGCCACATTTGTTTACTTTTGTCTTTTTTTGTACGTGCACGTTTGGTTTCAGCTCGGCCTTTTTACTTCCTGTTTCCTGCTGTAAAATAATGTATTAAAGCCGTTTGTTTGGTGGAGGCGGCGGGAGGAACCTGTCAATCAGTAGCAACTTTCATTTCTCACCAGAAAAAGTGACCTTGGCCAATAATGTCTGTATTTTTTTAGTGACTGAACCGCGACCTCCGGCTTCTCGTGTTTGTTCCAGCTCCGATCTGCACGTCTTGTTTTTTATTTTATTTTAAAGGAACCAGGAGTAAAACCACCGCCGCCCCGCTGGATGTAACCGTGTTCTCCGACATTCCACAGGTTCAGTGAACGCACCGTTTATGAAGGATGTGTTTTTTTATCCATATTTTTTTATGAAATATGCAACATGATGCCAACTGATGCGAGCCCTCGGCCAGTATTGCTGTACAGTTTCCAACACGAACATTTAAGCTGGATTTTGTTGCTTTGGATGTTAAATGTTTTTCTATTGTTTTGCACTGTCGTGCTTTTAGCTGCGTTTTGCACCTCACGAGTCGTGACACGGGGCGACAGAGGAAACGTGCACTTAAAGGAGTTGTTTCTGCTGATGTGAAACCACTAAAACTGATGAACTCTTCGGCTGCACAGGATGAATGCACTGCCGATGGTTGCCATGTTTGTTTTGTTGAAACTTTTGCCACAGATTTGTATTAAAAGTGTAACGATCGTTGGCCTCGTCACTGTGACCAGCCCGAAAACAAAAACGCTCTCCGCTCGCTCGCCCTCACCGCTGACTGTTTGCAAACGCCCGCTTTGAATCGAATGTATATAATTTATAATTTGTTCCAAGCAGCCAGACTTCTGGATTATTTTAATCCCCAGCTGATCTGCTTCTTTCAGTCGGACACGAAAAGCTCCAAGGGGGTTGGTGGCTTGTTCCTCCTCGAAACAAAGATGTTTAGTCGAATCTTCAAAAAACGCAGTTTAACAAGAAAAAATAGGATTTTACCTGCAAAAGTTTGATTCTTGAAACTGAACCTACAGTCGATCAACACGACAGCTAATCACACATTTTCACCTCGATTGATCCGAGATACAAACTATTGTTAATTAATCAGTTGTTTTAATGGAGAGTTTGGGAGCTGATGCTGATTATCAGCTGAAGGATGACACTTGCAGATTTTTTTTAAAGATGGGACTTTCAGATACTGATCTTCAGCTGGAGAGATGATTTTCTTTTTGTTCAGTTCCTTCATCTGTTTAGCTCACACTGCTAAATATCCTGCCGTGCTCGGGCACGAGTCGGGCTGCCTGGAGGCAAAATATAAAGAAATCAGTGACTGTTTGAAACTTGCATGAAAAGAAAAAAAACTGAGTTTTGGTTTTTATGAGTCTAAAAATTCTTTTTACGCATTATAAAGTGCAGGTACTTGAAAATTACTGAGCAACGATCCTTAGTGCCTCAAACTGTGACGGTGAAAACACCCGAGCGTTTCCCGAGAGCAGAGCTCGTAAAACGTGCGTGGACAAACAGTCAGCGGTGATGTGAGGCGACTCAAACCCAAAACGTCTTTTGAACCCGTTTGGAAGTCGACTTCTCAGCTTGTGGTCATGTGACACGCCTGCTGCCGTCCTCAACCAAAACGCGTTCGCCCTCCGGTGACCCCAAGGACCAAACGAGCAGAACCAAACGTGGGGGGGAACTCCACCCATCCGTCTTTAAAGACACCAGCAGGAGGACAGACGGCGGTCGCCCTCCCTGTCCTCCTCTGTGGTAGAAGCTCCATCTTTTCATCCTTTATTTCGCAGCTGATGTGCATAATGTAAACTTCTTGTCAATATTTTGGACCGGTGGGAAAGAAAACAAAAGATGTCATACTTGTACAAATAAAAGCTAAATAAATAAACAACCTGAACAAATAAGAGTCCAGCCTTCATTATTAACACCGATTTGGTCTAAAACAGTCACAAGTGAAAGTTAAAATACATTTATTGTCTTTAAGAAAAACAAAACAAAAAAAAAAACAAAGTGTCTTTAAATGTGCAAAATCTGTTCCCACGGAGTTCAGTTACGTTCTCTTGCCGTTAATGCTCCTTTCTCCGAGGCTCCGTGGCCTTGCTGAGGTTTCCTGCTTCCTGCTTCAGAACGCTCAGCAGGGACTGGGAACTTTCCAAGATCTGTGCGACAGAAAAAAAAAAAAAAAAAGTTATATGAAGCAGCGTAACAGAGGGAGACGAGAACTACTGCTTCGGTCTGAGGAGTTTCTGCTTTCTTTGATTAAATGAGAGCGTGAGGGGAGTTCAGCGACAACACGGAGGACGAGGCAGAAAGTTGCTGAGACAAGCGGAGTCAGGAGCTGCTCGCCAGGTTATTAAACCCCAGAGGAACTGTGACGATCTTCACAGAGACAAAAACTAAAGATTCTGGCTGGAGAGTCAGTAAAACCTGGATCAGAGTTTCATCCAATGAAAGAAATCAAAGTATTAGTAACAATGAATACCACAAAGACCAGTCAAAATAAACATAAAGCAAGAAACTACTTTTATCATATCAGTGTGTTCATTAATTCAAAATGATTAACTGTGTAACAACAAAAACTGCTGAAGTGACTGAAAACATGTCAACAGTTTTGAAACATCTGAGTATTTATGCTCGGATTTGTAAAGTACACAGATAAAAGTGCGTACCTGTATTTCAGACGTGCGTATCAATATGTTTTTAACCATTAACTCAAACTGTGTCTTCTGGTTTGGTTTTCTAACGTTAGAGTTGACGGCCTGCAGCGAGTACCTTTAAGAGGTCACCTGTAGACAGCGCTTCAAGCAGCCTCGGTTTAGACAAGCTGGGTTTAATTCAGAACTGATGAGCTAATGGCTAGTCAGAGCGGAGTCTGGACCAAAGTGGACCTCCGCCATAGTCCCTAAAACTTACGTTAATCACCATCAGTTTTGAAGTACATGGTATTCCTGCAGGAAGTAAGACAGGTTGCACTGAAGGTGCTACAGCTAGCTGCTGCTGCTGCTGCTGCCATGTGTGCTCACCTATAAGATGTAAAAGATTAAAACTTGAACTAAAATCAAATCTAACTAATACTTGGGAGCATAAAGAGATGACTTTGGAGAAACTAGAAAAGGTCTTGTGGTCCGATGAGTCCTGGTTCTGTAGGGTGAGGGTAGTGGGGGTGTGACCTGACCCACCTTGGTGTACGCAGCCTCCGTCTCAGCAATGGTGCGGTCCAGTGCTGTGCGAGCAGTGAGTCTTCGGCTCAGGCTCTCGTTGACCCGGCTCAGTTTCTCAGAGAGGACCCGGATGTCGTGCTGCAGACAATCCTTCTCATCTTCCTCCTGTTTGATCTGTCGAGTCAGCTCTTCTCGCTTCGAGCACAGCTCCTCGATACCTGACAGAAACACAACAGAACGTCAGTCCACATGGAGCTAGGGCTGCTGATAATCCTGATGATGCACATGGTGACGTCTCTGTGAGGTCCATATGATGCTCCTGAGCTTCAAAACACTGAACTTTTGCTCAACCCAACTTCTGACAAAGAGTGAACACTTTTAGACATTTTAACTAAAAAAAAAAAAAGGATCTAATTGTTTATGTACATCAATCAGATCTGACACAGACAGAGAGGCTGCAGGACTGTGCACAGATTAACCATGTGACAGCTAGGAAGAGTTAAAACAAAGCTCTTAATGTTCCCTAATGTCTGAGAGAAATTAGGTTTGATCAAGAAAATAAGTGCAACAGATCGGTAAGAAGGCTCTTTACTCCCAAATTTAAATAGTTCACTCCGCATAAAGTGAAGTTAAATTAACAAAATGTAAATTATTGCTAAATAAATCTGTATGGACTGAAAGTAAACAGTAAATAGTTCCTTACTTACACTTGACCAGTTCGTTGTTGTAGGTCTGAAGTGCAGCGCCTTGCTGAGTCATGTTAAAGTTCGTCTGGACCGGGTCTACAGAGGTCCAGGTTCGGTTTCTGTCGGTGTCTTTAAGCGAAGCACGACAAAAAAAGCTGTTTAAAAAGGGATAAAAATAATCCCGCCTCGGTGCAGGCGGTTTCACGAACAGCGGGTTTCCCTGGTAACTTCTTCTTCGTGGAGTTTATTGGCGGGTGGCGATTCTTCTTCGTCTCCATTAAGATGTACAATCATGACAGCGCGCTCGTTACCGCCATCTATCGATGATATTCAAATTGGTCGAAACCAAAACAGAACAAAAAAATAAAAAATAAAATAAAATAAGCATAGTGATCAAACAAATTTCAAATAATTAAAAGTCCAACTCAAAAATAATTACGCTACCACTTAAATACGATTTTAAAAGATATGTCTTGCTTTGTAAAAGTTGATGTCAATGCTAATGCTATCAGTAAGCTATAGCCCATGTGTTGTGCCAAAATAATCAATCTTCCTAAAACAATATCTTAAATAAAATAATAAAGTGGTTCATGCAAATGCTATTTATACATCTTTTCACTTTGCATTGCACAGTTATTACTGCAGAAACGTAATATTCCTACAGGAAGTGCCCCTTGCTGCACTGGAGGTGAGCAGGTGGTGTTGCTTCATAAAACTCTTTGGTAAAAGCAGCTACCTAGCTGTTACATTGATTATAGAAATAACTGAACTTATCTACTGTATGATCCATTATTGGCGCTGTCACACAAAAGGACAAGTTTTACTGTTTTATTTCCCATTAATTGTAAAAACTAATGTGTTTTTGCTCATTTCAAATTACAGATGTGTACCAGTAATCTGAAATGCAAAATTATTTAAAATACTGTACTGTATTTCATGAATTTTTGTATTTATGAATTTTATGATGTGATTTTGAGACAATGGAAGATGATTGGCTGCGATTGAAGCAACCACAGCTGACTGCAGAACAACTGTGATCTCAGTACAAAGAGATTATATCCTTTTCTGGATGTGCAACATCTTAAAAACCTATCCACATGGAGCATGAATCTCAGTACATTAACCTGATCAACCACCTGCATCAATCACCAGAGCAGCACTGATTCACAGAGGACTGAAGACATAACCCTGAGGACCTACTGCCAAAGTCCTGTCCTCAACACGCCATCCCTGGGTCCTGTACTCCAGTGACTTGCTGTGAGGTTTGTGACAGGTGAGGCACTGACTCGTCTGGAACGTGGAAATGCTTCAGTTGAGGCAGATTGTATGCTGTTGTGTTTAAAATTAGTGCTCATTTAATTATTTTCCATTTACATAGCCAATATAAGTATTGTTTGATCAAGGCTGTCATATTTGTCCGACTTTTTTATTAGTAAACCTGAAAGTTACTGGATCTGTGAACAGTTACCAGAAGCACCCTGTAAAAATAAGAGAGTTCCCAGCAGGATCTGGCTCCAATTAAGCACTGGTTTCAACTGAAAATTGCGTTTAAAAAAAAAAAAAAAACTTTTAGTTTTGAGATATGATTTTCCATTTTGTTTAAACAAATTTAAACAAGTGTACAGGTATTGTTATAGATTTGCTTCACCCCCACCCCTCTCAGTAACAGAAGAACACTTATCTAAAAAGTTAAGTCTGGTCCTCTGGACATTCAATTTTCGTCCGAAAACATCTTCAGTCTGAGGAGCTGCATTCAGCTCATAGCACCTTCTCATAGTGGATCAACCATTCATTTATGAGAAGGTGATATTTATAAGACTGAGATGAAAACAGCTCCTCAGACTGAAGAAGTCCTCCTGACGAAAGACGAAACGTTTCTACAATTTTTTTTGTTTTGTTTCTTTAATGTCCAGAGGACCAGACTTGACTTTTTTAGATTTTCTACCTGGATTATTGAGCATGCATCAGGAGAACACACAGCGACTTGCACCTGTTTCATTGTCCCTATGGGGCAGCACTGCCCCTATTGACGCGTCACAGTACTTTCTGCCTCACCCTGTGTATTTTAATTGTGCATTTATGATCGATTAGAAAGAAGAAATATGTCACATACAATCACTGATTACATTGAACAGGCTGTAGAACATCAGCATGTGTAGCACTTGTGCAATCAAACATGTATATTGGCGTTATAAAGAGAGACAGCATGCAACAACCACCTACTGTACTTCATTTATTGCATGTGACACAGCGCCCCCAGAGGTGAACCAGAGCACTACACTGCCTCACCCTGCTCATTTCTTAGAACATGCAACGTGTAAATTCTGCAATTTTTACCACTGAAGGGTTGAAATAATTCAGAAAACAGTTTTATAAAAGAGTTTTATAGAACAGTCAAGTGGTCAAATGTATGTTCTCTTATCATTGTTAGTATTTTACTTGTAGGTGAGGTGACTCCCCTGACTGCACATCACTGACTTCAAGATTTATTGAAAAAAAAAAAATGAAATACTGCAGTCCTTTTCAACATCCTGTTATTATTTATCATCTTTGATTACACAACATATCAGTTATCACAATAGCATGCAAGTTATTCTACATGAACGCTACAAGCACCTGCAGATGTTAGATGCTGTCTATCATGGTGCACTAAGATTCATAACTGGCTGTAACTACGGTACTGCACCCAGTATTCACTGGTTAACTGGACATCATTAACTTCACACAGACTCTTCACACAGGTACATTTTCATCTTTAAATCACTTCTTGGTCTGCTGCCTTCATACATCTCCTCCTACATGTCTCTGTGTGAGTGCAGCTACAGCGTGCACTCTCAGGACGTGATTACCTGCAGTGTTTCCTGAGTGAGGACTGAGCTTGGGAAAAGGACCTTCTCCTACTCTGCTCCTGTTTCCTGGGATATCTTACAAAAAGATCTGAAGCTCTTGACCTTGACCGTGGCTTCAAACATCTGTTAAGTTCCTGGAAAGAACCAACACAGACATGTTCCTGTTTTTAGTTTCTACACTGCCTTACAACCTAGTTGTTGTTTTTTTTTTAACTGCTTTTTCCTTTTGATTGTCCCTTTGGTTGCCATTTTATTTTAATTTGTAAAGAAGGAAAAAAGTTTGCATGCCTCTTTTATGATTATCTATTGTTGTTGTTGTTGTCCACTGTTGTCATCAGTCTGTTAAAATCAAGTCTCTCTTGTAAATGAGTCCCTGAGGATCAATGGGATTACGGTAACCTGTATCAATAATGGTTGAATGAATGAGTAATCAATGTTATTATTCATGATATTTAAGAAAAAACCCATGATGTTTTGTGCTTCTTTAAAAATGGTCAAAAGAGACAGAATTATACACAAAAATAACAAGTAGAAATGTTTTTTATACAGTAAATGCTTGAAAGTCTGACATAACTTAAAAAAATTCTCACCGAGGCATAGAATTTTGAAATGTTACACATTTTATTTAGATATAAAAAAGTATAACATTGTATTGAAATTTGGGGCAAATGGAAAATAAGAGCGTAGAACAAACATGTGATTTAAATAAAAATAGCAATTAAACAATCAATCCTGATTCTTCATACTAACCAACAAATATTTACCCTTTAAACAAAAGTTAATATATTTTTAACAGAGTAAAATATTTACATACTAATGTGTACACCAAAAGTAGTTCTACAAAATGTGCACAAACATCTAAATATGAACTGTATTTCTGTTTTAGAAAAGTTAGCAGATGGTTATCGTCATATACATTTTCTTTGTCGTTAATTCTAAGTTAATTAGGCTTTGTATAAAAATAAATGAATAGAATGAATTAATTTAAATACGCATCGATAAACAGAAATTTTAGGAACATTTTTTACATTTTATGTGGAATTTATCCATTAAAACTATAAGTTTAGTTAAAGTTTGTCACCACACATCAATGTCTCATAAAGTTACTATTTTTATTTATAACAAAGCACCTTTGCAGCTTCCAATCCAAGGTGTGGCGTTTCTGATTGCGGATCAATAAATGTGACGTCAGCGGGCGGAGTGGGCGGAGCTTACGTCCAGGCACCATGGCTTCGGTAGAAACCGAGGTGAGTATGAGGCTTATCAACGCCGTGCTCCTCTCAGTTTCGCAGTGTTTTCCGCGCTCTGGGGGGTTCGTGTCACGCCCGCAGCCGGCGTGTTTCTGTGTGAGGGGCTAAACTGTCGGTGTCGAGGTGGATTTGAGCCGCTAAGAGCTCGTTTGCTGCTCCGGGTCTTGAGCTTTTGTGCTGGACCGGAGGACAACTGAATGTGCAGGAAGATGCTGCGCCCCGGAACCTGAATGATTGGCGCTGGCGCGTTGGGGGCAGCTGTGCGAGGCTCATTCATACATGGTCCGGCCGCATGTCACTCTCCTAGCTGTGTCCAGCGGTTAGCTCTTCAAAATCCACCGCTGATATTGAAAGTTTTCGTTCTGACGCATCAATATTTACAGTTTTGAGCTTCGCTGGTCTTTTACCGGCTTTCTGGAGGCTGAGCGTGAAGACTGTTCGGCTAGTTAGCAGCGATGCTAGTTAGCGGACTGGGCACTCTTTCAAAAACACCACATACAGTGATTTTTCCAATTAGCTTTTCGATTGAAACGACACAAATTAGCCTAAAATATAAACGAAACATGACTGAATGTTTGTTGGAAGATGTTCTCGTCACTGAGCTCTCAAGTCTTCTGGCTAACGACTGATGAAGGCGCCAGCTCCGAACCGGTTCTTCACTTCACGACCTGAAACTTGTTAGCCTCCTTCATCCTTCATGCGCACGCCGGTGTTTGTGTTTGTAACATAAATAAGTTGTTTTCGTTTCTTTAAGCTCCTGCAAGCAAGTTGAGTGCAAATTGTCTGGCTGCTTTGATTTATGATAAAACAAATAAAGATTAGCCAAAATATAAACAAACCGAACGCTCTTATAGAAAAAAAAAAAAAAAAAAAACATAAATGTGCAGAATCTTTTGGTCTTTTTGTGGTTTATTTTAATCCCCACTCCGCCTAAAATAAATGAATACAGTATACTGTACACTACTGTACATTGTAGTGTTCAGCAGAGGTCGCTGCTGATGTTTGCTCAGTTTTAATAATAATAATAATAATACTTTATTTATAAAGCCCTTTAAAACAACCATAGCTGCAACAAAGTGCTGTACACATAAAATCAAGAACATTTAAAACACATAAAAATAAAACAGTTGTTAAAACATTAAGATCAATAAAAACAGTGCAGATTGTTGCATATATATTTATGAACCATTGAGCCTTTGATTTGTTCTGCATTGGGTCATGTAGAGTTACTTTACATAAATTATAGAGTAAATAAATACACAACATATGGCTCCACGTGCCTTTAATGTTGTTTGTTTGTGCAGACTGAAATGTACTGCGATAAAGAGACGCTCGAAGGATATAAATATTGTTTATTTTCATGTTTTTAAGACAATAACAATAAACAAAACAAGCTGTCCTGTGGGCATTTTGTTTTCCTCACTTTGGATTGTTGCAGGTTGGTGTGTGAAAGCTGAATCACTTAACTGAAATTTGCTAAAAAAGCTTAAACTAAACTGTTAAAGCTAAAACAAAATAAAGCAAAACAAACTAGAAGAGCAGAAGAGGAATACTAGCTAAAGGAAGTGCAACACTAGCTAAAAGCTAAAGGAAAGCCCAATAACTAAAAATTAAAGCACGCACACATTGGCTAAAGGAAGCGTAACACCAGATGAAAGCTAAAGGAAGTGCAACTCTAGCTAAAAGCTAAAGGAAAGTCCAATACTGGCTAAAAACTAAAAGTGCACACTGGCTAAAAGAAGAACAGCACTAGCTAAAAGCTAAAGGAAGCATAACACTTGCTACAAACTAAAGGAAGCAATCACTGGCTAAAGGAAGCGCAGCATTAGCTGAAAGCTAAAGGAAACCCAACACTAGCTAAAATCTAAAGGAAGCATAACACTAGCTACAAACTAAAGGAAGCACTCACTGGCTAAATGAAGCGCAACATTAGCTGAAAGCTAAAGGAAACCCAACACTAGCTAAAATCTAAAGGAAAGTCCAACACTAAATTAAAATGAAAAGAAGCACACACTGGCTAAAGGAAGTGCACACTGGCTAAAGGAAACACAACACGAGCTAAAAGCTAAAGGAGAAAGCCCAACACTACATAAAAACTAAAGGAAACGCAACACTAGCTAAAAGCTAAAGGAAAGCCCAACACTACCCAAAAACTAAAATAGTAGCTACAAACTAAAGCAAGCGCACACTGGCTGAAAGCTAAAGGAAGCACAACACTAGCTGAAAGCTAAAGGAAGCACAACACTAGCTGAAAGCTAAAGGAAGCACAACACTAGCTAAAAGCTAAAGGAAAGCCCAACACTAGCTTAAAACTAATTGAAGCACACACTGGCTAAAGGAAGTGCAACACTAGCTAAAAACTAAAGGAGAAAGCCCAACGCTAGATAAAAACTAAAGGACGTGCACACTGGCTAAAGGAAGCATAACACTAGCTAAAAGTTAAAGAAAAGCCCAACATTAGCTAAAAACTCAAGGAAGCACAATACTAACTAGTTAAAGGAAGCGCAACACAGGATAAAAGAAGTGCAGTACTAGCTAAAAGCTAAAGAAAGCCCAACACTAGCTAAAAGCTAAAGGAAGCTGAACACTAACTAGCTGAAAGCTAAAGGAAAGCCCAGTGGTAGCTAAAATAACACTAGCTAAAAGGAACAGAACACTAGTTAAAATTGTTAAAATTTATCTAAACACTAAAAGACAAATCTAAAAAAGCTAAGTCTGGTCCTCTGGACATTCAAAAAACAAAACAAAACAAAGCAAAAAAAATTGTAGAAAC
>JARVLU010000528.1:26759276-26770123 GCA_031762415.1 Simpsonichthys santanae | reverse complement strand
AATGTCCAGAGGACCAGACTTAGCTTTTTTAGATTTTTCTACCTGGATTATTGAGCATGCATCAGGGTACTAAAAGACAAACTTTAGATAAAAGGACCAAAATACCAGTTAAATGCTAAAAGAAGTAAAACACTAGCTAAAACTATAAGGAATAATAGGTAAAAGCTAAAGTTGAGTAAAACACCAGCTAAAATTAGGTACATCTAAAAAAAAAATTGAATATCATGAAAATGTTCAATATATTTTGTCAGTCATTTCATAAAGTCAGACTCAGTTTCATTACACATAGAGTAGAATACAGTAGAATCATTAAACTTACAATAAATAAAGGCTTGCAATATTTCACTCTGTAATAAATTATGTAATACGAGTTTCACTTTCTGAATTGACTGACAAAAAAAAAAAAAAAAAAAAGAACTTTTTTGCACAATATTCTACTTTTTTTTTTTTTCATGCACCAGTGCTAAAAAGATCAAAACACTGGTGTAATGCTTAAAGGAGTAAAATACTAGCTAAATGCTAAAAGTAGCAAAACGGTTAATATCGTTTTAAATCCTTTTAAGATTTTCTGCCCTAATGGTAGTTTGTCTTTATCAATAAGACCTTGAATATTGAGTAGTGGAAAGGATGTTGTCTTTCTCCAGGCTAAGCTTTGAAGAAAGTCTTGGTTTTTGGTAGTCTGTACCAATTTGAGAAGATCCTCCTGGTGAATCCAACAAGATTAAAAGCAAAAACAACTGGACTTTATTTGTAACTGAAGAAGTTGCGCTTCTTTCTCAGTTCAAAGAAAGTTCAAAGTCCCTACGTGTTGCTCTGCTCGTTATATGTGGGACAGACATTTTGTCATTGCAAGGTCAAAATATGTCCAGTTCATCCTTCCACGACCACTTGGACCATTATGGTTGTTTACTTTGTGGATTTTTTTAGGGTTTTATTTTGTTAAGTTTTGATGTGACTTGAGTCTTCTCGAGATTGTATCCTCGCTCTTGCATTTGTTTAGCTACCCTCTCCAATAGCGCCCCTTCCTACACAGTGCCGGTGAAGTTTCTGTTCACCTCCTCCTCTGCACGTAAAGAGAGAAGTTCGTGGGTCTCGGAATCACCCCCGTTTGCCATTGTTCAAAATAATTTAGAAAATATAGAAATATATGAGGTTAAACTAACTTGTTTGCTCAAACGAGAAGAGATAAAAGCACCAACATGTCTACTCTAATAAATGTGTCCAGGTACAGTGTTTTGACATTTCAGTCCTGTGGCTGGGTGGTCGCTGAAAGTACATCATCACTTTGTCCCATTTGTCAAATCCGTTTGAGCTGCAAAACCAGCCTACCTTTTCAGAAGTCTAGAGTTCTGGGCCTGGTACTACCTCCCTTGGAGGGGTAGAGGTGCAATAGAAGTAGCGTGTCTCAACCCCCCCATGGTGCCTCTGTGTGTCTTCTGAATGAACTGAGGTGGACTGGGGTGTCTTGTGAATGAGGCTATTGACAAACCTCCCATTCAAGGTTGTGCCAAAGACAAAGGAGACCTGCTTGTTAGAGGAGATAATGTGGGACATTCACATTTGGACTATTTTGTAGCTTTTTTTTAGTTGGGGACAACAAAAATGCAACATTTGCTTCACATTCCTTCTTAGAAATAACGTGGTCCTCCTTTTCTTTGAGTAGACTGTCAGTCCAGCAGATTATTCCTATTTATTGAATTGTAGTGTTGAACTGTGAACCCATAAGTCAACAATAGTTTAAAACAATCATGCTTCAGCGATACTCCAATGACTTGACACGCTTCATCACATCAAACACTTTGTTGATAGTTTTCAGGAATCAAGTTCTGAGGCTTTAACTTGTTCAGTTTTTTGGTTGTTGCCAAAAAGTTAGAACGACGAAAGTTGAGGCAAATCTAAAAACCAGTAAAACTTGGTTTTACTCAAACCCCTGCCATACCATAAGTCTGATGTCTGGCGTCAAAGACAATCTCCTCCTTAAGCCGTTTTTGGTTGTGGCTGGCCAAGTCACTCAATGTGGAGTGCTCAATGTGAAATGGGCATTGTTGAACAAGCATTGTGACAAATCTGTTGGAAAGAATGATGTACAGTGATGGCATGAGTTGGTTTAAGTGCTGATATGTGCATTGACCCTTTGTATTCTGTTGACATTTTTAATACTCCAAGATAATACTGGAGCTATTTTATTTACTATAAAGAAAGTGTGGTGGTCTAATATGACAGTTTCCACTGGCTAGGTGGTTTTTGAAATGTCTTGCCGTAAACGGCATCTGAATTACTTATTGACTTACCGTCGGCCCAGTCCTTAAACCAAGCAAATTACAGGTCTATGGTAAGCAGATGAACATGTTAAGTTTAAATCATTCCAAAACCCAAAGCCGTTTCTGGGTAATGACTGTGAAACAGACGGTCAACTGAGTAAGTTGCGTCAAAGGCAACTGGACTTCTATTTAATTTTAGAAGATGCTTGGCTTTTCATCTGAATGCACATAAGAAGCTGTTGTACATTAAAAAAAATAAAAAAAGTTCACGTTCCTTTGACTGAACTTACCAGAAGCTGTTTTACAAAACATTGCTGTGAAATGGGCACAGAAACCAGTCTGTCGTTATGCTGCCTTTGATCATTCATAAATCACCATATCATGGCCACGTACCACTTGGATGTGGACTTTGAGAATTGAAGCGAGCATTGCAGGTCCAACAGAGGCATGGGTGTCTGTCTCCCTGGTATTGTTGTCAAAACATGACTAATTAATTCAGTTTAGTGATTGCCTTTGTGGTAATGTATTTTACACTGAATACAAACTTTGCTGTTTGTCATCAATAACTTTGTGGTCGTGGCACAGTTGGTAGAGCTGCCGCCTCTCAGCGAGCAGATTGCCCTGGTTCAAATCCCAGTCGGGGACATTTCTGGGTGGAGTTTGCATGGTCTCCCTGTGCATGCATGTTTTTTTTTTTTTTTTTTTGGGTGCGCTGGTTTCCTCCCACAGACCAAAAACATGCATTTTAGGTGGATTGGTTTCTCTAAATTGTCCCTAGGTGTGAGTGATGGTGAATAGTTGTTTGTCTCATTTGTCTCTGTTGGACCTTTTCCATTAGTAACGGTACAGTACGGTTCGACTCGGCACGGTAACGGCTCTTTTTTAGGATCTGTTTCTCTGGGGTTCCAACCAGGCTGAACTGGCCCTAAAACGTGACGTCAGAACACTGTCGGTCACTGATTGGTCAGGAGGTGGAGTCACTGTTTTTTTGAGAAACCTTTGCACCGACCTGATCCGCCATTTGCAATAACTCAAACTCGAGGAGCAACTGGACCTATTCTTAAGATTTAAAAAACAATAATGACAACATCGTGGTCTATTGCTGAAGTGCAGATATTTTCTTTTGTGCTGGTGGCCGACGACAAAAATACAGAGCGAGCTAGATGGAGCTCCGCTGGTCCCCCCCTGGTCCTCTCCACTGGAGCATCGGAGCTCCCTCAGGCCAGGCAGGGCGTCATCTCCCCGGCTCTGAGCTCCGCCGGTCACCGCGGAAGATCCTCCGTGCTGCTGACCTGCAGGAGCATGCAAGCCCGGGGCTCGGGCGGACCCCAGCCTCGTGCGCTCCTGCTGGCTCTGAGCTGAACCCGCTCACTAGAACTGCAAGTATAATAGAAACACAACTCATACCGTGCCAAGCCCAGTCAAACTGTGCTGTTCTGGTACTAATAGTATGGTACTAATGGAAAAGAGGCAATATATGTGGCCCTGTGATAGACTGGAGACCTGTTGATGATGTACCCTGCTTCTCACACAGTGATAGCTGGACATGGGCACTAGTGTCCCCTGTGACAGGAAGAAGCAGGTGAAAGATAATGGATAGGTGGATGGAACTTGGTGGTCGCATGGATCATATACTAGAGCTGTCATTTCTAACGCGGGCCTGGCCTGGCTTGACCCGCAATTCTGGCCGGGTTGGGCCAAAATAATGTGCTTAATGGGCGGGCCGGGTTAGTCTCAGTCTTTTGATATGGTTTTACGAATCATACAGCACAAATACAATTAAATAAGAATGCACACTATAAAACTGTGTTGTTCTACTAGTAGAGGCAGTAAGTTTACTATGATGAGAGGAAGAGGAAAGAACGAAGAGTGCATCAGTTAATCAGACTGTGAAGAGAGAGTAGCGCTGGCGTATTAGCTTGATTTTAGTTTTTGGAGAAACTCCAAGCTAAAATCAGCAAGCTCGAGTTAGTAAAACGTTAGCTGACGGCTAAAATTAGCAAATCATTTGCGACACGATAGCTCAGAAATAACATTAGCTAAATTAAAACTGAAACATAAAATTACCAAAACCATAGCTAATAGCTTGAGTTAGCCATACCATAGCTGAAGTGAAAAACTAGCTTAATCATAGCTCAAAGCTAAAAGTAGTGATAAAGCTTGCATGAGGAAAATTGTGAATTGTAGCTAAAATTACGAAAATGGCAGATTAAAGCTTAAATTATCATAAAAGTTAAAAGATTACATTAGCAAAACCATAGCTAAAGACAACAATTAGCTTAATAATAGCTCAAAGCTAAAAGTCGCAATAAAGCTAAAGTGAGGAAAGTCGTAGATCATAGCTAAAATTAGAAAAACAGCAGCTTAAATCTAAAATTAATCATAAGCTAAAAGCTCAAATTGGCAAAACTAAAAGCACAAATAAACCAAATGGTTGCTAAAGTACCAATTTAGTAAAACCATTGGGAAAAGCTACATCTAAATAAAAGCTAAAACTGGCTAAACTGTTGGTAATAGCAGCATAAGAAGACTAAAATACAGCATGTATGCTGAAATAATGTTTTTTGAAGGAATTGGAGGAATGTTTTCATATTGGCGAATCTTTGGTAAATATAGTTAAATATTTAAACTATAGCAGCTCTTAATACTAAACGTCACAGAACACTGTTCTCGATCGAGTCGAATGTTTCGATACATAAATGTTTGTAACAGCAGGAGGTTGATTCCAGAAAAAGAAAAGCTGTAAACAGGAACACGATCGTGTCTAAACGTAAAGATGCCTCTGGGTGAGAGGAAACACACCTGCACCAAACACCACTTTGCCTTCACGAGCCTTCAGCCGGTGATTTGGCTTCGGTGGACGCCTTCAGTGGCCACAAGGTCCAACCAGTTGCGAGAAATGGAGCGGTGTTACAGTGTGAACCGACTGAGCATGCTCCATGGAGACCCTTTAGAAGAGGAGAGCCAACAGAGGGAGCCAACAGGTCACATGACCGGCGAGGTGAATGTGCATGCGGGGGAAAGAAAAAGAAAAGAGGAGCAGTTGTTCGGCACATTCTGGCGCTCTCTCCTCCCCCCCTCCCGTCCCTCTTCCTCTCAAACCCACTCTCCCTCCCTCACTCTGCTTCTGACGCCGCCTTCTCCTCAATGGAGGCCATGAGAAGAAAGCAGGTATGATGCTTCCTGGAGAAAAGACACGTTAGCTTCACAGTCTTCACTCTTGGTTGGATGGTTTGGTTTGGTCTTCCTCACCTGCTCCTTTCCTGTCGGTGGCCGTCTTGTCTCTTCAGTTTTTAGGGTTCACTTCTCAGAAACTGTGCTCTTCAAATGGAAGTCTTGATGTTGTTCAGGGCTGTTCTGTCAACAGGACATCAAGAGTTCGATGTGTTGCATCCCGTGTGTGGAGAGAACTTGTCAGGGAACAACAAAGCAGCCATGTTCTGAACATTTACTGCATGTCGGGAAGATCTCCCGAAGACACTGCATTCTCCTGGTGCTTTTTTCCTCTTTCATATCATCTGCGTTTTGGCCTGTTTGAATGTTGTCATCCATGTTTTACAAGCTTTATGTTTCAGTAGGCCTGTCCATCTGTCTGTTAGAAAAATATCTCATAAACCAATGAATGGATTTGAATGAAACTCAGACTCTACAACTAATTATCTTTTGGAGTTAACCTTATTTGGGATGGCTGTCACTTTTACCGTAATCAACCTTAACGAAGGAAAAAAGGGCTTTAACTCAGTCAGATTGACAAATATTCTGCTAAGGTTTGGTGTGGTAGTAGCTGAGACTGATGCCCAACACATAATCTGAGCACTAACAGATGGGGTAAGTTGGTGTGCAAGGCAGTTTACAATATGTTAGTGTTCCTTCAGTTAATGGTAGTTGCATCAGAAATTTGACACAACAAACATACATTTCTATAATTTCATTGTGCTTGTGTCTTTTGCAGCTGTTTTGTGTAAAACTGGAGATTGAGTTTATATATTTTTGTCTCAGATGTGTCGTAGTTCGATTAGTTTTTCCTTAGTTCGGCTTTTGAAGTTTGGAGATAAAGGATGGCACGGCAAACTGAGATTGTTGTGACCCTGAACTAACACAAGACTGAATATTCATGTTCCTGGAAATAAAAACCCTTTGCTGCCTGTCTTTGTTGGACTGACGGCTGCTTATCCTGAGGTTGTGTAAGGGGTTGAATTTCAGACCAGTAAGATAACGGATGGCGTCATTTTCATTGAAGGCAAGAAAGAAAGTCACTTGGCTGTTGCTCCTGCGCCCGATGGTGTAAAGGCTGCTTGTGTGACGCCTTGTGTTTAGGTAGCTCTGGTTTGTTTTCAGGTCTCTTGGAACAGATCTAAAGATAGGCCACATTAACGTGAACGCCCAGGCCTTCACATACCAGGTCCACACGAGACAGTGAGGGATTGAACCAGGAACACCAGGAGCTTTTTCCCCCACAACATTCAGATTTCTGTACAGAGGAATCTGTGTATTCTGAAACCATGGCTGCAGCTTCGGCCCAAGTCCAACATCTTTTTTTTATGTTTAATGAGTCATTTTTTTAAGGTTGGTGTTCGTGTCTTAAAGCTTTGGCTTCACATTTGGAGCTTTGTTCAGCAGCTTCATTATCTCCCATCCACAGTCCCCAGACCCATTCAATCCCCATCTAGTGGAAAACTGCTGCAATGGCCGTGCTGTCAGTAAACAGTCTGGTTGCGAAATGGCGGCAGAGATCTGCAGGCAGCTTTCTCTGCCTCCCTTCCCCCATCTCTCCTTTCTGTCTTCAGTGTCGGTTCCACGGTCCACCGCTAGGGGGAGGGAAGAGAAGAGGCTGGTGTTTTGTTCTCACTTGGCTTTGCCGTCAATAAAAAGGGAAGCTGAAAGGTTCCTCCCCTCCACACGCTCGCAGGTCTTCCTTGTGGCACCACACACACTGGATGGTCTTTGGGAAATGGCCTCAGTTGCTGTTCCAGCAGATCAGTTGACCTGATTGACAGGGTGCTCATGTCTCCAAAGCGCATGCTCGAAGGGTGATTCATTGAAGGTGCTTTAAATGTGTGGTCTCGGTTGCATGTAGACTCTCACTGTGTGGTAAATCAGAGGAGACCGTGGGGCTCAATCAGCTTTCGCTTGGCTCTGCCTCCTTCAGTGTGCACGATTGAAAAACACCTGCTTTGCACTTCTCTCTAGATGTGACCCTCCCTGCCCCCTTGTTCAGTTCACGTGTCTGCACACCGGCCTTTTTTCTGCCGGGAACAAGCCTCACACGAGGCGGAGAAGACTTGTTGTTCATTGGGCGTTGTTCCAGGTCAGAGTGATCCGCTTCCTTTTGATATTTACCTGAAAACGCAGCCGAAGATGGAAGCGTTGCATTCACGCCGGCTTCCATCCCTCCTCGTGTCCTCCAGGATTGTTTTTCGCCTGAAGGTTTGACGGTGTGCTCAGGAGGTGTTGCATTTCCTGTTTGTTCCTCTTGAGAGTAGCAAATGACTGATGGGTGGCAGAGATTTCTTTTGAAACTGCTTTTTAGAAAAATGACAGTGGAAGTTGAAGAGGTAGCTCCATTTTCCTGTCTTACTGTGCAGTCTTTCTAAAAATGACATCATGGAAAAAGAACAAAGAAAGTGGTTATTACAGATTTTTCAGTGCATAAAGGGACTGATTTGCCAATGAATTCACCCAAATGATGAGCCTAGGACTTGTTTCAGTGTTGATTTTGTATTTTGTGTTTTCAGATGTCAAAGCAGTCCTTATTTTTAAAGATGCAGCTTTGACATTTGACTCACCAAACAAAATAACTGGATAAATAATCCATTATTCTGTTAAAGAATATACATAACATTAAACGTCTGCTCTGTCATCAGCCCGCTGGTCTAGCCGTGGATAATGTTGCATCCTTCAAAAAGGAGGGACTCGATCCACCGGTCAGTGAAGAGGAGCAGACAGGTACGATTTTAGATCAACGTGGAGGGTTTGTTCACGTTTATTACGTTGTAATTATTTGTGTCTGTCGACCAGATGCAGACAGAACGGGAGTGGCAAAGCTGGCCTCGCCGGTTGCAGCAGAGGCGATGCTCAACGGCACCGAATGTGACAACACGACGCACAAGAACCTGCTGACGGCCAACATTAAGACTGTTCTGTTGCTGAACGAAAATGGCACATCAGACACGGAGCCCCCGCACGCTTCTGTTACCGGAAGCAACGGATTAATCCTCACTAAGCAGCCGCAGCAGCAAGAAGCTGCGGGTTCGGGAGTTTCCCCTCACAGGACTAACTGGTCGCCTTCGGGCTCGCCGACCGGGGATCAAACAGCCAAACCTCTCCCTGCCTCGGCATCAGCAGGGAGCGCGCCGAGTCCAGGTGCTTTAAGGACTGCCCCCAGTACTGGGACTTTGTTGGGACAGGGGACATCGGACACTAAAAATGGCCCCGCTTCTTCTCCTGTCTCCACTTCAGCGCCTGTTACCGTGCACAGAGCCCGAAAGACCATGTCCAGACCTGCGGTCAGCCCGGCTCAGAAGGTAGAGGTTCTCTTTTACATCGCATATGATCTCACTTAATCTCAAACGTGAATAAGTTAATGTCCTGCAAAGATTTCCAGCCACATCTTTTAATAATATTTAACCAACTTTTGCATAAAAATGGAAATAACTCACTTTTCCCTTCTGTTGGAGCATCTTTAACCCATTGAGATCAGTTAGGGTTTGATATGAACATGAAGGCATCATCAGACCCAAAAAGCAGACAACTTAGTAGTTTCTTCTTTTATTTGTTACGAATGTTTTGTTCACCATGACTGAGAAAAAAAGTTTTTCTGGTTGGTGTAGCTGATTTAAAGCCACCGCATGATTGTGAGGCGAAGAAACAAGTTTTCCTTCAACATGTTTCCACCTCACCATCGTTTATACAAACAGCTATTTTAAAAAGACACGTCTCTTGAGTTGCAGAAAACTAATATATCTAAATAACAAACCCAAACAAAGACGAGGCTAAATGAAAAGTGAAAATCCTAAAAGTCTTGTTTAAAACTCTGTCCATAGTTAAAGTGCAGAAGTTGAGCTGTTCCTGTAAATAATGAAGAGGGTTCTGTGATGGAAATGAGAGAAACCAGTAAATGTTCGTGTTTACACGCTCGGCAGGTCTCTGTTGTTGCAATGTGTTGAAAAGTGATTAAAATTAGAATAAAATAAATTCCAATTTCAATGTTATAGTAAATTGCTATCTAATCTGTTAGTTGCCTTCTATTCCAGTTGTTTTGCTTTTAATAAATTTAACTTAGAAAGCTTTATTTTTCCATATGAACCTGCGCACGTGGCTGTGTTGTTATTTATGCATTAGATTTGCAAACCTTTGATTTAAAGACATTTAAATTTGATTGTCTTCCTTCAAAGTCAGCTGCAGTCAAAAGCTTCCAGTCACTCATCTTCAGCATGAGTCATTCATTTGGGCTTTTAATGATTTATTTGAACTGTTAATTACTTTTTATAATATATCAATAAACATGGCGACACGTAAACCAGTACTATGAGGAGTTGCAGCCGATGCAGTGCTTGTTGCTGACTACAGGATTCAGACCGTCCAAATGGACTCTATTTACAGGCTAAGCACCTTGACTGGGTTGAAGCAAACTGATGGATGGACAATAGAAAAACAGCTAAAGGTTCCAGAAGTTTTATTTTTTAAATTGAACAAAGTCCAGGTCTGTTAACGTGTTATTGATCGTGATTGACCGCAGCTGGTGGTTTTTCTTTTCTTAGCATAAAAATGAATGACAGCACTCGTTGGATAAACCGACACTTGTCTGTCACCATCAGATGAAGGAAATCTGTTAAAATCTTCAGGGATGACTCTGGGAACCACCAAGGTCCAAACCAAACCACGGTGATGCCATGAGCTAAGAAAGAAGCCCCGCCTCCAAAAGACACAAACTGTGAGCTCATTGGATGAGCCAAACGTCTCCTGGGGAAAAAGTGACAGGAAAGACAGAGTTGGACTTTTAAACCTAAGAATGTTGTACCAAATGTTAAGCATGGTGGTGGTAGCAGCATGCTATGGGGCTCAAGTGGAGGAAATATTAAAGGAGGATGACTACTGTACCTACAAAGGGCCATTTACCAAATATTAGTCGGGAGTGTATGGACATATTTTAGTCTGGATTTTGAGTTTAGTGCAGATCAAAGAAAATCCACAATAAATTCAAATTTATGAACCCAATTCTTTTTTGTAATTATTGAAGTTGTCATTTGTTTAATCTTTCCACTCTGGAAAAAAAACAAAAACATTTAAAATAAATCATTGAAAGCCCCAAATTAAAATGACATAGAGAACGGATGGAAACTTCTGCCCACAACTGTAGGTTTGGTGAACGTGCTGTGTAAAATTAATCTTCGCTCTGTGTTGCAAAAACTAGATCAGGTCCAAAAGTGGCAAAAGGCTGCATAAAGGTATAATGTAGCAAAATGTTAACTAAATGTCCCAAAAACTAGATCAGGTCCAAAAGTGACAATGACCCTTACGCACAGCGATTGTTCCAGATTCTCTGAATCTTTTGATGATGTTATGCACGGTTGATGATGAGAACTT
>JARVLU010000528.1:26728384-26759176 GCA_031762415.1 Simpsonichthys santanae | reverse complement strand
CTCAGATTAAACTTTTGATCTGTCATCTATGTTCTATTACGAATAAAATATTGACATTTGCCATCTCCACATCATTGAATTCAGTTTTTATTCACAATTTGTTTAGTGTCCCAACTATTTTGGAATCCTGTTTGTAGATAAGGTCCAAAAGTGGCAAAAGGCTGGCTAAAAGCTAAAAAGTAGCAAAATGTTAGCTAAATGTTGCAAAAAATTACTGTAGATAAAGTCCAAAAGTGGCAAAAGCCTGGCTTAAAGCTAACATGTAGCAATATGTTAGCTAAATGTAGCAAAATTACAACTAAAAACTAAAAAGTGGCAAAAGGCTGGCTAAAAGCTAAAATGTAGCAAAAGACTGATTCATAGTTAACAGTATCAAAAAGTAGGCGAAGGCTAAGTGACTGAAAGCTAGTTACAAACAAAAAATGCAGTCCACTGGTTAACTTGTACAAGGAGCAAAACAACAACTAAAAGGCAAAAGAAACAAAACAAGCTAAATGCTTAAAGCAGCAAAACACTAGCTAAAAGTCACAAAAACAATACTAAGCCTAATGTAGCAAAAGGCTAGCTAAATGTTGCAAAAAAGGAGCTCAAGTAAAAAAAAAAAAATAATAATAATAATAATAATTTAATAAAACATTTGTCCCAACTTATTTAATATAGCATGTATGCAGACAGGCTTATTTTGACCACATCTGTGCAGCATATCAGTTGAATTAATTGTCTAAAAGTAGCAAAAACCTAGCTCAAGGCTAAAAGTAGAAAAAAATCTAGATAATACCTAAAAGTCACAAAATGCTGGAACAAAGCTAAAAGTAGCAAATGGCTACTTAAATGTAGCAGAACAATAGCTACAGCTAAAAGTAGCTAAATGGTAGCTAAAGGCTAAAAAATAATCAAAGGAGAGTGAGGGAGTCTGCTGAAGCAGGTTTTACAGAGAGGTGTGTTTTTGTAGGAACTGGGGAGATCTTTGTGTTCTTGTTGCCTGCAGCTCCTGAACAGAGAATTGAGACAAGCAAATAGTGCCAAACTGGAGTCTCCGCTCGTGCCGGACGCTCAGAGTTCCTCGCAGCCGCCATCCGTTCTGAACCATCTACCTCTGAGCCCACCAGACAGACCCGCTTCAGCACAAACGGCTTCACCAGCAGCTCCAACGAAACCTGCAGCTCCTTCAGCGTCACCAGCTCCTGCCAAGCTCCGTTTAGGTGAGACACAAGTGACTGACTTCACCGCTGGGATCCAGAATCAGACGTGTGTGACGGCGCGTCATGTTTTCTCCCGCTGTAGGACCGTACGCTGGCGGGTTTTCATCTCGCAAGAAGAAGAGGAGGATGGGAATGTACAGCCTGGTTCCCAAGAAGAAAACCAAAGTTCTTAAGCAGAGAACCATGCTGGAGATGTTCAAGCAGCTACAACAGTCTGCGAAGATCCCACAGGTCTGGGCGCCTCATCTATTAAAGAAATACCGTAATTTCCAGACTACTGGGCGCACCCGAATACAAGCCACACCCACAAAAAAAAAAAAAAATTGTACATATATAGACTGTGAGTGTCTATAAGCCAAGGGTGTCCATGTTGTAACATGAGATATTTACACAAAGATTTTTTTAAACTTTTAATTATGATAAATATATAAGAGAAACATAAACAAATATGCACAGTAAATGTAATTTTATTTTTCTGAACATTGACGCCAAGCCCACATGCAACAGCTGTTTCCTTCTTCCACAGCCAGATCGATCGCCTTTAACTTGAAAGTGCAAAATAACCGATCTGAAGATTAGTGTGAGTGCGTTTGATTTCGATGTTTCATTGGTCCACTGTGACCTGTTCAGTCATTTCATTGGGATGATTTTTAAATGTATTTTATTTAACCTTTATTTACACAGGCAGTCTCACTGAGTCACAAGGACGCACTTCCCAAGAGAGACGTGTGTTGGGCACAGCTGTGTGAGCGCCTGGGTGTGACGAGGCTAAATGCTTTAACGGCTTGAAGATCGTTAGCCCGTCGAACAAAAAAAAAAAAAAAACATAATTTAGCTGCAGCACTGCGTAAACCACAAGGTTCAAAGCCTGTGAAAAAAGTAGCAGCTTATAGTCCGGAAATTATGGTAGTTCATATTTTAATTAGGCGCCCATCGAAAGACGAATGCACGGTTTAGTCTCCAAACATACGTAAACTTTCTCTCGTTTGGGCGATAACTTTAGATACTTGTGCTTCATCATTGGACAGTGTCTCGTACACTGTTCATCACCCCCAGCTCCAATGTCAAGGTCACAAATCAAGGTCAAAGGTCTTTGCTCGTCCGGGCCATTGCTATGGTTTGTGGATGGGTTTGTGTGTCGTGAGGCGCTCTGGTTGGAAAAAGCAACAGTTGGATTCTGACCACACTGGTCTCAGCGTTTGATTTGCTCTGAACCATATTTTGAAACGTTTCCCGCCGTCCAGGTGGAGGAGGTGGCAAACGTAAACGGGGAGAAGGTTGGAAATAGGTCTGAGGAGGAAGAGTCGGAAGAGGCGGAGTCTGAGGACGAAGAGCGGCAGCAGCGAGCTGGAGAACCTGCTGCTGTCGTCCAGGAAACATCTGGATCCACGAATCAGGTGGGAGTGGAAATTTTGTCCATCTTTTCTTTAAATTCTCCAGACGGGTCAAGTTTTTTTTTTTTTTTAAAGTGTCCAACTTCAGAGGTGTTTTGTTGTGCACATGTTTAGTAATTTATCTGTTTTTAAAATGCTGCTGATGCTTTGTCTTATTTTTGGTGGAGGTGAAAGACGATCAGGAGTCAGACGAGTCCGACGAAGAGGAGGGCGCAGAGTCCGACTTGGTAAGACCTTCTTACCGTCTTCTGTCCAGAAACGTAACTGTCGTCAAAGCAGAAGTTGTGAAATAATCTCCCGCCTGTCCACCTCAGAGCACCGAGTCCGCTCTGAAGAAGCTGAAAAACCAGGCGAAAGCCGACGGCGCTTGGCTCCGCCCCTCCAGGAAACGGAAAAGGAGGATGATCAACAAAGGTTAATATTCTTAACGTGTGCAGCTTATCTCTATAAAACTGTGTCGCGTTTCTTTACTGGTCACTGCTTGTGTCCAGAACCGGAGACAAAAGTTCAGCCTCAGACTTCAGCTCACGCAGACGAACAGAATCTCCCGTTCGAGTCGCCCAGTCTCAGCAAGACGCCTCCCAGTAAAGGTGAGCTCAGCAGAAAGCAACAGACCAATTCAATCTGTTTTTACAACACTCGGGTGTTCCTTCAATGCAGCAGAGCTCAAAAACAACACTTTTATTATTGTTTTTATAGTTTTACTTCATTCTGTTTGTTCATTTTGGCCCATTTCAAAAGGTTTGAAGGAGTTGCTAAATAAAGTGTGTAAATAAATAATGGCAGCATTTTTTGGACAACGATGGAGGAATGGTGGGTAAAAATTAGACATAAAGTTGATTTTTTTTTTCCCACATGTAATCAGCTCTACCCGGACTTGAAGCACATCTGTTAACAGGACGTGTTGAAATAACTTGTATCAATAGTACACGTCGTAAGTCGCATCCATCCAAAAATGTCTAATAAAGTGGAAAAAACCCATGAATGATGCTTTGTTGTATACGTCGCATCTATTATCTGTCACTGCTGACGTCACTACAACTCAGGAATCTGGGCTGGTGTTGTGCCAAAAATCGATTGGCTGCCAAATGACGGCCGCGGGAGCATGCATGGGTGGATTTTAACAAGAATTTAACAAGATTAACACTTAAAACAATTATTTGTTTACTTGAAATTATAGTAAAGGTGTGTCTCAGTTGAACTTTTCCTTAATAAATGCACTAAATCAGCTGCATTTCGCCTGGGCGGCGCGGCAAAATGCAGCTGATCTGACGTTTGCTGCAGGAGTTCTGGAGCGAGACGAAGGTGGCTTGCCATATTATTTGAGGTCCCTCTAGTGGCTGAAAATGGTAGTGTTCAATATTTTCCATGTCAGAATGAATGAAATCATCAGATCTCAGCCAAAAATATGGGAAGAAAAAATAAATGTCGCTTCGCTGTATAAGTCGCAGGCATGCTAATTTATGCAAAAAAATTGTGACTTATACTCCAGAAAATACAGTATTCGATTTTTAAACATGTCGATCTCTGTGGTGTTCGTACCACCAGATTCTTCTGTAAGAATTTGCCCAGACTTCTCAGATGGGTTCAAATAAAATAAAGTGTTACCGTTAAAGACTAAAAACCATCCAAACCAAACAAAAAGTTTTTGTTTTGACCCACAGCTGTTTCAGTTGTTTACAAATCTCAGCTTCGGCCGCTAGAGAAACCCTTATCAGTTGTTTATTAATAGGGTCGTACTTTCAGCCTAGTTATTCTTGTTAAAGCGAACAGGATTCACCTCAACAGTCATGATTTTATTTACTAGAATAGACTTTAGGAAGGAAGATGTGCAGATTTTAACCAGTTCTTCAATAATCAGTTTTTATTATCAGTGTATTTTAGACCTGGACCACTGCCTCAGGTGTTTTCTGTCGGAGCAGAGCTGCCTGCAGGTGTCACCTTTAGTGTTTTTGAGACCATTTGGAGGCACTTGTGACAAAGTCCAGATGAGTTTTAGGCCGGTTGGAGAAGCCTATGACGACTTTGAGATAATTTGAGAGACAACAAGTCGCACAAATATTTTGAACTTGTTCAAAACTCAAGTGATGAGGCTGTGACCCTCTGAACCCCACTGAAGTTTCAAGACATCCTCGTGGTCACTGTTCACCAGCTGCTGTCAGTCCAGTAAGGACCTTAAAGGATGACTGTCTTTGATTCAAACCTTTGAAGTGGAGTCCTAACATGAACGTTTGAAGTGAAGAAGTTAATTTAGTTTCTTTTCAGAGACTTCGGTGTCGGCCATCGAGGAGCCTCAGGAGCTCCCGCTCTGCAGCTGCCGCATGGAGACGCCCAAAAGTCGAGAGATTCTCATCCTGGCAGACAGGAAGTGCATGGCCACAGAGAGCGTCGACGGGCAGCTAACTCGCTGCCAAAGCGCCGTCTTGAAGCACGAGATGATGCGTCCCTCCAACTCGGTTCAGCTGCTGGTTCTGTGTGAGGACCACCGCAGCGGCATGGTGAAGCACCAGTGCTGTCCCGGCTGTGGCTTCTTCTGCAGAGCGGTGGGGCTTCTTCACATGTTAGAACTTCTCCGTTCTGTCCTGCTGACCGTGGGCCAACTTTGTGTTCTCCTGTTTTTCAGGGAACCTTTATGGAGTGCCAACCAGATGTCTGCATCTCGCACCGTTTCCACTGGGCCTGCGCCTCGGTGCTGAAAGGCCAGAGCTTCTGTCCTCACTGTGGAGAAGAGGCCAGCAAGGCCAAGGAGGTCACCATCGCCAAGGCTGACACCACCTCCACAGTTCCTGAAGCCCTCGCACATGGTCCGGCCACGCCGGGGGCCTCCGAGGGCCGGGCGGACACGACCACCGGAAGGTAACAAACCATCTGCTTTAAACGATCTTCAGGACTCAGAAGTGACGAGTTCTTATCTTTGGATTTTCAGCTCCTCTTATTTGGCTCCAGTGGCTGAAGTCAGCGGCAGGGCCGACAGTTCGCTCTCCGTACGTTCCTCCTCCTCTCATGAGCTCGACGTCGCTGCTGTTCCCGGGTCGTCCAGGACCACCTCTCTGCAGGCCGGGACGGGAACCACAAGTCCGCCTGCGCTCCTGTCGGGAGCGCCGAGGGAAACTCTGGAGAGCATCCTGGCTGCTCTGGACATGGAGAAGTAAGCTTGACCGCTGCAGAGTCACACTTTGTTTTATTATGTTTATGTTTTTATTATGTGTATATGTTTTGTTATATATATGGAATAAAATGTAAACGCAACACTTTTTTTGCGCTCATTTTTCATGAGCTGAACTCAAAGATCTAAGACAAAAGTCCTTTTTGTCTCATATTGTTCACAGATGAGTGTAAATCTGTTAGAGAGCACTTCTTTGCTGTGATCATCCATCCAGGTGTGGCACATCCAGATGCTGAGCAGACAGCATGATTATTGCACAGGTGTGCTTTAGGCTGACCACAATAAAAGGCCACTCTGAAATCTGCAGTTTCATGGCAGCACAATGACACAGATGTTGCAGGTCTGGAGGGAGCGTGCAGTTGGATGTGCCACACCTGTGAGGTGGATGGATCATCACAGCAAAGAAGTGCTCTCTAACAGATTTACACTCATCTGTGTAAAATATTTGGGAGGAAAAGGCCTTTTAGAAAAAGTCTTAGATCTTTGAGTTCAGCTCATGAAACACAGGAGCAAAAACAAAAGTGTTGTTTGTATTTTTGTTCAGTGTAAATGACAACAATTTATTTTTTCTTGTTAGACCTAAGAAACTTCGCTTTCACCCGAAGCAACTTTATCTCTCGGCCAAACAAGGAGAGCTGAAGAGGGTGGTGCACATGCTGGGTACGTCAAACCTTCACCCTCAGATCTTCATGTTTTCCTTCGACAGACGTTCTTCTGGTCTTTTGAAGTGATTTTTGAGCAACAATTCTTAAAGCTTTTGAAGATCTTTTTTGTGTTTTCTGGGGCGACTTTCTCTACCAAGACCTTCTTCATCTTCTTCTCCCTCCTCTTCTTCGTTTTCTTCTTTGTCTCATTTTTCACCGTCTTCTTCTTCTTCTTGTTGTTTTTTGGTGTTTTCCAAAGGAGGCCATCTTAAATGGAGTTGACTCCAGAAGTTAATGAGCTGCGGTCACTTCATGATTTTTATTTCTTAAATTTCATAAAAATTTGTCCTGTGGTTCATGAAATATTTTGCTAACACACCGTTTGACTTCATTAGTTAATTGCAGCATTTTAAGCGAAGGTCATGGACTTCTGTCCAGTTCACGACAGATTTCTACAACAGACACAAAAACAATCTGTTAGTAACGATTAAAGCAAAACGTTACAGAACATTTTTAAATGTTTAATTTGTTGTTTATCTTCCAGTGGACGGGATCGACCCCAACTTTAAGATGGACTCTCAGAACAAGCGTACGCCGCTGCACGCCGCGGCCGAGGGAGGATTCACCGACATCTGCCACATGCTCGTTCAGGTAAACGTGAAGGTCCGCGCCTCGTCCCGGTTCTTTTAATGGTAGCGGTTGACTCCAGCTGTCTGATGTGCGACGCTTCAGGCCGGAGCCAACTTGGACACGTGCGACGAAGACCAGCGAACTCCTCTGATGGAGGCCAGCGAGAACGACCACATGGAGGTGGTCCTGTATCTGCTCCGAGCCGGGGCCAGCGCCGCGCACAAGGTCAGTCCGATACGGGGATCAACTCGTAGATTTAGGTGGAGAAATAAACCAGAATCAAATGATTTAATCAATCAAATGTTATTTTGACATATTTTAACATGTAAATATTTAATGTGTAAACTTGAGAAATGTTCACTTGAGTTTTTTTTTTTTTTTTTTTGTGGCTGCTTTTGATTTGTAGGACGCTGAAGGGTTCACGTGTCTCCACCTAGCGGCGAAGTCTGGTCATTACCACATTGTTGAGCATCTTCTGTTGACGGGACTCATCAACGTCAACTGTCAGGTCAGAGCAACTCCTCAACTTTATTTTAAAGAGGATTAGTTTTAGCATCTAAAGTGTCCTTTCATTAGTAGATTGTAACGATTCATCTCTGGCTTGTAGTTTTATTTTTGGTACGTTCTGCTGTAACTTCAAAATGCTTCGTGCTGTTTTAGATGATCTTGTATAAAAAAAAATTCAGCTCATTCAGGAGATTGGAGCCGTGCCTTTTGGTTTTTGAAGCTTTTATACTTTTCAAAGTATTTAACTTTATTTATAAATGCAGTGATTTATTGTAAAAATGCAGATGTCTCTTCAGTTGCTTCAAAAAACTGTTCTGTAAGGAATCTGTTTCAATAAACCGGCTCTGATTTTTCTCTCCTAGTGCTGCTTTTAGCTACCGTTTTCCTACTTTTACTTTCTTGCTAACATTTCACTAGTTTTGTGTTTTAACCAGCTTTTAGCTATTTTATCTTCTTGCTAGCCTTTTGCTATTTTTAGCTTCTTGCTAGCCTTTTGCTATTTTTAGCTTCTTGCTAACTTTTCACTAGTTTTGTGCTTTAACCAGCTTTTTGCTATTTTAGCCTTTTGCAAGCCTTTTGATATGTTTAGCTTTTTACAAGCCTTTTGCAACTTTTAGCTTCTTGCTAGCCTTTTGCTATTTTATCTTCTTGCTAGCCTTTTGCTATTTTTAGCTTCTTGCTAACTTTTCACTAGTTTTGTGTTTCAACCAGCTTTTTGCCGTTTTAGCCTTTTGCAAGCCTTTTGATATGTTTAGCTTTTTACAAGCCTTTTGCTACCTTTAGCTTCTTGCTAACATTTCACTAGTTTTGTTTTAACCAGTCTTTTTCTATTTTTAGCTTTTTCAAGCCTTTTGCTATTTTTAGCTTCTTGCTAGCCTTTTGCTATTTTTAGCTTCTTGCTAACTTTTCACTAGTTTTGTTTTAACCATCCCTTTGCTGTGTTTAGCATCTAGCTAACCTATGCCACTTTTAGCATTTTAACTTTCGCTGCAGATGTTTTGTTTCTTGTTGCTTTTAATGGCTCAGTTTAAGTTTCTTTAGCAGGTTTCTGTGTTCACTATTTTCTCAGATAATGCAGTTTCTCTAGTTTGGTTTAATTTTTTTTTCCCACGTTTCTTTTTGTGTTCAACACTTGAGTGACAATTACTGGTACATAATTGTTTTTTTTTTTAAATGCTTCCCTGTGATCTATTATAGTCTATTATACGAGTTTATGAGAGGTGCTAACTCTTGATTATTAACGCTCACCACTCTGATAAAAACAGAAGTATATTGTGTTTTGATGGAGTTTCTGATGGTGTTTTCCTTCCACAGGATGACGGCGGTTGGACGGCCATGATCTGGGCCACGGAGTACAAACACGCAGACCAAGTGAAGCTGCTGCTCTCCAAAGGAGCCGACATCAGCATCAGGGATAAGGTCGGTTCTGAGGTCACACGGAGACTTGTTCACACACGTATGTGACTACAAATAACCGCGTTCGCCCAACATTCCTGCGACTAACATGCATTTATTCATCTCTGAAACTAAATTAAGAAGGGATCACAACGATTTTGAGACACTCGCATTAACTCTGTGGTTATTTTGAGAAGTTTCTTTTGAATATGTTCAAATCTGCGACATGAAATGAGATGCTGCAGCTCAGGCGAGGAAACTAAGAACCAATGTGCTTAAATAGCTTAAAATGTGCCAGCAGCTCCTGGTTAACTCACCTAGAAAGATGCTGGTTCATGCTGTAGAATAATAATTTAGTTTTCTGTTCCTAAAACTCACGACTGACAACAAAACATCTTAAAAACGGTCCAATCTGATCGATCTCGTCGATCGGCCCTGACTTTAAATAATTAATTGCCTGACAGGACTTAAAATCTTCAAAGAAATGCTTGTTTTATACGAAGTGGTTTCCTTACAAGCGCATCAGAATTGGACAACGCAGAGCAATTCATGACTTCCTGTTTTCAACCGACGCTCTGTAGCTGATGCAGTTTATGCAACACTGAATACTGGCAGGTCTATGAGAAGCAGAGCCCGACCGATATGAAAAGTTTGTCTATCGCCGATACTGATATATTGAATGAAATTTTTATTTTACTTTGTCCACCCCCAAGAATCTGAAGTAAACAGCGAGTCGAGCGGGGCTTATTTAGCGCAGCTGTTAGCAGTCATGAAGCTAATCAGATTTAATTAATTCCACTGCGCTGCCTTTTGTTCAAAGACAGTAATAAGTTCATCACGTGAGTAAAGTTACATGAATGAGGCGATAAATAAGTTCATAGTTAATAATTAGTTTAAGTATATTCAGGCTAAAAACTGTTAAAAAATTTTACATTTGAATTCCGGTCAGAGTGAGACATCTGATCTTCGTCATATTGTACGTGCAGCACGTGAGGTAGTGAGTGCTCTCACCACAGAACAATCTTTGATGTGGAGCTTCAGAAAATGAGGAAAACAACTCGTGCTTGTGCCTTGGGAGACTTTTGTCTTTTTACAAATTCATAAATAAAATATCTTCATTAAACTGAAGAAAGCAATCCTTGTCTGAGGACTTTTGTTTTGTTCGATGTCTAGTTTCACAGTCGTGTTGTGAGGACAGCATGCTAACTTGAGGCGCGTTGCTAATGACAAGCAGGTTGAAGGATTGAAGAGCATTAGTTATTGTGGATCTTTATTTTATTTTACAGATCAGTTAAAATAAACTTACCACGCTCGGTTTAGCAAAATACGCTACACAGTATCGCTCCCTGCTTCGTCTGTGCTGAACGTGAAAGTGAAACGTAAGTGAACGGCCATGACTTGAAAGTAGCCTTCATGCGCCCTCTGCTGGATACAATGTGCAATTACAGCTGGTTCCAGCGTTTTAGGGGTGAAAATTAGACGTGCTTATATCGGCCGATGATCATCGCAGATACTGATCGGTCCCCAACGTCTATTTGTCTAAATTATTGGTCATTCTGATATATGAGAAGTGGTGATACTCTGTAAGCAGTAATAATACTCTTAAATTAAAAAAATTAATTAATTAAAAGATCCAGATCAGCACATTTTTCTCTGCTCACACTGTGACTCATAAAATGCACGTTTCTCTGGTACCACTGTCCTTCCTGTGTTTGCTGTCGGACTGGATCTGCCTTGTCCGTTCTACTGAAACATAAACTAAACGTAGTTCTGTTTTTATGTTCAGGAAGAAAACATTTGCCTCCACTGGGCAGCGTTTTCCGGCAGCGTGGAGATCGCCGAGCTGCTGCTGAACGCCCACAGCGACCTGCAGGCCGTCAACGTCCACGGAGACTCTCCGCTGCACATCGCCGCTCGGGAAAATCGCCTGGATTGTGTCAAGTGAAGAACTCCGGGGATTTAAACTTAGACTAAAAGCAGTTCTCCTTTAAAGCCTGATCTCAGATAAACAGGGTTGTTGCTCATCTCTGTCTCCTCAGACTCCTCCTGTCTCGAGGTGCCGACGTGTTTTTGAGGAACCGCGAGGGGGAGACTCCTCCCGACTGCTGCAGCCACAACTCGAAGGCCTGGGCCGCCCTGCAGGCCAACAGGAAGGAGAGGGACGCCAGGAGCGGCAGGCTCAGCCAGGCAGAAGAGAAACTCCTTCACAGGTGGGGTCAGGACGGGCTCCGAGCATCACTGGGAGGAAATGCAGCTTTACAACAAGAATGGAGGCTGCAGCAGATTAATTTATTCCATCAGACCATCCTGACGTTGAACGCTCTGCGTGTTCACAGCGACGTGTCTTTAGGTCAGGAGCGAGTTCCCTTTCCTTGTGTGAACGCCGTCGACAGCGAACCTGTCCCAGACGACTACAAGTACATCTCAGAGAACTGTGTCACCTCCCCCATGAACATCGACCGCAACATAACACACTTACAGGTGAGCGTGGAGCCCCTCCCCCCGCCTGGTCGAGTGCTGCTGGACGAAACAGATCCTGACGTGTTCACGTTTCCCTGTCTCTGTGCGTCTGACAGTACTGCGTCTGTAAAGAGGACTGTTCTGCCAGTAACTGCATGTGTGGACAGCTCAGCCTGCGCTGCTGGTACGACAAGGTGAGGATCGACACGTGCACGTTTTTGCACACGTTTACAGGGATAACGACGTGTGTTGTTTTTTTTTTTTTACGTGCAGAGCGGCTGCCTCCTGCCCGAGTTCTGCCGCGAGGAGCCTCCTCTCATCTTCGAGTGCAACCACGCCTGCTCCTGCTGGAGAACCTGCAGGAACCGAGTGGTGCAGAACGGACTCAGGTGCTCAGGATCCGTCTGGACGTGTGAAAAATCTTAACGAGCCGAGCGTCGGCTAAAGGGGAAACAACACAACTGATACATTTACTGTTGAGTTTATGGTTTGTGTCGGGCTGAGACCTGTTGGTGAACGCGAGGGAGTTTCCAAAATGTCTTGAGATGTTCGCACGGGTCCTGCATTTCCTCGCTCGAGTCTGAGGCAGATGGAGCAGGAGAAATAGATGGAGTGGGGTCAAAGCTTAGTCTAGTAATGAGGGTGTTGCTCCGGTCTGTCGTGGGGAAGGAGGAGCTGAGCTGAAAGACAACGCTCTTGACTTCCTGCGTTCCAACTCGCCTGTGGTCACGACTGAAAGGTCCTGGCAGTTGGAAAGAGCTTCCTCCGTAGAGACGAGGTGAGGAGCTCCACATGGAAAGGAACCAGACGAGGTGGTTCAGACATCTAATCTGGACGCCTCTGTCTGGAGGTTTTCTGGGCTCAGACCTCAGGAGGAGACCCGGGGCAGATCCAGAACTCACTGGAGGGATTATACATCCTCTGGGAACGGTCTGGGTTTCTCTCCTGGTTCTTTACCACCATGACCCGACCATAAGTGAACATCAGACATTGGATGGAGGTGTTGCTAGACTTTTGAACATATATTTAAAAAAATAAAGGGCGACAATTTTTCATGTTTCTGGAGCACTAGAGCTGCACTTTGACACAAGCACGGGATCTCTCCTTATGGCAGGAATCATCTAAAAGCTACAGCCTTGAACGTCCAGGTCCAAAAACCACATCTGAGATAAATAAAAATGATCATCTTCCTTAGTAGATGAAATCATAAATGTCAGAACAACATCTGACGTAGGAACAATGTGGGTAGAACGTGCAGGGCCCATAATAAAGTACCATATTTTTTGGCATATAAGTCACTTTTTTGCATAATTTACATGCCCTGTGACTTATTTGTGTTTTCTTTATATTTATAAACCAATTTTTACTGATACCACCATTTTCATTCATTCTGACTGAAAATGTTGAACACTACTATTTTCAGCCACTAGATGGCACTTGTAGTATGGCATGTTGTTGTATCATGTAATGGGTAAAAGTGGCTATTAATGACACAAACGACTTGCCATATGCTGCCACCTTCGTTCAGTCGCCTGGAGCACCCGTCAAATCAGCTTCATTTCACTGCGCTGGTGAAACGCAGCTGGTTTGACCATTGAAGTGCAATTTATTAAGCAAAAGTTAGACTGAGACACAGTTTTACTATAATTTTAAGCAAATAATTGTTTTTAAATATTAATCTCGTTAGATTATTGTTAAACTCCTCCCGTTCACGCTCCCGCGGCCGCCATTTGGCAGCCAATTTATTTTTGGCACAACATCCCACATTTCTGGGTTATCAGCGGCGACGCATAATAGATGCGACTTATAAGGCGTTGCGACGTGTACGGCGAAAAATATGGTAGGTGATGATTTTCAAAAGTGCAGCCACACTGTTCGCAGGCTGAAAACACTTTGACAGAAACTTTGCAGACTTGACTTCTGTCACCGACTGGTCCCCAGCAGTCACAGCTCAGGGCGGTAGTTTCTTCAGACGTTTCAGATAAGAGTTTTTTTTATTTAAGAACTGTGAGAAGAGGTCATTTAGTTTTGTTTATCCTCTAGGACCAGACTCCAGCTCTTCAGGACCAGTAAAAAAGGCTGGGGGGTCCGTGCTCTGCAGGACATCCCACAGGGGACCTTCGTCTGCGAGTGAGTTGGAGAGCGGCGCTGAAACGTTTCAGATGTTTGGCGCTGAAGCTCCTGTCTCTAAAGACCAGATGATTTTACAACTGAACGTTTTCTGCTCTCCCAACAGGTACGTGGGTGAAATCATCACCGAAGCCGAGGCGGAGCTGAGACAAAACGACGCGTACCTGTTCAGCCTGGACGACAAGGTGACGTTCTGACAGCGACGCAGCGACGATGAAAAACTCTCCTCTTAGATGTTTGTTCCTTCGTCTCTGAGTTTTTAGTTCAGGCCTCTCACTTCCCGTCGTTTCCCCTCCAGCCTGAAGATCTCTACTGCATCGATGCCCGTTTCTATGGAAACGCCAGCCGCTTCCTGAACCACATGTGCGAGCCGAACCTGTTCGCTTGTCGAGTCTTCACGACGCACCAGGACCTTCGATTCCCACACATCGCTTTCTTTGCCAGTGAAAACATCAAGGCCGGGGAAGAGCTCGGGTAAACCTGGAACCTCATCTTCTTTTAAATTATTAAATAACATTTTATTTAAAATAAATAAATAAATAAATGTCCAAGGTCGTTTCCAAACATTCTACAGAGAGAAAGAATTATTTACAAATGACTGCCAATCTTCCCAGGAGGGGAAGCAAATTCACCCCGAAGGTCAGGCCCTGCAATACTCAGAGAAATGAGCGCCATCTTAGACTGTACAGGCCTCAGTTTGTAGGTTAAAGGTTAAAGGTCATAGGCTGTCTTGTTTGGTAGTGCTGCAGGAGAACGAGGTGTCCGGTCCTGGTTTTTGAGGGTCTCGTTCTGCTTGTTTTAGCAGTTTCCTGCTCCCACACATTTGATTCAGTGTTTGAGTTGTCCCCTCAGGGAGTCTTGAAGGTCTGCAGAGGTAATGACCAGACAAGAAACCATCTAAAACATGCAGGATGGGGGCCCTCCAGGACCAGGACTGAACACCCCTGATGTAAAACATGCAGGATGGGGGCCCTCCAGGTCCAGGACTGAACACCCCTGATCTAAAACATGCAGGATGGGGGCCCTCCAGGACCAGGACTGAACACCTCTACAATAAAAAGACTAAAGCTTCAGGACTTGGGTTTGTGAAGTTCCATCTGAAAGATCCACAAGACTTCTGGACAAATGTCCTCTGGACAGATGAGACCCAAGTAGAGAGGTTTTCCCACAATGCACAGCAGCACACCCTCATTCCAGCTGTCAGCACGGTGGTGGTGGGCTGATGGTTGCAGCCACTGAAACTGTTAACCAACGGATTCTGGGGTCTCATGTGAGTCCATCTGTCCACCAGCTGAAGCTGGGCCCAAATGGGTCCAACAGAACCATGATCCCAGTGTGTAAAAAGTCAATTTAAGGTAACCGATCAACCTTTAGTGAAATAAAACGTTGAAATGTGTCATACTTTGTTTGTGTCTCAGGTTTAACTACGGCGACCACTTCTGGGAAGTCAAAAGCAAGCAGTTCAGCTGCGAGTGCGGCTCCTCCAAGTGCAAGTACTCGTCGGTCGCCATGGCGTCCCTGCAGGCCGACAGCACGCCGGAGGAGCAGCAGCAGCCCAGCGCCTTGCCCGACACCAGCTCTTCCACCAGTCCGTCGTAAAAACAAGCCCCGCCCCCACTCTGGACCTTGGATCTGCGGCACTCGTACTGTAACTCCACTTCCCGTCGTTACGGAGGACCATTCATCAGAAGCCCTGGTCCAGATGCACAATCAGATCCCGGAAGAACTCCGTTAATCCGTCACACGAACAAAAGGACGAGGGCACAGACCGATAAAACCCGTCTGACGTTGCATCCGTACTTTCACCGGGAAGGACAGCTGTGTAAATTTGTCGTCTTTTTTTTTGTTTCTTTTGTTTTTGAAGATAAATCGGTGGACATTGTTGTGTTGAGTTAAGTTTTTGCAAAGACAACCTGAGCGCACGGCTGGGGCTTCGTCTTCTGACCCCCGCGGTCATTTTTCACCAACCATTCCAGCAAACGGAGCTGATTCAGAATTTGTTGCCACGTTTTCGTGTCATTTTGTGTTTCTCGTCGTGTTTCACGTTTGCCACGCAGCCGAGTTTACAAATCAACAAACGAATCAAGTTAAATGGAAACAAGTGGATTTATTTTTCCTCAAGTGGGTAGGCCTCTATATAGACTGGAAAACTGCAGCTTCGTTGATTTCTACTCAGAATAATTTGGCGTTCTTTTACCGGATATTTGCAGAATGGGTTAAATAAACTTCAAATATAATTGGTGGAAAAAAATAGAAGAAAATGGTGCTGACAAGGTTTTTTTGTTTTCCATGTGAACATAGTTTGTAAAATAAGAGAACATTTTTATGTTTTTTTTTTTTTTTTATGTTTTAATTTTATCTCCGTTTTCTAAATCAAATCTCGGTTTTGCTGACAGAAGCCAAATCAGGATTTTAACTCGTGTTAGGAAAGCAGTGACTGTTGTGCAAAGTCTTGAAAGGTTAAAATAATAATAATAATAATGAAAAAAGGGTGATAAAATTGCACTTCCATTATTTTCTGTTACATATTTCTGGACTGTGAACCATCCATCGAACTGTCTGTATCTTTTTCAATAAATTTAATATTATTGCATTTATTCATTTTAATTGTTGCTGTTGAAACAAAATGCAAATCTGTCCAGAGCATTTTGTGTTGAGCTTTTGTTCAAGGGATAGTTCAGATGTTTTGAAGTGGGGTGTCCTGAAAAAGTCTAAACAATATCTTACCTGGTGTGGATGGCTCAACTTTGAGAAAACGTTTAATTCTGACTAAAATAAGCTAATTCTTTAGTTTTAACAAATAGTCTGGTCTTTGTTCTAAAATTAGTTAAATTTAACCTCAAGTGAACAAAAATGCACAAACGTTTCCTCCGTGTTTTCGTTTATTAAACAAAAACGTTAACGCTGCATGTGGAAAATTGATCGCAGCCTCGCCGCTTCCACGAGGTCTCAGAGATCCAGATGCTGATCATCAGTGGGAGCACCTCTTATCTGGAGCACACAGATGTGTGTAACAACACCAAGGTGGAAAAACATCAGCAATGTCCTCAGAGGAGCTGCCTGTCAATTTGAAACTGGTCAAAGGTCATTTCTAAACCATCTGTGGAGTCCAAAACATTTAGTACGTGCCCATCTTCACAGCAGTGGATGCCCCAGTAAATTCACCCCAAAGGCCAGACCATGCAGTGCTCAAAGAATTGAGCTCCATCAGACTACAGGCCTCAGTAAGCAGGTCAAAGGTCATGGTTTGTTTGGAAGGATTTAACCTGAGAATGTGGTAGCACAGTTCAGAGTTAGGAAGTTTCATCTGAAGGAACAACAAAACTTCTGGGACAAAAACCAGTCGAAAGGACAAATGTTTACCCAGAATGCACTGCAAACAGCCCATCCCAGCTGTCAGTATGGTGGTGGAGGGCTGATGGTTTGGGCTCCTTGCAGCATTGGAGCAGTCAGGTGTCTGGAGCCAAATGCGAGTCCATCTGTCCCAACAGCTGAAGCTTGGACCAAACTGGGTCCAGTAGAACCGTGAGCCCAAACGCAGCAGCTGATCTACAGCAGAACAGGTCAAAAAGACCAGAACCAAGGTGCAACGGTCCAGTCAAGGCCCAGTGAAAGTAAAAAAACAAAAAAAAAAAACAAATATTTTTAACCTTGTCAGCTGAATTTATTTAGGTACCAAAACGACAAACCAGAAGTCTAATCAGCTGTTTTCATTAAGAAGAAGAGATTTGGATCCAGATGCAGCAGCAGGAAGGAGGAAAACATCAGGAAGTGAGCACCGGCAGGCCTTTTGGGAGCCCGTAAACCCAGCGGTGATTGTGCCTTTCCTGCAGCAAACAGCGTCGCTAAACAAACCACAGAAAATTGTCCCTGAGCAGAAAAGATAGAGTCCGATAAGACGGCAGGACAGGAAGCGGGCTTTCCGCATTCCCAAAAACTCCTCCCTTGGTTGGTTTTGGTGCTGCTGGACTCAGTAGAGACCGTCAGGGCCGAACTGGGAGGCATGAAGAGAACGGTTCCTCACAAGTCCAGATGGGCAGAGAGACGATCCACTGTGGTTTATGGTACGTTGGAACCTTCTTGGTTTGTTCATGTCTAAAGAACCTCTGTGGGTTCAACTGTCAAGAACTTTTGCTGCTTTAACACCCAGCAGGTGAAGGTCTTACAGGTAAGATTTCCTCAAAAGGGCTGGCGGTAAAAATAATTAGGAACACTTAATAAAGGTGACAGCACAAATGATATTTGAATTTTTATATTTAAATTGTTGTGAAAAATGTATTTTAAGCTTCATTTGAGCTGTTTTGATTTTCATGGGAATAAGCAGCAGGACCTTCAGTCGAACCATTTAAAAGATTTCTTTCTTCCAGAACAAACGGACATAAAAACAAACGGGTGTTCCCAACAGTTTTGTCCAACCAACCCCGTCCAGTCCACACTCATCTTAAATACTGGTTTTAATTCGAGGTTGACCCAGTATGTCTTTCAGCAGACAATGCTAGTGCTGATTTTAAAAGTCAGGGCCACCAGTGGACGATTTGTTTGTTCCTACTTCTTCATCTCCATCTTTTACCACCAGGTGAGTAACCCAGACCCCCATCTCACTTGTGGCACTAGCTCCTCCTGGGGGATCCTAATAAGGCATTACCAAAGCAGAGAGAGGATTTATTTTCCCTCCAGCGAGTTCTCTGTGTGGGTCTTTTCACACTGGCACACACAGAGAACCCATAAAGAGGCATTCAAGTAGTCAACCTAATCAGATACCTGAACCACCTCAACTGACTTTTCGAGGCAGAGGAGCAGTGGCTCTACTCCGAGGTTTTCACCCTTTCTCTAAGTCTGAGCCCAGACATGGGAAGCTCATTTCAGTTGCCTAGATAATGATTAAAATTCTCATGACCACAGGTGAAGGTTGGAACGTAGACAGACCAGGAAATCGAGAGCTTTGTCTTTCAACTCAGCTTTCTTCACTGTGATTGACTGTAGCAACGCCCTCATTACCCATCTGTTGATCCATCATTTGACTCTGTGATGCTTGTTACTTGTGCTCCTCAAGTTGAGGCAGATTATTCCTCACAAATTACAAAATACAAGTTGCATCTCCTATCTTATCACCTTATGCCTTGTGCTGGCAAAATGAGTCACAATGAGGATTTTTTTTAAGTTATCAATTTTAATATCTCCAGCATAAAAGATTCAAAAATAATCTGCAGTTTGTTGAAATTTGGCATTTGCAGAATTTTGGCATTTTCTTTTCTAGTGTTTTCAGTGCTGTTTGAAGTTTGGTCGGTCTCAACTGCGCATGCGCGTGTGTTGGCGCGATTCTTCGGCTAGCTGTTGCGGGGCTAATGCTAGCTCGAACATAAACGGGAGACTGCACAAATTTCGCTTTAGTTGTGTTTTATTTTATTTTCAACTAGCTCACACATAAATTGTTTATTTAAAAACAGTTGATAATTTATTTGATTTATTGTATTTTTAATTAAAATTTATTTTCAATCGGAGTTGTCGTGCACACAAACTACCACCAGGTGCCGCTGTATCCCGATGCTACAAAGAAGCTACTTTTCCTGTTGCCTTTTTCACTAATGCTGTGCGTCTTTTTAACTAAAAGTTATTGATTAGAAAAGTTTTTGTACCCAGATGCTGTACTATTATTTTATTATATTTAATCCTCCAGCGGTCCGCGCGGCTACATTCGGCTCCTGGCGGATGCTGACCCAGGGGGTGGAGTACGAGGACACCTGGGCTCCGACACCTGACAGAAAGCGCGACCTTTCAAAAGCCGTCGAAGAAGACCCGGCTGAGGAGGCAGGAGACGGCGTCGGAGAGCCAACATGGAGAGCTGTCCACGGAGCAACGGAGCAGAAATACGACACGGTTTTACACCTGGATGGAGTTACCAGAGCGGCAGCGAGGGACGGTGTCCGCCGCGCGGTGTGGAGGCACGACACCCTGAACGAGTCCCCGCTGATCCACAGGTCTGACCGGCTAACACCCCGTTAAGCTAATCATATATGTCCAGGAAAGATAATACAGATGAAACAGAACTTAAATACACGAACAGACACATTTAATAAACGAACTGCGCCATAAACTTACTTTAATCCTGCCCTTCCTGTCATTAAATTCACTATACACGTTTATTTTAAAATAAATAATGCTGTTTACATACTGTATTTCTCATTGCAGACGTAACTTCTAGCTTCAGATCTAGGACTTATACTTCTACAAACACGTTTTCCGAAACTAAACCACACATTTCCAGTTTATTTATTTATTATTTGTTAGAAAAATCAAAAAAGTTTGTTGTTGCAGTACCTCCCTCCAACCACCAGGTGTCTCTGTTGTCTTCAGGAGGATTTATCCTGTTTCTTTTCTCATCTGATTGTTTAATTTTTTTAAACAATTATACAGTTAATTAGGTAAATCTGAAAGTTTTATATTTGAGCATTGGCGTGAAATACAAAGATTAAAGGTTGTGGAAATATTAGATATGCCCATGTTAAATTTAATAGTTCTGGAAATTAACTAAAATAATGTGGACCTTTAATGGGGCCATTAATTTTTTTTTTTTTTTGTGTTGACGTCAGGGTAAAGACAAATAAAACGGACCTAGTTTTTTTAAAAGTTGAATATTTTTTATTCTCTTTAAGACACTCATTGCAAAGTATGAAACCAAAGATAAAAAGATTCCTCTGAATTGTATCACATGATTCAATTTGGAAGAATTCATTCCAGTAGTTTTCCAGATACAGTATACGAATCTGAAATGTGGGTATGCAGTCAATGTAAACAAAGCACTCAGCTGAATCAGCTCAACATCACTTGACGTACTGTACGTTAGTCTGGCTGTAGTTTGCAGATAAACAAAGATTCATCTCAGACTCTAGAGGCTTCAATTAGCAGGTCAAAGGTCATGACTTGTTTAGAAGGGTTGCAGGAGGAAGCCTCTTCTGTCTAAAAACAACATGGCAGCCAACATGTTTTAACATTTCATCTGAAAGAACAACAAGATGGAACCAAACCAAAGTGGAGACGTTTACCATCCCAGCTGTCAGCACGGTGGTGGAGGGCTGATGGTTTGGACACCAGAAACCAGCGCTGGAGAATAGAATGGGCCAAAATCCCTCCACAACCACGAGGGACGAACAGAAAGCCATTCCTGCTCCAAGCTGCTGGATCGCACTGTTTTGCATCCTTGACTAGTTTTTTGTTAAATAAGGAGCCGGTGTATCGTCGTTATCACCCGCCGCTTACAGGCGAAGGCGGATGATCATGCGTTTGTTAGCAAAATATCACATGTCTAATACACAGAATTTATTGAAAGCTGCAGAATGTAAACACTGAATGTGAGTCAGCTGATTCAAAATGGCCACTGCAGCTAATCTACCTTAGCCAGTTACATGTAGTTTTACTGAGATCAAGCTGAAATTTGGCGGGTAGTAGCTGAGAATCCTCCACAACACAAACTGAGGTTTTTGTTTAAAGTCTCACCATTTACTGTCTGTTAGTAAAATATCTCATGAATCAAAGCCCATTTTAATAAAACTTTCAGTATCAGCTGTTTCTCAACAACTGTAACTGATCCAAACCTGCAGCTACAGCTAAAACATGTGGTAGTAGCTGAGAGTCATCCTCAACTCGCACCCTGTCATTAGGTCGTGCATGAAGTAACGTGCGCGTGCTTCCTTGGTTTTGCTGCAGTTTAAGGAAACGATCCTTTCATTATGTTTTTTTTTATTTTTTATTTAACGTTATGAATCTTACACCTACACACGCACACACACGCACACCCCTCACTGTAATAAAACTGACAGAGCCTGCTTGGATCGGGTGGTGGTTGTGAAGCGGTGCGCGCGCCTGTGCGCTCCGGGCAGCGATAGGCTCCCTGTGGTCACATGCTCCTTCCTGCTCCCTCAGAGGAGTCTCCACGTCCAGCAAGCGCCTCCGTGCAGGAGCGACAGGAACCACAGGTCCTCTCCTCCTCCTCCTCCTCCTCCTGCTGGATGCTCTTCTTTCCTCCTCCTCCAGCTGGAAGAGACGAGCAGGAGTTGGTGCGTGGGGGCGCAGCTGTTTGGACACGATGCTGTCACGGGCTCTGATTTTCATTTGTTCATTTTAGCAGGTGATGCAACAGCGTGACTGAAGTGATCATTTGAAACTTTAATGTTTTTTCCCGGAGGCTTCACTGAGGAGGTCTTCATGGAAAAGGCTCCAGAGCGCGCGCGCTGCTGCAGATTGCTTCGTGTTTTTTGGACCTTCCGTCCAGTTTGACGCCGGGTTCATGACGCGCGCTGCTTGGGATGCGTCTCCCTCTCCTTCCCACTGACACCAGCTTGGATTTTTGGATCTGTGCGTTTCCAGAATGGCTCGCTTCGCGGACGATCTCCCCACACGCTATGGAGGAGGCACAGGCGGCGGAGGGCGAGGAGGCGGCGGCGGAGGAGGACCGGGCGCCCCTGGGAGGGGGGCGCAGAGGATGTACAAGCAGTCGATGGCCCAGAGAGCCCGAACCATGGCCATCTACAACCCGAACCCTGTCAAGCAGAACTGCTTCACGGTCAACCGCTCCCTCTTCATCTTCCGAGAGGACAACCTCATCAGGAAGTACGCAAAGCGGATCACAGAGTGGCCATATCCTTCCTGAGCAGGTGCACCTGCTCGGTTTGGCAACAAAACACACCTGATGATGTTTACAGGTGTAAAGTCCCCACAGCGGCCTCTGATCTGAGTTTGGAGCTGAACAGGTTCTGGCTCCAGTGGCGGAGATAGTGATTTCATTTGAGGGCGGCAAAGAGGGGGCAGAGGTGAAAGTTTATTTAGACTTCATTTTATGCTTTATGCAAATTGATTAAAACACTTAACCTGCCAGCAGCTTACTTTTAAAGATTCAATGTTTGACTCGCATGTATGGAGCCCTGTAAGGGACATGCAACAAGAAATATTTTGCAGGATTTCCTAAAATATTTAAGTGCACTTCCTGTTGCGTTAAGGTAAGAAAAGCAGATTTCAAGACATAGACTTTGCTCACGTCTGCACAAGACATGGCTGATTCCATCTGTGATTTGGGAACGAGCAGAGGCAGCATAAAGATTCATCGTTCTGTGCGATCTATGCCAACAGCGATTAGCATCAGCAGCTAGCAACAAGTGTGACAGGAAACCAAACTCCCTGTCCAGCGCAACAAAGTTATTTTCTTAGAGGTTGTTTTAGCTCGTCCAGCAGCTGAGGTCCGGTCACGTTTGGATTGGTCAAAACTTACAAAATCACATAAACTAGAGCACTGCATGGCTTAGCTGAAATTAGCTTAAGAAGCTAACAGACGCCAAAGCCAGAAGAAGCAAAACGTTAAAATAACAAAATGTTAGCTAAAACGTAAAATGGACTGACTGGTAGTTAAAGGCTATAAATAAAAACTAAAATGAGCAAGCAGATAGCTAATAGTTAAAAATAGCAAAACAGTAGGTACAAATTAAATTTAGCAGTAGCTAAAAGCTAAAGGTAGCAAAACAGTATGTTAAAACTAAAATAAGCAAACTGGTAGCTAAATGCAAAAGTTGCAAACCAATACATAAAAGCTAAAACTGGAAAACTGGTAGCTTTATGCTAAAGGTAGCAAAACAGCAAGTAAAATCCAAAATTAGCAAACTGGTAGCTAAAAGCTAAAAGTTGCAAAACAGTACAGAAAAACTAAAATGAACAAACCGGTAGCTAAAAGCTAAAAGTAGCAAATGTCTAGCTAAAAACCAAACTTAGCAGGCATGTAACTAAAAGCTAAAAGTGCCAAAACCGTAGAAAGACTGTTAGCTAAAAACAGGAAAACTACTGTGTGTATAAAACCAAAACATAAAAAGACAAAAATGGAGCCAACAAGCTAAATCTGATTAAAAACAAATTATTTTGAAGCTGTTGAGGGGAACGCTGCATCTCCATGAGTAAAGTTTTGTTTATAAAATAATAAAAGCAAAAAGAAAATAAAAAGCCACAGCACTCTTCTCCTGATCTCTTGAACAAATATGAACAGCTAAAATAGCATTGTCTTCAGAAGTAGATAATTTGTAAAAAAAAATAATACAGAAAATAAAATTGACTCATCATTTACACAACTAGCCTACTAAGCTAACAACAGGGTGCCAAGATATTTATTTTACAGTCACCCCATGCTACCCCCTAGAGCTACCCCTGTAGGCCGGCTGCTTCTTTTCTGTTGAACGTGACACATAAATGTTTTGTTGGCTGTGGAAATACTTCATATAAAGCTCATTGTGTTGCCTCTGCTGCCCCATTGGCTGATGGGAATCTTTTGTCAGAACCTCACCTGTCAACAACCAGGCAGGTGTGATCAGATATCAGTGATTTTGGGTCCATACAAAGCTGCGTGCATAAAATGGATGATGGTAAATCTGAGAGGAGCTGCTTTCTCTTGGCTGTTTTCTTTTTTATGAACTCAACTGTAAAATTAATAAGAAAAACACAACAAATACATTTAAAAACAGAGCAGTCAGATTTGTGTTTAGAGTTAGGAGCTCTCTCTGGTGCTAAATGCTCCCACGCTCATCAGTCATGCAGCGCTGCAAAAAATGTTCAGCAGAAATGCAGAGAGGTGGAACTCAGTGTGTTCAAATCAAAGAGACTTTGCCAAAACAAGGAAGAGGGGGTGGGTGTGGGGGGTTATTCTCAGTGTGTCAAAGCAAATGTAGACTTATTTAAAAAAGAAGAACAAAAATCAAAATTAACAGCTGATAAGCTCAAAATTAATCATTAGTTTTGTATTCAACCCAATTCCAGATGGCCACTACAGTCTTTCAAGCTCTGGCAGGAGATAAACATTCTTTAAATAATGTTAACTTTTGTCAGATTTAATCATTTTGTACATGTTCTTATGGATTTAAAGTCGGCTTGATGTGTTTCCGTTATCCTTTACTTTACGTATAAAATTTTGTCATCCATGTGAATTAAAGCAGATTTTTTTGGTGGAAACCAGTCATTTCCCCAGAAAATAATTAATTAATTAAAATATTTAAGCAGATTTATTTTTGAGAAAACGGCAGCAGATTTAATGGCTTTTTACAGCAAATTGATTAAAGATGGGAAGTCAGATTTTTTTAATTAATTTTGAGACACAAGCAGATAGCTGGGTCTTCTCATAAAACAACAACGTGATTATAAATGTTTTGAGTTGGACTGAACTGGACTTCCTATCAAAATAATGATAATGTTAATCAGGTCTCTCTTGTAAATGAGTCCCCGAGGCTCAGTGGGATTAACCTGTCTAAATAAAGGTTGAATGAAAAGGTTTACTCAAATAGCGTCCACAGAAGACTGACCGAGCTAAACTAGTAAACGTATGTTCTTACATTCATTCACCTTTGATATTTGCAATCAAATAACAGTTTTTAGTTGTGAAAATGGATTATTTGGGTTTCTTTATGGATTTGTGCTTTAGTAGTCAGCTCCATATTCGTGTTTCTTAGGTCTCCAACAGACCTGACCGCACCGGCTGCAGAATGAGCCGACAGTTCGTTAGCAATTTTGTTGGTTTTTGTAAACTTTTTGCTACTTTTAACTATCGTTTTACAACTTTTAGTCTTTAACTTTCTATTATTTTTAGCTAGCATTTTGATACCCCTTTAGGTAAACTTTTGATACTTTCAGCATTTTGCTAACATTTAGCTGTTTTTAGCTTTCAGCTAGGGTTTTGTTACTTTTAATTAGTCTTGTTACTAGCCAGCCTTTTACCATGTTTAGCTTCTAATCTTTTGCAACTTTAAGCTCATAATTTTTCTATTTTTAGCTTTTTGTTAGCATTTCATTTGTAGCTCACGTTTGTTACTGTTAGCTTTTCGTCAACGTTTTGCTCGTTTTGCTAAACTTTTTATACTCTTAGTTTTTGGTCATCTGAAACTTTTAGCTAGCATTTTGCTAAAGGCCGCAAAAGACTGACTAAAAGCTAAAAGTAGCAAGAGACAAGTTAAAAGTAAAAAAAATAAAAGGCAAGCTAAAAGCTGAAAGCATCAAATTTCTAGCAAAACTTGGTAGAAAATTGAAGGCCAAAGTGGTAACATTTGAGCTAAATGTAACAATTTTCTAGTCAAAAGCATTACAATGCTGGCTAAGAGCTAAATGCAGCAAAAGGTTAACTAAAACTAGCAAATTAGCAATTAAGCGCTAACCGTAATAAAATGCAAACTAGAAATAAAATGCTAGCTAAAAACTAAAATAGAAAAAATGATGGTAAAAGCTAAGAAGTTTCAAGTTAGATGCTAAATTTAGCAAAAGACTAGCTAAAAATAACAAAATGCTAACTAAAAGCTTCAAACAGCTGAAGTTAGATGTGGAAGACTAAAACAGCCAGTGAAGATATCTTGATGTATTTCTATGGGGACAATATTTGTAAATAAAGTTAAATGAAACAAACAAACAAAAAAAGTTACACAAATCAAAAGCTGAAACTTTTGATTTATGGCCTGATTGCCACAAATGATACGTATTTAGAATACAGGAGGGGGAGTGGTGGCACAGAGGTTAGAGAAGGCGAGCCTGTGATTGGAAGGTTGCCTGCTCAACTCCCTGGACCGACAACATCAAAATGTGGGTGGGAAAGGTGAAGCACCCACACACGCCTCCACCCTCATTTGCTTCACTCTAGGCCCTTGAGCAAGACCTTTAACCCCCACCATCTGCTCCCCTGGGCGCCCCTGATGGCAGCTCCCTGCTCCACACAGAGGGCTGTGGTAGCTCGGTGTCTGTGGTTGCGTCAGGAAGGACATCAGGTGTGAAAACAATCATCAAGTCTTCGTGCGAGTTGGTTCAGTGTGGAGACCCTACCTCAAAATCCACACTGTTAGCTTTCTACAGCTTTCAAATGATAGTGAAACCTTGGTGTTTTACTAAACGGGCTCCACAACGTTATGACTAAATCTTTTTATCTCAGTCATTTATGTAGTGAAATTTAAACGAGGTTCTCCTTAACCCCCGCACTCCCTTTGAGTACATGATTCTGGCAACCATTATCGCCAACTGCATCGTCTTGGCCTTGGAGCAGCATCTACCAGCCAGTGACAAGACGCCCATGTCTGAACGCCTGGTGAGTGTTTTTCTTCTTACACTAGTTCATGTCTTTTTTTTATTTTCCCCTCCAGTCTTTGACTTCCTGCTCCCCCAGCTCTTTACAGACGCACCTTCTTCACCTAACCTTTGAACATCAAAAATAAAAATAAAAAAGACAGATGCAGGGAGGTCAGGAGGCGTAGGAAGAAAAAAAAAATTCTGTTTGACGGTTCAGCACATCTTGCTTTTTAAAAAGTCTTGCTACTCCGGGGTGTTTGTAACACTCTTTGTTGCCACACTTGACAATAAAAAAGTAACAGCTTGATGTGTAAAAAGTCATTTTTGACTTGCTTCCTCGGCTGCGATGCAAATCCAGAACGGGTAGATAATACGACTAGAAAGAAGTGGTTGTTGTGAAGATGAGAAAGATTAGTGTCCTCCATAAAGGGGCAAAAACAAGCGTCCTCTGCCTCCTCCACCTTGAGGATGTAATATGACAAGATGGCTTTTAATTAGAACAAGAGTTCGGCTGTTATAGGAGAAGCTCTGTCAACAGACCAGGAGTAGCGCTGTAAGAGTGGAGCTGCTCTTCAGATTCATTTCAAGTCTTTAATGGAGAATTCCTTAGCTGTTTCCTAAAGACCCATTATTAATTCATCTGTAATGGATTTTGATGCACAACCATGATACTTGGGTATGCAGAGTATACCCACTAGAAAATCTTAAAAATGTCAGTGTACCCACTTAAAAGTGCCAATGATATGACATCATTAGGCACGTGTCATTGATATGTCAAACGGCAGTTAAACGCTTCCATAACAATCTATTGGTAAGCAGCGCTTTGCTTTGATACTGTTTTATAAATTCTATAACATGTTTTTAATACAAAGCCAACTGTTGGACAAAGTTTATTGTTCATTTATTCAAATATAAGCATCAGAGAAGTTTGGAAATGTTCATTATGCTTAAAAATTGAAATAAATTGATGATTACATTGTAATAACCACTGTGCTTTGGTTTCTAAGCACAGTATACCCACTACAAAAATGTAGACTACACCACTGTGCACAGCTAATGTTACTTTGATTCATTTATTCACAACCATCCATCTCCCTCATTGTTTTATGTTCATAAACCCCTAATTGTCCATTTACCACTTGTTAAGGTGGACTCTAATTGGTCAGAAGTTATACAATTTGAAAAAGCTTTAAAAATACATTTTATATTTTATTATTTTGACAGATTAAAAATGGTTTTGTAAAGTGGTTGGCCTAAAATAATTAGGATAAAAAATAATTATGTGAATTAGCTATGTAGTGAAATTGTGTTGCCTGCTAGTTAAAGATGCTAACAAATAGATAATGTGTGACAGCTGTTTTTAGTGGCTGACAGACTATTTTCATGATCTGGGAAAAAAAAGAGGTTTAAAATAAGAAGCTGAAGTGAAATAATTAGAAATAGCTACAAAAAAGCTGCTAATGTGAATTAGCTTAGCAGTTAATCTGTGCTACACATTTAGCTAAAAATGATCACCATTAATATTTGCATATAAAATCAAAACACAAGATCATTTTGGTGGTTGACTCAATAATAGGCCTTCAAAAATCTTAAAGAAAGGGACTGATGTTAAAATATTAATTATCTATAGAAATCTTATCATGTGGATTAGCTTAGCAGCTAATTTGTGTTAGCCCTTTTATTTGAGAACACAACTAATTTTGATTGGCTATTTGTTAGTGATGAAGAGCTAAAGATAACCCTTTATATTATCTGTGTCTTAAAATAATGTCAGAGGAAGCACAAAAAGGCTTCAGAAGCTACTAAAACAGCAACATGGACTTTTTACTGAGGTATGGTAACTAGCACATAGGCTAACATCTTCCTTTTACAGCACATGCTGCTATTAAATTGGTGACATTTGAGTCCAGGTAAATACATTTGTAGGCCCAAGACAAATAATAAAGAACCTATAGTTTAGTTATGATTTACAAGCTGCATTTGTTTTCATTATTCTAAAAAAGAGTTTAAAAAGCAGCTAACACAAATGAGCTAACATGCTAATAGTTGTTAGCTACTAATGGTTGCTAGTTTATTAGAACCCCTAATAAGCAGTAAATCTAAATTAGCTGTTTGGCTATTTATGTTAACAAATTGCTAATTTTGAATCTTTCTAACAAGTACACATTGTTTCAATGACTGCATAATGTTAAAAAATAAAAAATACTTAATGAAATAAAACCAAAGAGATAGAAGAATGTGATAAATAAATGAATTTGTGCTGCAGACTAACTAGCATATATGCTAAGATTTTCTTGTTTAAAGCACAAATTGCCGTTAAATCTTTTTTAAGCCTGTAGTTTGTACTCTGGGGGCAAATATAAATGTAACATTTAATATTAATAGTTATAACTATCACACTATTTGAATAAATTCTCATAAATTTACAAATAATACTCACATTGAATGGTTCACTTTTAGATTTCACTGACAGAGAGGTGGCCCTAGTGGCAGTTTTGGAAAAAAAATGTGCAAGTATTTTATTTTACATATTTTATTATAAAGACATAGTCAGTTTTTTTATGCATTTGCTTTTATTTAACAAGGAAATTACCTATTGAAATATATATTTTTATTCCATGGAGTTCTGGGAAGTCATCAATACTAATATTAAATGCATCATGACAGTAGCAGTAAGATGTGTAGCTCTAAGTTTGGAGTCAATATTTCATATGATTTCAGTTATAATGTGAAATTTATCAGATTTAGACATAAGCTGAATTTGGTTTACAAAACTCTCAGCCTGGGAAGCTGAGGTCAGAGCATCTCCGGTATCACGCGGCGTTCGTTTTAGTCGGCCAGCGCTACAGAAAAGGTCACATTTCTTACAGTGTTCAGGCCTGTCACTCTGCTTTTATGTGATTATTCATGTTGGTGGCTGCATGTAATGTGGGGGCTGGGGTTAATGTTTGCTTGTTATAACCTGCAGAGATGGGGAGTGAAGTTATGGTTGTCGTATCTCCAGCTCTTGTCAAGTGCTCGCTTTAGGCCCATTCAATTATTAATGGAGACAAATGAGAATAAAACTGCTGGATCGGTGCAACACTTTTGAGGCTCCTTACAGTGCAAATGATCAGGAAGCTGTGACCTAATGTACGTCATGTGACTTTAACAGGTAACTCATCATGTTGTGTCAGGTGTGTTGTGAATACTGTATTTTAAGTCTTTGTTATTACGGATATGAGTGTGTAATTCATTTGGTCAAATGTCAGAGGAAAATGTCCTTTGAGCCACATTTTCCTTCTCCTTCCTCTTTTTCTCCCTCTTTTTTCCAGTCTTCCTTTTTGTTCTAAATGCCAATACAAATATATTGGAAGGTTCTTCTTGTTGGCCCAAATATCTTTATTTTCCCTCTTGGCTTGTATTTGCAGAATAGGTGTCGTTGCTTTGAAAGGTTTATAACGGAGTAACATGACCTGGAAGTACAGTATCTACAAACAGCTGTGATAATTAGTGTTTTCATTTTACAGAATGTGCAATACATGTAATTGTTTGGCTTTAAATGGTTTAAGATTTTACTCTTCTGTCTTGTTTTTAAGTTGGTTAGTTCTGCCTGTCCTCGTTTAATTTTTATCGTCTGTTCAGACTCTTGGTCATCACACAGTTTTATTTTGTGTATTGTTTTTATTGCACTAGTCTGTTGGTTTTACTTGTGATTTTCAGTCTTGGTTAGCTTGTTAACTTTTAACTCCTGATTTTGATTGTGTTGCTGAACAATGGCTTTTTTAACTTCTACATTATTCCTAATGTAGAAGATGACCTGCGGCTTTAGGTCCCTGATATAGCTGCCTCTTTAATTTGGGGTTTGCTTCAATATTTTTTAAAGTGCTTGCCTTCAAATAGGCCTGTCGTGATAAACAATAAATCAATTAATCGCATGATAAATGAAAATTATCAACCTCATTTTCATTCATCAGCTTTATCGTTTCTTTGTGTCTCTTTCTACTGAAGACACTGGATGATAAAAAGCTCAACTTCCGTGCTCTTCAATGACGCCTCCCTTTCTCCATTCTTGGATCGTTTAAAGCAGCTAAGCTGAGAAGCTACGAGCTAAGCTAACAGGCTGACCTTAGGACAAAACTCCGTCTTGTCGAAGCTCCAAAATTCACGGTTGAAACCCGTGCCTTTGTGTAAAAAGTTGTTTTTCTCTGCAAAAA
>JARVLU010000528.1:26704945-26720548 GCA_031762415.1 Simpsonichthys santanae | reverse complement strand
CAACTGGGAGATAAAGTTAGAGAGGACACACTGAGATGGTTTGGACATGTCCAGAGGAGGGACAGTGGATAAACAAGGGACTACTGTACACTTATACCAGTGTCTTGTTTTATTGTATGTCAGTAACATCCAGACAGTGATTCTCCAGATAACCAGTCTTTCCCTAAAATCATCTTCTGCCAATATAGATACCCCAAAAACCAGCACACCCAGCTCAGAGATGAGAATAATCATCCCTCTATCATTTCCAGGGAAACAAAGACTGACCAGGTTTTATTTATTTATCTTTATGTTTGATTTGTGAGTCCAGACCATAAGTGGTCGGGGTGAGAGTCGGCGCTTGTGGCAACTTCAAAGTTGTCGTATCCTTTCATGTGTCTCTCGGGTGACGGGTGAACACAATGCGAGGCTTCAAAGTCCGGTTGCAGAGACTACAGAGAGTGGGTTATTCTAGGCTTAAAGCCGTGTAACGTACATAAACATTACCTTTGAACATTTGCCAACATGGAGCTCTCTGATTGATGAAGGTCTGATGAAGTTTCTGATGTGTGTCAGTGCATCACAGCATCCGCCGTCAGAGGTTAAGCTCAGGGTTAAATGGTATTTCATCACATCTGACTTCAGCGCTGACTCATCACATCAAAGCTGAGTTTCTTTCTTTCATCACATCGGCTTCTGAATGAATCTGGTGGCAGCAGAAACGGGACAGTCTTGTCCACGTCGTTAGAGTTGAGTCCAAAGAAAGAACACCCCCTTGGTTCAGTATCAGGCAGGTGGTCATAATCTTATGACTAATGGGTTTATTTGCATGTTAGTGTGCTGGTGACCTTTAGCTCAGAGCACCATGAGTAAAATGAATGCATTTTAAAAACGTCTGGCGTCACGAACCTTCCAGCGGGGTCCAACTGTCATGTTCCCACACGCCTGCTTGTATATGTTTTTACAAATGTTATAATAAGAATACCTTCACCTTAGATTGTTTAAAGCATCTTGTTTAGAATATGTGGAAAAATAAGGGATTGGGGGTATTTTGTTTAAAATTATATGTGTAAATGATACAAAAGAAAACTGGTTTTTAGTAGAATTTTTATAATAAATACTGTATGTATACACTCGGGTTGTGTTTGATGTCAATCAGGAAGTCATTTATGTTTTTTTTTTTTAATTTGACTTTATTATCAGGTTTGAGCTGCCATCAAGAAAAAGAAATGCCTGTTTTCTCCAGTCAGACATAAAGGTGATGAGAAGGACTGAGAACCTTTCACTCCAGGACCTTTATGAGCAGCTTGTTTACTGAACCCCTCACACGTCTTCTATACAGAATGTTTTGGCTTCTGGGGAAATAAAGTCTGTGAATTCAAAGCAAATCATTAAAATAATAATAAAAAAAAAATGTCCCCACTTCAATCAAAATATTAAACAGCTTCTCTGAGGCTTTCATGATTGTGCAATTGGGTGTTTTTTAGCTTTGCACTTACAATCACATGTGTTTGAAATGTATAATTTGCATAATGTTATATTGATAAATTGTTTGGGGGAGTATTTTTAATGTTTTATTTGTGAAAGCATCTACTGAGACAGTGGAGTTTAAAAAAATCCTAATAGAGGACGAAGTAAATCATAATAATATGTCACAGCTTATCATAAAATAAATCATGTATCAAATTAAATCACATCATATTTAATCTCATATTATGTATGCATATCATCACATATCCTATTGTATCATGACTAGGCTAATCTCATATGCTGTATGATATAGCATCTCATATAAATATCTCATATCATATATGCCACATATCAAATCATATTATATATTATATCTCAACTTACATACTTTAATATCTTATGTCTCTTATATTTCACCTTAAAATAATCTCATCTCATATGTGTCATATCATCTATCACATATATCATATTTTGTATCATATGTCCCATATCATAAGCTATCTTTTAGAATATATCAAATCTATATAATATCAGACATCACGTCATAATAATGTTGATTAATTGCAGGTTAAACTTCAACAAGATGCTGAAATAGGTCTTGTTTTGTCTGTATAGACAGTTTTTAATGTTTGCTGTTAATTCCAGATGTTTAGATTCTCTTTAGTTGTTGACCTTGTCTGCTCTGCGTCTCCTCGCAGCTGCATTTTGAGAAACAAGGATGGATGTGCGGCTCTTACTGAATTATGTGTCCAGACTTGCCTTGCAGAGGTTGTTGTGTTCTTTCAGTAGATCGGTGGAATTAACTCACATCACTCTTTAATTTGTTTTTCCTGTCACCTTTAATCCAGGTGGAGTCGTCTTCTCTCGGGTGTTTGAGTGTGAAGCTTGACTTGACGTTATTGATTCTTTTCTACATCTGCCCTGTTGACAGATGTGACCGGTGACCTGGCAGCTGCGGGTCTAAGTTGGTTTGCGTGCGCTTGGTGCAGGCTGTTCTTCTCAGTGCCTTCTGGCCAGTTAGTGAGCGCTCTGATGAACACTGTGTGCTCTCAGAGGCCATCCGAGCGCTGCTGGTGCCATGTTGGAGCAGTCTGATAGCAGTTCTGCTTTGTCCTGTCGGAGCTCCAAGCAGCAGCTGGGAAACCAGTCAGTTTCCACCTTTTCCCACTCACGCTCACACCAGTGTGTAAGGAATACAAAATGAAGCCGGTCTGCTAACAGTGAGGCTTTTCAGTGTGGATTAAACTCCTGGATTAATGTTTAGGATGCCATAAAAATAAAAAAAAGCACAACATATTCATGTGAAGATTTCAAAGCTGCATTTTACATAGTAAACAGTCAGAAACATTGCACACATTATTCCTACCCAGCATGCTTTGCAATGCTCCCATTGTCTCTGGGACGTGACTCTCTCACACATTTCATACATCTTTAATACAAACAGATTTATTACTGAGAGAATATTGTTGATGACCCACAGCAGCTGTGCACACAAAGTGGATTGTCAAATTGAGTTAATTCTTTTTAGTAAATGACACGAGGGAGACGTCCGACACACATTAAATGCATCGCTCTGCCTCAGCTCAGCAGAGTTTTGCTTCGTCTCTTTGGTTCTGATGGACCAGATTCATTTTTAAAAGCTCACCTCTGAACAGGACACAAACACCTTACTTGTAATTTATGAACCGTTTTGAGTTGTGTTCACTTACAACGTTGTCACATTACAGTCTTACTGTGGCAGCAACAACAATGGATGATAAAAGTTAGCGCTTTAGCATTAGCCTCTGCCATTTGAAAAAATCTGTTTTGTGTTAGCGAAGCTAGCTGTTTTGGTTAGCTGTGCCCACCACTGACAATTTCCAAAAAAGAGTTGGTCAGTAACAAGTACATGTGTCCAAAAAACCTGGATAGAAATATAAGCTGGCAGCACGATGGATCAGTGGTTAGCACTGTTTCATCACAGCAAGAATGTCCTGGCTTCAATCCCCAGTTGGACCTGGGTCTTTCTGTGTGGAGTTTGCATGTTCTTCTCGTGCATGCGTTGGTTTTCTCAGGGTACTCCGGTTTCCTCCCACAGACCAAAAACATGCATGTTAGACTGCACTCAGGCCCAGGCCTCCCTTGCAAAAGAGATCTGTGATCTCAATGGGATTTGCCTGGTTAAATAAAGGTTAATAAAAGAAGGAGTTAGTTTCTATAAACCAACCAACCATTCAACCACTCAACCAAATAACAAACTAGTTGACCTACCAACCAAGCAGTCAACTAACTAATCAAACACAATAATTGATGCCGGTGGACTTCAAGTCAAAAGCACTACAATCACCTCAGATTAAAATTCTTCATACAAAAGTACAAAGTCATAGAACATGTATCAGGGTTGTGTCGCCTAAATGCAGAAAAGCTGCATTCAAAAAAGTTAGTGTCCAACATGACGACTAGATGTCAGTAATTCTTACACAGCGTTCCTTTAATTGCTCCTGATAAGCACCAATTAGATTGGCAGTAATAAAAAAAGTAATCGAGAAGGATTTTAATTGGAGTTCAGGTATTTGCTGTTGAACAATCGACAGCTTGATCTCCACCTTTACCAGTTGAAGTGTCCTCATGCAACACAAACCTCTGCAGCTGAGCACTTTGGACAACTGGAGCTCAGGCTGACCAGTTGGGTGTCCATTAAATACAGATGTTATAGTTTAATCCCTCATCTCTTTGACTGCTAAAGTGCCCGTGAACAGGTTGCACGACCCAAAGATGACCTCTATCATTGTCTATGATGGCTCACTGCATGTGCATGTGGAGTGCAAAAGGGAGAATGTAAAACACTTTGTAGAATAATGGGCTGTATTTTCAGAAAAACAAATTGACAGGAAAAAAAAACTGATTTAACCGTAGATTCATACTTTTATTTAATCTGTCAAAACGGGAGACTTGACCATTGGTGGAGCAGCGTCTCATTTACCAGGACTTAAAACATATGCTGTAATTTTATCTTCACCAGATTTTAGATTAGATGTCAAGCTCAAAATGAGAACATTTAGTCTTCTGTTGTCTTGTTACGTCTCTGCTTCTACAGAACATCAGAAGTAGAAATCCAAGAACTCAGTCTTGGACGCTACAGGCCTCAGTTACCAGGTTAAAAGTTAAAGATCATAACAGGACAATTATAAAACCAGACCAAAGGACACATGTTTACCCAGAATGCACTGTGACAAACATCTTATACTGTGCCATCAGCATAGGGGTGGGGGACTGATGGTTTGGGGTCCTTGCAGTCACTGAGTGGACCATGAACTCCTCTGTAGGCCAAACGGTTCTAGATTCAGATGTGAATCCATTAAACATCTTAAACTTGGACCAAACTGGGTCCAACAGGACAATAATCCCAAATACTCCGGCTGATCTACAACATAATGGGTCAAAAAAGACAAAGGCGCTGCAAAGGTCCAGTGATTGTACGAGCTTTAGCTCATGGGCTGTACTTAGTTTGACTGCATTTTAGCTTTGTTTTAGCTAAACAAATGACAATGATGTTACTCTGCTGAGGATTTATTTTTTTACCTGAAAAAAAAACTGTTAAAAACAAACTTATTTTAAAATCCTGATACTGACAATCAAAATTTAGCTGTGAAAAAGATATGCTGAAGTGATTTTAACAGAAGCTATTGGGTCATCGAGTGTGACTGTTCAACAACAATTTGAAAAGTCCACCTTTGCCTCATTAACATTTTAATAAGTGTTTAAAAAGAACAGTGTGGCTCAAAGTGAAAACATCATTTTGCTGTCATGCCTGTTTGCGTCTGACTAAAATGGCCACCAGCTACATGTGTTTACGTGCAGCTGAATTATCATGACATCAATCTGGCAGGTTCTTGGCAAGAGGCTGATATTTTGCATCATCTGCTGCTGTCGTGGCGCTCAGCTCTGAACAGACATGATACAGATGCTTTTGAGGAAAAACGTGACTAAATCTGTCTTGGTGGGAGTTGGCAAGTGGTCAGAGATGCGTTAATCACAGTTTCAGCTGTAAAAATGGATTTGGCAACACATTTAAGCGTGTTCTCATACACGTCTCCTCACATGAAAGGCCGCAGGAATAACGACCGCCTGCCCTCTCGCTCGTCGTCCTGCGCAGAGACACTCGGCTTTGTGGCTGTGCTGTCGCGGTTCCGCCGAAGCGTGGCTGAAAGTGATGCTCGTGATTTCCTGTAGGCAGAGGAGCGCCGCAGCTGATGTGGCAGACTGACAGGTTTCCCTCTTCACACGACGCTCAGCCCAGAGCTCATTACAAACGTTGTGCTGCCGTCTGGCAAACACCAGCGATTCTACGGCTACATCCTGTAAAGAGGCGCAGACTTTACAGATTCTTACAGCGCAGATGCTCATTTCCTGGAACGGGCTCAGCTTCTTTTGATGCCAGAGTTCGTTTATAGACTTTTTAGCCAAATGCTTAAAAGTTTAAGCTAATTTTTTAACCTGAACTTCGATTAGAGAGAATGGTTCACGCCAAAGCGAAGCATCTCTGAGCACTCATCTCAGAATATTGATTTGACCAACAACATAAGATGGTCTGAGTCTATTATTATTAAATTATTATTTTTAAATATGAATATTTCTGTTAACTTATTTTATATATGAATATTTCTGTTCAGTGCCCTGAGACGACTTCTGTTGGCGCTTTATAAATAAACTGAACTGAATTAAATCTGATGAACCAGATTATACAAAAACATCTATATTTAAAATTCTATAGTTTTCTTAATCATTTGATGTATTTGCACTCATTGTGGTTTTGTTTCTTGTATACAGATTATTTTTTGGCTTTGATTTAAAGTTTAGCTTTAATTTAAAGCTTTAATTTAAAGTGTGATTCTTGTTTTGTGATTTGTACATGTGTGGGTTAGAATGAAGTTGAACCAAAGGCCGTAGCACTTCTTTAAACATGTTTGAGGGAAATATTCCTGAGAAATACAATAATTTTGTCTTTTTATGATTTTTCAGCGGAGTTAACTTTAATTAACAGATTATTTAATAAAGTCAAAGTGAAAACAGGATTTCATGATACAGTTTATTTATTTTTAATCTTCACTGATTAAAAAAACATTTTTTTAAATACATAAAATGTTAAAAAAAAAGAACATTTCCACCCTTCATCCTGGTCCTCCCGCCTGCCAGGGCTCAGAATCCGGCCTTTGTGAGCAGGCGAGGCTGGGGCTCGGGGTCCGGCCTCGCCTGCTTCAACGGGTCAGCAGCTCGTATGATCCTCCGCATGACTCCACTCGCTCCAATTATGTTGTCGGTCGCCAAACACAAAAAAAAAAACGCCTGGACTTCAGCATTAAACACGGCGTTGTCGTTATTGTTTTTAAAATCTTAAAAATAGATCCAGCCGCTGTGCCGCGTCACGAGAAATTACAAATGGCGGGTCGGTGAAAAGTTTCTGAGATCCAGTGACTCCTCCCCCTGACCAATCAGTGTCCTGCATTCACGTTTTGGTCTCGAGTCGATCGACTCCGCTCCAACCAGAGAAGCAGGGACACAAAGAGGTCCTGAATCAGCTACAAATAGAAGCTAAAGGGTTCTTTCCGTGACGCTGCCCAGAGTCGGGGCTGAGTAGGAACAGTGCAAATAAACCAAAAGACAACTTCCCCTCCCAGCTAGGATGGAGCGTTCCACCTGTTACAAGAAACCTGAGTCTCGCTGCAGGATTTTACCTGAATTCACCCAAATATTTGACTCCAGTGTCGACTATTTACAGTCGATCTTTACGTGGAATTTATGTTGACGGTTGTTTTTAAAGCAGATTTGTGGATCCGTGGCTCTCCTTTGTTTCTTTTAAAGAAAGATGTTCCAGTTGTTTATTTAGAAATACCTTTAAAGGTTGACCAGTAGAGGCTTTTAAATATATTAGCATACTGAAAGAGTTTTTGGCTTTCTTATTTTAAGCTGTATGTGGTCAAATCAAAAATCGCTACAGAATGTCTTACAACGATTAGCCAAACGTAGATTCACCCTCCAAGCTCAGCTACACGGCAGCAGCTGCAACACAAACAGATCTTTCTGGAGCTATCTAACAACAGTGACGAAACGTTTCAACAAGAGGAATCTGTCCAGAGGACCTGACTCAACCTTGTTAGATTTATCTACATGGGTTATCGAGCATGCATCAGGACACTGTGGCCTCAGAAGACAGAATAATTGTCTCTGCTGCTCAGAGTTTGAAGCAACAATTGTCCTACATATTTATCTTCCCCTCTTCTGTCTCGTTACATCTACCAGGAGGGTGCTGAAGCTCTCTGCAGCGTCATCCCCCACTTTATTCTTCCAAACGTCTTTTCAGGGATCTGCTTCAGTGGAGAGACGTCCTGTTTGTCCATGTTCTCCGGTCCCGATGTGAGCAGTCTCACTGTGGAATAACTGACAAGGACGAAGCAAACCAAGTGGCATCCAGAGTGAGACGTCTAAAAGTAGAAACAGGTGGAACACACAAAGAACATCAGGACAAAGATGACTAAGTTAAACTTGTTTCTTTAAGAGGGACAGTGCACGTTGATTTGACAGACTCATTTTCATCTACACTTACTCATCATCACGGTGATGGAACAAGACAAACAGACAACAAAAGGCACGTTATTGAAAAAATAGTTTTAAATAGTAAAATTACACATTCCTGGTGTTCAGTTTGATGCCATCTTGTGTTTCAAATCACATTTAACTGGACTTGCTACACAAACATTGTTGCTGTTGGTTGACAGTGCATGATGGTGGCTGACGTCCTCGGGGGACATGCGTCCAGCGCATCCCCGCCAGCTAAAGTTCGGCTGCATTCCATTTACACTCCCATTATTTGCTGGGCGCTCCAGGAGTCGCCCGGGAACCACACAACACGCAGCGCACACAGCTTCTCTGGGGAGGTTTCAGCCTGAGCTCAAATACGCCACAAATCCCAAGTAATTTTTTTTTTATGGACTCAATTTTCTGCCTTTTGTGTAGAGATGCTCAAGGTCATGTCAGTAAAATAGCACCCATTGGGAATTGTTTCTATTTTTTGATGTGCTTGCAGGATCAGAATCAGAATCAGCTTTATTATCATTGCACCGAAGTACAGTGAGATTATGTTCGTAAAGTCGTCCGAAAGATGGACGGAGTGCACGTTGCTGCTGCTCCTAAGAGCGCGGCACCCTGTTCTTTTAGAAAGGAAAAGGGGAAAAGGACATGAGGAAAGGATAGTGGTATTACAAAAAAGATCTCTTCACACCTTCTCCTTATCAGGACACAATTTAAGATGTAAAAACTCTACAAGCAGCTCATTTATAAACACATTACATATTTATTTGACGACAAGATGGTGAGATTTGTCCATGAAGCACTTCCAGATTAAGAGATTCAGAGATTCGTTGTCATTTGCACCACATGTGTACATGTACAAATTTTGTACACAGGGTCCCAGTTACATCCAACAATAAAATGTAAAAGAAAAACAGTAATAACATCTAAGATATGAACTAAGAAAAACATGAGTTAAAAATACGCTAAGCACTAACAGTATAAAAACAATGAACACTGTACGCCAATAGCATCGTAGTCTTGTTAAGATGTTGGTGTCAGTCGATACAACTCTGATAAACATTCACAGAGGTTCTCGGTGGGAGGGGAAGTTGCGATAGACAGAGCTTTCTCAGTTTACACACACACCTGGGAGAAATGTGATAAGTCGGTCTGCTTTGAGGCCAAATGGGGGAGTCCGATTCAGATAAGCCACAGTTTTTAATTTTTTTTTTCAGGCAGACTATTTCTCATCAGCCTTGAGTTCTGCTGGTACTTTTAATCCAAAATAGCCAGACTTGTGGGCTTTACACTGGTCCGTGCTTATTAGCTCCTTCCAAAGTCGTCCCCAAAATACCGGTGGATCTCAGAAGCTGCAAGTGGCCTGCGATTCTCACAAATTACTTCCATCTTATGGGTTAGCTCGTAAATCAGCTGATTTTGAGTGCTCAAAGCACAAACTGAACTTCAGACAGGGTCGGCAGCTTTGCCATAGCCGAAACTGCTGCCGCCGTCTTCTTCAATAGCCGATAACATAAGTATCCGATGGTGCCAAAAAGCAGAAACCCTGTATCATGACTCCAATATCTTCAACGTCCTCCTGAGACCATATGGAAAGGCACATCAGATCCATGACCTATCCTGCCGCGTGCGTCTCAGCGGGGCATGAGGGTTCTCCAGGACCCTGTCGCTTTGTTGAAAAAGGTTTGATCGATTGCATTGAAAGTCCAGCTGACCAGATCCATGACAGTAGTTAATGTTTCGGAAGATGTGTAAATAGAAGCTCCAGTACACAAGAGCAAAACAGCAGGAGGAGGACGGGAGAGGGGGGCAAGGCGCCCATCTTGCAATTGAGGAAAAAGAAGCCATTCTTTAACTTATCCACTCATTGTTTTGATCTCTTACCTTCTGTTGGCTTCTAATCTTCAGCAGATGAGCTCTGTTTGCCGAGGGAACAGTCTGTTTTTAATAAACACAATAATTTTCCCATGACTCACTACTTTCACTAATAAAGAGCAGACAAGATTTCTCCAAAATTAGCCTGAATCTGCTCCAACATGCTTGATGTTTTTTAAATCACAATAATTTAACCATTTATTGTGACTTTTTTTCAAGTTAGGGTTCATCTCCCAGAGCCCTTATTGTAGTAAACATAATAAATAACTTTATTACGCACATACGTTTGACGCACTGCTGACAATGAAAACAGAAGCCTGCTCTCTCCTCCAATAAATGAATAAATAAAGTTCTGTAAAAATGGATTTGGAGGTTTAATTTTTAAATTTTAAGTTGAACAAATTACTGAACCGGCTAATTCCAGCAGTAGTGCGGCTACAAGAATTCACTCCAACGCTAGAAAAGGTTACAGAGTGACTTTGATGCTTCCAGCAAACTAACGCTGCAATAAAATTATTAAATTTAAAAAAGCGGCATAACTGCCTGCAAGCATGACCTTCCTGAGAAATTTCCAAGTTGCCAAAATGTATTTTTAGATTTGCTGGAAAAGAAAAGTCACGTTTTAAAGCACGTAAAAGTGACAAAAGTTAAATTCATTAACATTCGTCCACTGGTTCCTGACATGTTTTACTCATATTTTATAGCTGGTGGAATGTACTAAATATTTATTAAAATAAGAATTGATACTGTTTTTGTATATAAAATCAGGTATTTTTGTGTTTGATGGCAGCAACACCTCTAACAAAATCATGCCAGGTCCATGTTTCCCACGGTGAAGCCTCCCCTCTGTAAACATCTGGGACCTGAGACCAGCTAAAATGTTTGGAGGTAATTCTGGTCTGATGGAGGATTCTAGCTGTTTAACACTCTTGGGTCTTGTTTGTTGGAGTTTTTGTCTAAAACCTGTAGATACGAAGCATTTTCAAACATGTAAGCTGCCCATGCCAGAGACACTAATGCACCCCCATAACATCAGAGAGGCAGATTTTTGAACTGTAACAAGCTAGATGATCCATTTTCTCTTTAGTACAGTGGATGTGTTGAGGCCTAAAACACAACATATTTATTTATAGGCATGTCTTAGGATAAATATTTGCTCTATGTTCTAATTAAAATAAATATGGGTTTATGAGATTTGCACATCATTTCATACTGTTTTTGTTTACATTTTACACAAAGCCCCAACTATTTTAGAATTATAGTTGTAAATCAAAGGCTGGCCATCACAGAGCCTGCTCAGAAAACCAGGCCCCTGACCACAGTTTGCTGCTGACGAGGACGGCGTTCAGGTGCTGTGATACGCTGCCAGTTCACAGCTGGCTGCTGACAACAAAGAGCTTTGTTCGTCAATGAAGTTTGACATTTATAACAAGCAGTCCGGCTCCATTTTGAGCTCTGCTGGGTTTTGCACTTTGGACTTGACAGCTGCTCCTGTAAACTGACAATGCTGCGCAAAGATCTGTTTGTTTGTGCCGTTAATGTGTCATATTTTAACACGTAGCGGGGTTGGGGGGGGTGCTGTCGATATTTTATTCTGGTAATTTCACATTATGAGCAGAATCCAAGTGAGCCGTCAGCCCACAGTCAATACCCAGACTGGGCCCTCGCTCGCATATAATTGTGCGCTGTAATTTGATGTCCATGTGGCCTTGCAGAAATGCTCCTGCTGAGGATGTTATTGGCCCAACTTGATTACATGTGCAGACATAAATCATGGTGCATGTTGTCAGAATGGCTCCTGTGGGGAATCAGTGCTTATTGCCATCCCCTGTAGAAGTTATTGTCTTCCAGCTCAATCAGAATCTCTAATGTAGCGCAGCATATAGTGCACAGTGCGTATATCATTTTCTGTCTGGACTCTTTTTGCTCTGCGTCTTCGCGATTGTGGGAGACAGTTCAGGCTTATTGTTTTACGTTTCGTGTTTTCTCAAGAGTCGCTGTTTTCAAACAGCTGCTACGAGAAGCGGCACGCGTCGCTGGAACCTGCAAGAGTTGTAAAACACCAGTTCTTTTGAGAAGCGACAGAGTTGTAACTGTTTCAGTCGAATCATGCAAGTGGTGCGCTCTCGTGCAGTAGTGGTGAGGTTGATCCTCAGCAGGTATTAATAAATGTTAGGGTACAGGACTGATATAATTTAGACTTTTAATGTCTGCTGCTGTGAAGCGAAAGGGGGAATTGGAAATACCCTCTGTCTATCCGTGTACGTTGTGAGTGTGATAACTTGAAACATAAGTGAAGGACCAACTTACTGTTTATACTTCCATTATAAAAAAAGATTGATTTCAAAAACTGGGTTGCCATGTCAAAATCCAAGAGTGCCGCCATTATAAATATGTAAACCTTCAAGGTTCTTTATTGTGATTCGCATCACATGTGGTGCATGATTTCATGAGTGTTTTTCCAGTTTTCCAGCTCACAACAGACTCATGTTCTTTCTTCTGTATCTTATTTATATTATTGTTTAGCATATATCTTTCTTTTTTCTTTAATATACTTTATATTACAGTAGTCTCTTGTTTATGACGGGTGACCGCACCCTAAGTCCCCGCGATAATATAAATATATATTTGTGGGTTTGTGTTTGTAAACAAGCCACGTATCATTTGAGGAAACTATCATTTCTAGTTTTTATACAGTTTTTGCCCAAAAGTAGGGCTGTTGTAGCTCGGTGGATGAGTGCCGTGGCCCTGTAATCTTGAGGTTGCGGGTTAGAGCCCAGGTTGTGTCAGGAAGGGCATTCAGCGTAAAACAAATTGCCAAATTTTTCATGCGAATTTGCTTGCAGTGGTGACCCCTGCAGAAGGGAGAAGCCAAAATACAGTTAATATTTGCCTAAAAGTAGTTTCTTCAAATGATTGTGGTGGCAGAAGATTAATCTATGGTGGTCAAGGCCACCATTGGCCACCCTCTGGCTCCACCACTGCACCTGCTGCTGTTGGATAAAATGCTTCTTTCACTCGCCAGGATTGGTCGCTCTGCGCCGCCTCGTTTAAGCAAAAACAAACAAAAGTTACCTCTGTTTCCGTGCACAGTGCAACTGAAGATCTCGCTCCAAAAACATTTAGGTTTACTTAACGTACACTCCGTTCAATTACAGTCAGGAAAAACACTCATCTCGAAAACTACAAACGTTCACGCTTCAACTCCGTCAGCGACGGGGACGTCGACGTTCCGCTTGTAGAAATGTTTGTTTTTACTTTGTAGATGCAGCTCTTGTTTTTTTTTTTTTTCCTCTCTATGTGGATGATTCTCTTTTTAATAACCTTCATCATATAATAATGAAGAGCAGCAGAGTCACTGCTCAGTTTTTAAACAAATACAGTTTATGTTCAAAAGACTCAGCTTTTATGAAACAAATTGACTGAGTTTAAAGGATCCAGTTGTGATCACAGCTGGATTCTTTGCACTAACTTCTTCATGGAAATGTCAGAGGATACATGAAAAAAATCCATCGCAGAATCGACTCTGAATGCAAACAGGGCCTGAGAGCATCGTTCACTTTTAATACGCTCATTATTATTAATCGTATGCGCTCGGCTGACTTTACAAAACAAAGATTCTGCTCTCGCCTCCTCTCTCACTTTTCTCTGTAAACCTGACTCCTGTCCCCCGCTGCCGTCGTGCGTCTTCCGCGAACCCGGTCGAGCCGTTGTCTTGTCGTCTTTCTGTTTCTATGGCAACGGGGTGCGATGTGTCGCCAGCCGGTCTCTCGCCTCGGCGCCCCTCGCTCGCACCAAACGACTTGTAGGCACGTCCACTTTCTCTTAAATCACACTTGGGTTCGTTAGGCGTATGCGCCTGCCAGACACACTCTCAGTCCGTCAGCCTCGCGCGCCTCATGAATGGTTTATAATGGACAAAAGAGACGATTTTAAACAGCTGTTTATCAGGCTCACACTGTAATTAGCCCCGAATGAGTCACGGACAAGATGTTAAAAGCATAAATTGCCTGCAAGGTGGTCTTAAAATAAATAAACTTAAAATAAATCTAATAATTTGGTACAGATTCTGAGCATTTCTGCTTAAAATTCCCATCACGGATCCCAACGTGGACCTTCACAGGGAGGCTGCGGCGCGTGATCTTCCACCCTCTGATCCACCGTTTCAACGAGCGGGGCCACCAACCTGGACTGCCGGTCCGAAGACGCCGACCCTGATCTCCACCGAGACAGCGTCATGTTCGCACATTTTTCAAACTCTTTTGTTTTATGAAATAACCAGTGGAGCAGCAAATGTTGAGGAACAACATGTGAGTTTATTTTGACTCCATCTTTAATAAAAGATGATTGACAGGAGTGGTCACACTCAGAAATTTTTATCAGATCGATGCACGAAAGGGCCACGATGCTGCTTCACAATATCACAGGCTTCGATCTGGATCGTGCACGATCTGTGGCGGTTTCCCTGCGGCCAGCCGACCTGTGGCACTGAAAGCAGCTGACTCCTGACACCGTCTATTTCCAGAACTGAGTCCGTGTTTGTTATTCGCCAGCGTCATTTGAAAGAATCAACCAGATGCTGTTTCTCTGACTCTTCCTCCTCCCTGCTTTTTAAAAACACCCACGGGAAGGCTTTGAGTTCATTTCAGCTCGCGTCTTCACACCGATGGTGCTGATTTGTAGATAATTGTTTCAAATTCTCATCCGTAGCAAATAAAATTAAACAAATTTTGTCGTACTCTGCGCGGTTTTCTCTTATTTTTAGTTCTAAAAAAGCCGCAACTTTTGTTTACTTTAAGATCATTTACATTATTTTATTTGAGATATGAAAATCTTAAGACATTTCAAACAGCTCTTTATTTAATTTCTCTTTAACACCACGCAGCACTTTCTGCAGAATCAGGCGTCTCTTTAGCTGGAGGTATGAGCCAATCTCACATCTGCGCTCCGTCGAAGAGAGGAAGCTGTGAAATGACTCTGGAGCATGTGTAGCTGTTACCGGGCCAGCTGGTACCGAGCCCCAGGCAGCTGAGAGGGACCAAGACAAACATGTTGGTACCATCACACAATCATAAGGATGCACAGAATCCTCACAGAAACCAGAATTTCTCTGAGCTCGTGTGTTTTGAGCCACTTGTTTGTGTATCTTATGAACCACTGGGTGTTTTTAATGAAACTCTCAAAGTAATCACGATGACGAGACCTGTCGCGATAAACAATAAATCAATTAATCGTATGATAAATGAAAATTATAAACCTAATTTTCATTGATCGGCTTTATCGTTTCTTCGTGTCTCTTTCTACTGAAGACACTGGATGACAAAAGGTTCAACTCCGATGCTCTTCACTGACCCCTCCCTTTCTCTTTTCTCTTAAATTTTTTTTTTAACCATCCAAAATTGTGTTTTTGAATCAATAAAAGCAGCTAAGCTGCGAGCTAAGCTTACAGGCAGAGCTCGGTAAAAAACCTCCGTCTTGTCGAAGCTCCAAAATTCCCATTTTTTTTGTGTAAAAAGTTGTTTTTCTCTGCAAAAAGAAGCTGAGAACTTGTTTAATGATTTTTTTATTGAAAACTTTGTGTGAAAAATACTAGAGCTCAAACCACACCGAGCATCCGCCATTTTGAGAACCGAATAGAGACAGCCCATGTCACATCAAGGGGCCTCCCTCCCATTTTTCTTAAAGAGACACGCTGCTCGCTCCCTCACTATC
>JARVLU010000528.1:26680003-26691648 GCA_031762415.1 Simpsonichthys santanae | reverse complement strand
TGCGTACATATTCACGTTGTAACTTGGCAACTTGTTCAATGTCAATAAAGTTTCTCTGACTCTGACTCTGACTCTGAGAAAGAGAGACGAAGAAACGATAAAGCTGATAAATGAAAATGAGGTCCATAATTTTCATTTATGATGCGATTAATTGATTTATTAGTTATCGTGACAGGCCTAGCTGTGATTTCCCAACATTCAGTGCTTAAAAACACCCAACAACTAATAATTTGCATTTCATTTGTCTTTTAACAACTTTGAGCTGCCTAGTCTCCAACAATCGCAGCTCAGTGAGATGTTACCCTGCACTGAGAGGACTCCAGCAGCCACAGGCAGTCATGCGGGTGTCGGATTAAAAGATCCCCTGGTTGGTTCTGTTCTGACGGGAGGCCGACAGGCAGGCAGGGAGACAGTCAGTGAGGCAGACAGACCGTCTGAGACCAGCTGGTAATGATCACAGAGACAGGGAGCTTCCACTCCGTCAGGTTGTCAGAAACATGTTCTCATGTCTGTCCTCGGAGATCGTTCGTTTCGTCTTACAGAGACGTGTGAAAAACTCAATCACGGTCCCGCTGGCCCCCAGCTGGACCAGGCCGCGGTAATTAAACTACACCCCATTGTCCCGTCAGCCTCACAAGAAAATGCAGTTCCTCCTTTTGTTATTTATTTTGGATTCAAGTGATATTTGTATAAACCTGAAGATTTGAATGCTCACTTGTATTATTTTGACCAGTCTTATCCCACTTTGAGCAGAAAGTGTTATTCACTTCTACAAGCAGGTTTGTTTACCAGAGATAAAACACAATTATATATTTTTTGTCTATTTTTAATGTCTTGGTTTGAAAGAGAGGAGACGTAACGGCCAAATGAACTGCCTGTAAATTATAATAGGCAGCAGGATGAGTCACTCTTACCTCTGCACCTTCCACAACTGTTACTCATCTGTGGTAAAGAAGCTCTATTTATATCTCTGCTAAAAGCTGAAGCGCAGCGTCCTGGTTCACGTTTGATGACTTGAGCAGGAAATTGTGTGTGTCTGTGAATTTACGAGGAAATCAGTTTTGTGTCTTCTGTGAAGCTTAGATCAATGCGAGGCTCTGTAAATAAGGTAACGACAGGTGCGGTGTAGTTGTGTGGCGCTGGCCGTCGTCACAAAACAGAGACGAGCGAGCGCTTGACGGACGTTAGCGTCACCCTCCACGTGGATCAACGGGGAGATTAAAAGTCATGGCGTCTAATTCAGTTTCCACATCAACTTGTGAATAGAAACGAGTCCTCGTTCACAAACAGGAGTATTTAACAAGACTAGATTTTCTGTCTGTTCACACTGGTTTGGTGGATGATAAAAGTCAAGTCATATTTATTTATAACGCACATTTAAAACAGCAGCTGTTACCAAAGTGCTTAACAATAATATCAAACATAAAAACATCCATCCATCCATTATCTTATCGAGTTCCTGTTAAGAATCGAGCTGCAGCATTTTGCTGGAGATGTGAAATGGAGACCCGACTGACCCCAACATAGAGCATGTTACAGTAGTCCAACCAGGTTGTAATGAATGCATGGACTATTTTTTGAAGGTCAGATCTGGTCAACACGGACATAAGCTTAGCCATCTGCGTTAACTGGAAGAAACTTTTTTGTTGAACAGAATTATTCTGTTTATTAAACTTAAAGTCAGAGTCAAACTATCCCCAGATTTGTGACAGACTGCTCAAGATATGGCTCAAGAGAGTCAAGGTTTAAAGGATCAGAGACAGCTGTAGAGCTAGAGCTAAACACAACTTCAGTTTTTTGATCGTTGAAACTTAAAAAGTTTGAAGACATCCATGCCTTGATGTCATCAAGATATTTTAACAGAGGGTGAATGGAGCAAGATTAGTTTTAAGGACAGATAAATCTGACAGTCATCAGCATAGTAATGAAACGAAAGGCCCCGTTTCCACAGGACAGACCCCAACGGGAGCAGATACAATGAAAACAGAAGGGGGTCCAAGAATCAAGCCCTGTGGGACCCTGCAGAAAAGTGGCATTAAAGCAGATAAACTTTTACCAACATTAACACAAAAACGCCTGTCACAGATTTTTTGTGGTATAAGTAATATAAATGAAAGCTGACAGTTTATTGTAAATGCACACCTACTCTTTAGGAGATTAAAAGCTGGTGTCCTTTTAGTTTCTTTCTGCTACATGAACAGCTGTGGATGATACAAGATTTGAAACGTGACTGTGTTTTAGTTACAATAAATGCACAATTTTTCCATAACTCTGACGTTGTTTTTAGAGCTCAATGTTGAGCTGAAGGTCAGAATCCTTGTACGAAATCTGCTTCTTGAAAACTGTGTTGAAATATTCACACTGTGGAGCTTTTTCAAAGTCAGCAGCCGCAGCTTATTTTAGCTGTTTACCGAAGCGAAAGCAGATCTGTTAGATTTGGCGGTTTGGTATGTTTCTGCAGTTATTTTGTCTTGTTGGAAATCCCTCACAGTTAATAAATTTCAGCTGAAATGTTGATCATTTTTTTGACTTGGACGGTTTGATTTGCAGGAATGTTTCATCCTCACTTGGATTCCACGTGATGTTATTATTCCTAGTCCCTCTGTCCTCCTAAATTAACTCTAATTTTCATCTTCTCCCTCCTCTGTTTGCTGCTTTCTTCTTAGCCTGAAGGATGTTTCTTTTACTTTTGTGTCTCAGTGAAGCACTTAGTCTCCTCCTGTGTGTGGAGCTTGTAATGAGGGCTGCCAGCTGTGCTGCAGATGCAAAACACACTTTTAGATAAAAACGTACTCACAACTACGTCTGCCCTTTGTCCAAAAGCAGATATGGACAACAGATGACGTAATGAGCTGCAGATCTGTTTGGGTTAGCAGAAGATTAGCTTTAGACTCGTAACTGCAATGAACCAACGAGGCCTTTGAGGTAATCAGAAAAACAGACCTAGGAAATAAAAAGTGGTTATTTTAGTTATTCAAAAACTCTCAAATCCATGACTTTGCTTATTTTTTTATCAGTAAAACTTGCTGGTTTATGTGTTCTCTGTCTTACTTTTTTTAATTTATTGTTGTTTGACAAGAAAATAACCAGAACGTTTCATATGTGATTCCTGAGTTTAAGTCCAAACACTAGTCAAAAGCCCAAAGGAGCAACATGCTAGCAAAAAGCAGCAAACATTGGCTAAAAGTTAAAAGTAGCACAAACTAACTAAAGAAGCAAAAGGCTAGTTTGAGAGTGAGTAACGTAGCAAAAAGGTAGAAATAAAAAAATGATAACTGCTAAAAGTAGCAATAGGTTAGCTAAATGAAGCCAAAAATAGCGAAAATCAAAAAATAGTTAACTGAAAGGTAAAAGTAGTTTATTAAGTTTTTAAACGGCTAGCTCGAAACTAAAGGTAGAAAAAGGTGAATGTGTCAAAAGACTAAAAAGTAGCAGAATGCTAGCTAAAATGTTAGCTTAAGACAAAAAATAGAGCCAGTTTGTTGGAGCAGATTTAAACGAACATTAAACTAAGATATAGGAAACAGTTTGTGAATAAAGTAAAATAATTGAAAAAGTATACAAGTTGCAAAAAACTAAAATTTATAGCACCCATCTCATGAATGAGCTGAACGTTTTGACGTATGTCGGGCTACAAAAGCTAAATTAATGTTCTGGTTTGTCCGTTTTTGAACCGACAGAATTCTGGCCACGGTGGGTTCAGACTTCGACCTGAGAACGCTGCGAGCCGTCAGAGTTCTGAGACCACTGAAACTTGTGTCGGGCATCCCCAGTAAGTCCCTCTGATACAGTCCAGGAATATAACTCGTCTTTTCTCGTCTGTCTGTTATTCCTCGTTAAATTACTTTAGAAATGTGCTGCAAAACATTTAATCACTGAACCGTAACAGATAAGAAACAATATGACAGGAAACCGTTCCCATTTATAACGGTCAGTTTTTCTGTTGGTCGGATGAAGAGGTTCAGCTTTGGTTCTTGACGTCTCTCTGACCCGCAGGTCTCCAGGTGGTGCTGAAGTCCATAATGAAAGCCATGGTTCCTCTGCTTCAGATAGGCCTGCTGCTCTTCTTCGCCATCGTCATGTTTGCCATCATCGGGGTGGAGTTTTACATGGGCAAGTTCCACCACACCTGTTTCAAACCCACAGGTGAACTACGCCACAACGGGAACATTTTGACGTGCCCGCCACAGTGTTTTGGACTTTTGGACAATTCCAAATGTGCAAATCTCTTCTTTTTCATACTGCCCTTTTGTTCAGGTGAGATAGCAGATGACTGGCCTTGTGGGTTCGAGCCACCAGCCAGAATTTGTCTGAATGGCACCACCTGCAATGAATACTGGAAAGGACCCAACTTTGGCATCACCAACTTTGACAACATCCTGTTTGCGGTGCTCACGGTGTTCCAGTGCATCACCATGGAGGGCTGGGTGGATGTCCTGTACAGCGTAAGTCTCTCAGCACCAAAACCTCCACAAGCTGGACTTCATCTTCCTGCAGAGTTACCATCTTAGCTTTTGGTATAAAATTGGTCAACAAAGTCTCATTTGCTGAGATGGGGTAGAGGCAGGGCAACCATCTCGTGGTGTCTCTGAACAGCACAACCGATCCCCAAATGCTCCCCGGGTGCATTCGATAGCTGCCCACTGAACCATCTGGTGGTGGATGGGTTAAATGCAGAGAGCCAATTTCACCATTATATGGGAACATACAATAATGACAATACATAACACATTATATCATTATTATTATTTTGCTTTGAGGGAGAACACCTAAATGACTTTCTGTCACATTGAGGAGAAACTTTAAGGTGTTGACTACATTTTCAGAAGTTATTGACATTACATATTCATACAGTAACTATAATAGTTAAAAAAAAAATCTTTATTCACATCCTGGTAAGTCAAAAGCATCTGGATTTCCCTTTGTGTTTTAAGATGGTTTAAATTTCTATTTGTGAATGAAAAATGCAGTTTAAAGCTTTTAAGCTGCAGAGAGTTGATCCTAAACCCCTCAACCATGAGGTTGGGGGGTTTAGGAGGGGAAGGACAGTGATTTACATGTGAGCTCAACTTGCCCAAAATATAAACTCTGCAGTTTTAAAGCTTGACCAGGATTATTTACCTAGAATTCTATGCTTATTTACTTCCAGAGCAACCTTTGGCACTCCTTACAGGATAATCACAGTATTTCTTCAGGACTAATGGTATAATGTGAAATTTATTGTGATGCAGAGGTTCATAAATCAAATTGGCAAGTCATAGGCCTGTCGCGATAAACAATAAATCAATTAATCGCATGATAAATTAAATGATCAATTTATCAGCTTTATCGTTTCTTCGTGTCTCTTTCTACTGAAGACACTGGATGACAAAAGGCTCAACTCTAGTGCTCTTCACTGACCCCTCCCTTTCTCTTTAAAATCTGTTTTAAACATCCAAAATCGTGTTTTTGGATTGTTAAAAGCAGTTAAGCTGAGAAGCTAAGCTACGAGCTAAGCTAACAGGTCGACCTCAGGGAAAAAAAAAAAAAACTCTGTCTTGTCAAAGCCCCAAAATTCACGGTTGAAACCCGTGTCTTCATCTACTGTAAAAAGTAGATTTTCTCTGCAAAAGGAAGCTGAGAACTTATTTACTGATTTTTTTTTTTTTATTAAAAGCTGTGTGTGAAAAATGCTATGCTAAATAGCTCAAATCAAACTGAGTGTCCGCCATTTTGAGTACCCAAAAAAGGAAGGAGAGACAGCCCATGTCACATCAAGGGACCTCGCTCACAATTTTCTTAAAGAGACACTGTTTGCTCCCTCACTATCCATCCTTCATTTCAAACAGTCTTATACTACCATCCAGTGGTCAAAAAAGGTACTACACTCAAAACAAATTGCCAAATATTTCTTAAATTTGACAACAATTACTAATTATTGTCAAATTTCAAACAATATTATCGTTTATCGCAATAATTTCTGAGATAATCATCCAGCAAAATTTATTATCGTGACAGGCCTACTGGATTATTGAGCATGAACTTTGATGTTTTGAACCACTTTGGCTATGACTGCCTCAGAGGAATCGATGGGGGAGAGGGTGGACTCCAGAAACCATCTTATCACCATAAAACTGGTCGGCACACTTTGAGAGTAAGCTACTTGTGGCTCCACGAGCTGATGACGTCCTTTGGATGAAGGACAGAACGTTTCAATAAAAAAGAAACCATCCAGAGGACCTGATTTATCTTTGTTGTATATCACGATGAAAGTTACATTTATTAAGGTGTTGGGAGCTGAGTTAGTCACAGCAGATATTGCTTACATGCATGAATGACTGTGCAAGCCTCAGCATTAAAGATTCATCCTAACTACAGGTTGAATTATGTCATTGCACACACCGTTGGTTGCAGATATTTTGTTTGCTTTCCAAGCAGCAAATTTGTTTACAGGGCTACAGCTACATTATGTATTGCCTCAATCAAACTACAAATGAAAACCTCAGAAAACTGTTTGTTTTTATGAATGCTTTTCATAAAGTTTGCGTTAAAATGCATTTATGTAATCTCCTTCTCTTTATTCGGTTTAAAACCTTATTACTGCATTTCAAAATAACCACATGGGTTTTTAAAGTCCCAATTAGGTGGTTGACCTTCTAAATATTTATGCTAAAAGAAGACAAACCAGAAGATTGCTAAAAAGTTTGCAGCTTGATGAACAACTAGTAGATTTCTGACACAGCTGCGGAGCATTCTTTATTTTTACATGCCTCCTGTTTGTATGCACACAACACAGTGAGAGTCAAACACCAAAGTGAGGTTTTAAAATTTGGCTCCAAGGCAAGAGTGAAACACGCTGAGTTAAAGACATGCTGTAAAACGGAGACACGAAGAACAAAACTGCTTTCAGATGACAATAATGAGTGACAAAAACACACACCTACATACACAAAAACAAAGTCCAAACCTTTAGACTCCCATGCCCATCCCCTCTTGTGACATCTCTTATGACTATGATTCATAAGACTCGTTCTGAGCTGCTCTCACGTTCCTAAATTTGCCAGATCGGTGTCAAAACATGCCCAGGACACAAGATGATTGAGGAAAACGCAGCATGCTGGGCTCTGCTCCTCACTCAGTCCCAGCTTAATTAGTAGAGCCAGGCGCAGACCGAGCATAACTCTATTCCTGGACCTGAGCTCAGATGCTCTTGTTACATACTCCAGAGCCACTTAAATAGCATTTAAGTTAAAGTAAGACAAATGCACAGGGACAAAAAAAAATGCATGCAACTAATTTCAAATATTCACTTACTTTTTAAAAAAACACATTTAACTGTGGAAATTAAACAGTCTGATAGTTACCATTGCTTCTTATGTCAAGAAAATGTGTCCAAATATTGCAACTTAAACTGTCCATAACTCGCAGGAGGAGGGAAACCAATCAGGTAGCAACAATAATCCATTCAGCTGTTAGTCTGTGACAACTAGCCGCTCCTCTCATCAGCTCTCTATCGGAGTGCTGCAGCGGCGGCGGGCAGCTGCTGCTGGGTGAGGGGAGGGACAGTAGAGGGGAGGGAGGAAAATCAAATACCTTCTTTTCATTCTTGTTGTCCATAGGTATGCGTGTTGTACCCGGGATCCCTTCTCCCAGTAAAAATCCCAGCCTTGTCATCAGTTCCTGAGTGGCAGGAGAGGAGGAGCTTGGCTGTTGCTCTGCTTGCAGCTCTGGAGATGAGATGGGGTGGGGGAAGAGAGAAAGAGAAAAATGCTCAACATTAGCTGGGGGAGAGAGAGAGAAGATTCCCTCTCTGCACCGGATGGGCCACACAGGGCCACGCCGCCTGCCCTGCCCTCCTCGGCTCTGCTTTGAAATGCTACGCTCTCCAGAAGCTGCTGGTGTGCTGCAGACCCGTAGAGGGCGAGGAGAGAAGACAAGAGAGGAAGAGTGTGTGGAGGGGGCTGTGGCTTGTGTGTGTGTGTTTGTGTGTGTGTATGTCCTGCAACATGCCTTGAGTGCCAATTCCAGGGCGTCCTGCTTGTTTACAGCTCTCACTCATAGAGCCTCTGAATATCAATGAGTGGACCAGCTTTCTCCAGCAAAGCTTTGGTCCTCATTCTGAACAGTTAAGCCAACTTTCAGCTGCTGAACGCAGCACAGGAAGCTGACAATCTAGTTTCAGTCTTACACATTTTTACATACCGTATTTTTTGGTCTATAATTTTTTTCTTTTTCCATAATTTGCATGCCCTGCGACTTATAGGCCGAAGCGACATATTTATGAATTTGTCCCATATTTATAAACCAATTTTTGTCTGAGATATGACCGTTTTCATTCATTCTGACTTAAAAAAATTTAGCAGTACCATTTTCAGTCACTAGATGGCAGCAAAGTAGTAGTAGCAGTAAGCCATGCTGTTGTATCATGTAATAGGGAAACAAGGTTATGACAAATTCAAAAAAGTTCAAGAAAAAAAATAACTGGACTTTATTTATTATACTTTATTGTTTTTGTCTTGAACTTTTTTGAATTTACCATGTCCTGGATGGCTGAGAATTTTTACCACCTATTAGTGACACAATCAGCTTGCCACAATCCCCCCACCTTCGTTCTGCTCGCTGCTTGGAGCAAGTCAAACCAGCTGCACTGTCCCTGCGAAATGCAGCTAATTTGACCATTAAAATTTATTAAGTAAAAGTTCAACTGAGACACAACTTTGCTTTAATTTTGAGCAAACAAATAATTGCTTTAGGTGATTTTCTTGTTAAATTTCGAAGAAACGATCAGTGTTCCTCCTTCCTTTTTTTTTCTCCCTCTGCGCGCTCCAGGAGCACTGAGGCATCGGTTACAGCTAATATGACCGCTAAAATCCTTTTATTAAGCAAACCTTAAACTGAGACATGCCTTTACTATAAAGTTCAGCAAACAAATAATAGTTTTTGAAGAAATGTGCGCCCACCGCTCCCACGAATCGCGTTTTGAAATACAGATAATTTAAATGTCAAGTTAACGTCAACTTAGACTGAGACACACCTTTACTATAATTTAGAGCAAACTAATAATTGTTTTTAAGTGTTAATCTTGTAAATTTCTTGTTAAAGTCTTTGGCACAACACCGGCCCACATTTCCGGGATGTCAGCAGTGACACGTAACAAACGTGACACATCAGTGGTGACGCATAATAGATGCTATGTATATGGCGAAGCAACATATTTATGGATTTTTCCACTTTTTTATATGGACTGATGCGACTTATGGGTGGTGCGACGGGTACGGCGGAAAATATGGTATATGACTTCAAATTGTGTTGTCTCATAATCCATACATATATTATGGAAATACAGACTGACTGAATGGTCTCTGAGCTGGCAGGCAGTTTGATTATTGGTAAAAGAGATGTAGAGTGAGCAAGGTACAAGAGCTTATTATACAGACCTCTGTCAGCACCTTCACCTCCTCGCTTTCATTTTCTGCTCTGCCCTCTGCCTTCCACAGTTATTAATAATGTTGACAGTAAATCTGATTTAATACAAACAAGTTCAATGGATCAGTGTGTTGTCGCAGCAGCAATTCAAAAATCAAGTCACCAGACAAGAAAACATTTTTGTAATAAAAAAAACAAGATGTACATAAGTGCATAAATCATAAATGGTATTGTATAAAAATACATTTTCAATGCTTTATTGTAAAAAAAGGGATAAAGTTTAGTGCTTGGTTTACCTCTTTGTTTGAACAAAATAATGCAAAATAAATGTTTTGTGGTCAATAATCATGTAATATGATGCTCAGTTATTTTAGTTTTCGATCATATGTTTTATCTTGTAACTAAAGCTGTTTTTTTTTTTGTCCAACTATAATTGAAGTTCACAGCAAGCCCAGCTGAAGCCATACGGTGAGAAGGAAAGAATGCAGACTGCTGATTAGTCAGAGAATTATCAACTGTGGGGGTGAAGAGTGTCTCTGCAGCGTAAAGACACCATCCTTTGTTTTCACAAGTTGTTTGAAACTCCAGCAACATAAAGTTAATCATAGATACTAGATCTGTGCTCATTTACCACATATTGTGTTCAAGACAAATGGAGACACAAGTAAGATTTTTGAAGCGTGAATGTGGATTTAACGATCAATTTTCTGTGAATTTTACTTTGCTCACCTGAGCTGAGCTCTGTAGAATTTCATTATTAAAGCCGAATCAAAAACAAAGTCCTTCTGTGCTAAAAGCCTTCTGCAAACCTACTTGGAACAACAATCAATAACTGGATAGCAGTTTGTGTTACATGAATGGCGTTAAATTAACACACACAGAGAAGTTGGGTTTTGTTCAAATGTATCCCGCTGCTGATCCTCCCGAAGTCAAGGCAACTTTCTGCAGAGAAAAACGACACAGGAAAGAGCTAAGCTGTACCACATCAAGTACTTTGTAACAGAAAAACACCAAACAGTAGCCATGTTGAATCAGCACAATGGAAACGGTTTACAAGTTTGAACATGTGCACTTTGATGGCAAAAACACAAGTGAAACCGGTAAACCCAGCTTGTTGATTTTATTTTTTTACCAGTTAATTACAAAAGAAATGTCGAACAGAGCATTTCAGGGATGAGACAAATCCAAGTGGTGGAATCAGTCTGCTCAGTTGAACAAAGCTTATCAGTAAGACGACGCCATCAAACTCGTCATAACTGGAAGGGCGAATTACTTGGAGGGCAGCGTGACCAAACTGTGAACTGTGGACAGATATACATGACACAGGACAATTCTGATACACCTAATGAGGACAACCAGAGAATTAAATATTTCTACAAAATAAATAGATAATTGTGCTGTGTAACTTTGTACCTATCAGGTCTAAAAATAACAGAACCATAAGCTGCTGCAGCACCAGATGCAAAACTATGAAGTGGAACTGTGCGTATCTCTTAAGCTGCCTCAGTGTCATCTAGTATGACAAGACAAGCCTCGCTGTTATTATTTTAACATTTTTAAGACACTGGGTTTAAGTTGCTCCTCCTTAAAGACAAACACCACAACCTAATCGCCTGTTTTCAGTTAATACCTGTACTGCGCCTCCCTATTAAAACATCCAGTGTTTATCAGTACTTACGCACCACAGGGAGAATGTTTGCACATGTGCATACGTTTTTGTGTTGTATTTAATCTTTCAGATCTCTTAAAGTATTCATCTTTTAGTTTGTTGAAGGTTTTGAAGAATTCTGCAATGGGGTGTGTTGGAAAGCTCAGTGGGCATCTTCTGCCATGTGAAACCAAGCATCAGTGCTGGAAGTGAGGGAATCTGACAAAGAAATTCTCCAAGAATGGAAAGAAAACGTTTAGTTTCCTCAGTCGTTCCTGTTTGACCATGCTGATTGAGCTCGCTTCTATCCAATAATTACCGGTATGTTTGAAAATATTATTGTCCTCTTAAATTTTGTTATTTTCCAACTTTTTTTTTTCCTAACTAGTCTTTATATTTCAAACAGCTGTTCCTTCTTTTTTCTTCACCGCTGTTCCCTCTTCAAGGGTCACCACAATGAGTCATCCTCCTCCATCTCACTCTGTCCTCTGCATCTTCTGTCTTCACTCCAACTACCATGTCCTCTCTAACTGCATCCATATATCTCCTCTTTGTCTTTTTCCTGGCAGCTGCATTTCTAACATCCTTCTAC
>JARVLU010000528.1:26645854-26663137 GCA_031762415.1 Simpsonichthys santanae | reverse complement strand
ATATGTTTCTATTAATACATATTTTCTATTCGATGTGTATTTGCATTTCTATTGTTTGATTAAAATAAAACACTCCAGTCATAAACACACATAAAACCCTGCTGCAATAAAATGACATGCCGCAATAAAATGGTAAAAGTTAAAAAGAAAAGAAAAAAAACTTCCTCTCAGCTCATTCTTCATTAATTCATGCTGGCATAGTCTCTGCAAAGACTCTTAGAGACAAGCGTAGTCCCACAGGCATCCCTTCCAAACTGCCAGAACTAACAGCTAGCTCGGCGGTCGGCTGCATTCACAGCAGCCCCTGAGCACGGAAGGAACACAAATCCCTTATCCATCCTGGATAGCTGCTTCCAAACCTTTAGCCCTTAAACATGTGTTCTGAGAGCTGCAACTGCATTTCAATGCTGAAAGGAGAGCAGGCGACACTGGAAAACTGCCGACTGTCCTCTCGTTTTACCCTCTTTCTTGCTGTGTCTATGGCTGTCTTGATAAATCCATAGCCGGAGGAGAGAATAGCAAATCATCCTCAATTCACCTGGGGATGCAGCACTGCTGATTCTATAGCCAAATGCATCTTAATAGAGAAGACTGGGAGCACTCTGTATGCAAGGGCATGGAGAGAACAGCGGCAGAAGGAAAGAAGAGTCGAGATACACTTTGCAAGTATGAATGAGTTGAAACCAAGGTCCAAGAGAGTAAAGATAGAGAAAAGAAAATATAAAGAATGAACTAACTGCACATTCATGGGTCATTGTGACTCTTGGCTGCCTGGGGTCTACTAAACTGCGTACTTCCTTTACTGCGTACTTCCTTTACTGTGTACTTCCTTTCGTAGAAAAACTACAAGCCAAGCACCACCGGTAAGCCAACACAGCTATGAACTGAAACATAATAATGGGTAATTTAAAATATGCTGATATGTCTATCTACAGCTTAATTTAAAACAAGGGATGAAACTTTTTTTTGCTTGAGTTTCTCACCAAATCCCAACTTTTTTTTTTTTTGTTCTTCCCTTGTTTGCTCTTGTTTTGGTCCTTTGGCCACCTTCCTCTTTCCCCCTGGGGCAGATTTGCGAGCAAAGTTGTGTTGCATTAAAGCAGTGGTTCTCAAACTGGGGTCCCCAGACCGCCGGGGGTCCGCAAGCCAGTAGTTGGGTGTGGGGGGGGAGGTCCTTAATTTTTTTTTTTTTTTTTTTTTTTTAACAAACACATTGATGTTTAACAACCTGTTGAAATACACAAATGCAAGAAATCACATCTACTTTATTTAAAATTTTCTGGATCCCCAGACCCACACCCCCTGCCCAGCCCAAGAAGAAATGGCAATACATTTATTATGTTCATTGTGTGAATAGGTAAAGTTTCGAAGTGCTTTTTGATGCTGTTAATTTTCTCAAAACTGTAATTTTTGGAAGTTGAAATATTTGTGTCTTGAATTAAAAACAACCCATGTTTAAAAGTATAAAAACTGTATTAACATTATTAAAGAACAGGTCTTATGTATTTATGTTACACAAATATTTCCATTGCGTTAAAGAGACACATTGAATAAAAATATTTAATAAACGTGAGGTTTAGGAGGGGGTCCCTGAACCCAGAAAGTTTGAGAACCCCTGCAGAAGATCAGGGTTAAAATGCAGGCCACACCTTTACAGCACAATTTTTTTAAATTTATTTATTTAAAATAAACTTGTGGAATATATATAAAAACAAAAATATGTGCAACATGCATCAATGGAAGTGTTTGACCTTAAAATGGCCTAAATATATCAGGAGAACAAAGACAACCCAATGGGAATGATAGAGTAGAAAGCATTGTGTAATACTGCCGCTACACACGAGGCTCTTAAATACCACAAAGCTGAACATAATGCTTACCAAGGGGCTGATGATATGCTGCATTTTTATTTATTTAACACATTAAAAAAGTGTTTTTATAGAAAAATTCTGTGTTATATTATTCCTTTGACCCTCATTAGTAATCGCATTATGTTTTGCAATTTTTCATTTTCCATTTGCTTTTTTGTGCATATAAAAGGACTATAAATTTCCGCAGCCCACACTGAAGGGAGATAATCTACTTCACAGAAAACACCTCCTGAACTACCTAAAATGGCTTGTCCATGCTTCTCTTCCTTACTGTTTGCATGACTAGGTTTATATAATGCCTGAAAAGTAGCTTCGTTTCCAGTGTTGACATAGATCAAACAAGTAAAGTGGACTTTTTCCAAGAAGAACACTTAAAGAGAGGGTTTAAAATGGCAATAAAGGACAATTAGGTGTTAAACAATTGAAGAAAATAAAAAGATATCCAAATAAAATGTAAATTAGTAAAATTTGGGCTCTTTAGTAAAAACATTTTAATATGAATCAACAATATGTTTGAAAAAAGCAGTCTGACCTTCATAATAGTAAGTTAAAAGCCATTTGTAAAATATACAACAACAAAAAACTATGTAAAATACACAAACTATAGTTTAGTTCCCGTAAAATATAAAATTTAATATTCAGAAAACATTCAAAACATAGAAATAAAAGTGCTTATTTAAAAATATACTTTAATTTGACAGTTTAGGACTAATATAAAACTTGTTTATGTCAAATTAGAACTGATATTCAATGATAAATATTCAAAAAAGTTAATAAACACCCTTTATCTAATACTTGAATACATTTCTTGTTTTGTATTTGGATCAACATCATTTTCAGCATCTAAAATTTAACTTATTTCACTTTTATATCTCAGATTATTTGGTCACGAAGGACAAACAAGAATCTAAAAATGGATGCAGTTTGTTTACAGCAGCCCTCCAGCAAGCCTTAACTTGGTTCTCTGTGGACATTAACAAACAGCTGGTGTTTAGGTGACATAACTGGAGTTTAAGTGTGTTTGTGCGGCACAATTATGATGATTTGGCTGCAAGTGCAGAGACTGCCACAGAGGAATCTGTAAAAGAAAGCAGCGATCCCGCCGTGGGCAGAGACAAAGTGAAACTCCATGGACATAAATATTTGGGCTGATTTGTCATCATTATAGCCAGCTGGGTCTGTTTGTGAGACATCCAGTGTGGGAGTGAAGTCTGCAATGAAAGAATCGGGCGATAGCGATGCTCATTTTAAGAAGACAGCCAAAAAAAAGGACAAATTTGGAAACAGAGGGCTCGAAACTTTGCTCACCAACTGCATATTTGTGTTGGCATCAGGTCAAATGTGTCTAACTTTATTATTAAACAGAGAAAGAACTTAAAAGAACAGAAAGCAAAGAGCACAAATCCTTAAATCTTTTTCATTACTTTAACACAGAAAATCAATGCTTTTCTTGATTAAAAAAAAGTTTTACTTAATAAACCACTTGTCACTTTATAGCAAGACGCTCAGTTTCTATGGAAAACAAGAGGAAGCAGCAGCCATAGAGCTCCCTGTTCCATTTTTCCATCTCTAATCAGATACATTCTTCAGAAGTCAATTACCGTATTTTCTGGCATACAAGTCACATTGTTTTGCATAGAGTTGCCAGTCCTGCGACTTGTATGCCTACGAAACATATACTTTTTCCATATTCATAAGGCAATTTTTGACTGATGTTTTAAATTTCAAAGAAATGCAACGAGTCCTCTCGTGAGCGCTCGCTTCACTCAGCTGGTACAGGCGGAGGAATGCTGGAGAGCTAGCAGCTCCGGCCACAACGGAGATGGATGGATGGCGCCGCACCGCACAGGTGAAATGAAGCTGTTTTGACCATTAAAGTGCATTTATTAAGGCAAAGTTAAACTGAGACACACTTTTACTATAATTCAGAGCAAACAGATAATTGTTTTTAAGTGTTAATCTTGTTAAATTTCTAAAAACTGGAACAACGAGTCCTCTCGTGAGCGCTCGCTTCACTCAGCTGGTGCAGGCAGAGGAACGCTGGAGAGCTAGCTGTTCCGGCCTTGATGGATGGATGGATGTCACCATGCACAATAACATGACTGACACATATATGTGACTTATACACCAAAGCTAATTTTTTTCCTATTCATGATGCTTTTATTTTGACTGATGCAACTTGTATGCTGTAAAATATGGTAAGTTTTTTTTTATCGGAAGTCTTAGCACAAACACAGGGATACGTGGAAGATGTGAACTTGGAAGAGGAAGATATGTCTCGCATTGAAACCATCGTCTAGCCATCCAGTCATGTGCTGGCAGCCTGCCCTGAAATGTGTAGGCTGGATTAAAATCCAAAAAAATAAAGATTCTCTCTTTAACCAATGTCTTTAAAGCATATCACATATTCAGATTACGTGTGCAGGCCGTTGTCTGACAGTCTATGACCAATTTGTTGACAACCTGACATTTTTTGAATGAATGACTTCAGATAGCTGGGATGGAAAGCGAGAAAGAGGTCGGACGGATTGATGGAGAAGAACCTCGGCCATTTATTATGCTGCACTCCAGACAAACACATTTAGTTCCCCTTCTTCCAGAAGGTCAACTGTGCTCAAATTCATAAATAAGCCTGTAATTGACAGAGAGGCTGCAAAGAGGCTCAAACATTCCTAACAGCTCGAAGTGTGAGTTACTGCCTGACACTGACCTCAGAACTGTATGTGCGTCTGACAGTGTGCCAACAACCATAAGTTACAGGAACTATGCAATGTTTGCATAACTGAGCATTAGCACTGCTTCGACAACGGACACTGTTTCAGACAGACCTGTGAAAGCAGGTTCACAAATATATAACTTCATATGAAGTGTGACAGAGTCAAACACTCCACTGATGAGAAAATATAACTTTAAGGGCAAACTGAAGGAATTTTAGGAATGTTTGTTGAATGTAACAAGACGTACCGTCAAGATCAAGATTTTTTTGCAAATGGTTAGATCAGTTTTAGTGATTAGGTTGTGGTTCTTGACTTTATAGTGTCTAGACAACATATGGATCTAACTACACTAATACATGTAATATTTGATATGTTTTAGTTCACGACAGGCCGCATCACTTTAATTGCATTGATTGTTTGTTTCCTTCAGTGACCAAGCTTGAAGTCTAATCTTGTGTTCGTGGTAAAGATAATACTCTGCCTCAGAAAGGTCAAAATGTTACAACACCAATAATTAGACCAAGAGGGCATTGCTGAAACTACTGGAAATGAGTTGAGCTGTCGAATACCTTACTATAGTATAAAATGATGGTCTACTCAAAGGAAGCAAGGAGATTAGAAGTGGCATTAGTGGCTACAACGGATTAGTGGTTAACCTGGTGTCTCACAGCAAGAAGGACCTGGGTTCAGTCCTCTGTTTGAACCTGGGGTCTTTTTGTATGGAGTTCACATGTTCTGCTTGTATTTGCGTGGATTTTCCTACGTGATTTAATAAAGGTTAATAAATAAAATAAAAATCTCTGAGCTTCACACATATCAATGTATCATCATCACATACTTAGTGTTGCAAAGAGCTGTTTGAACTGTGATACATTGTAGGGTATTTTATTTTAAAATAGTACAACTTATAGTGCTGTACTTTAAATACAGAAACTATGAGCGTTCATCATGAAAAATGTTCAAAAGAAATTGAAAATACAGAAACTGAGCTGCTGTGACACCTTAAAAACCCTTATTAGTGATGGTAGACTAAAAAATAACTTTAACTGAGAATCCTAAAGAATAAGCCCTGGATAATGGTGAAACGTTGGAGTCTGATGAATCCTGAGGCATCGACTTTCATAATGAAAGGTGTATTGTGGACAACAGAAGTTATACATTCAGCTGCATGATAGGTTTGCAGTCAAGTGTTTGTTAATAGAGTCTATTACCATTATTCTCCATCCTCTGTTGAGTTTGGGTGCTTTTACAATTTCTGCAACAAAAACTGAGTTCACTTTAAACACAAAGTTACTGTAATATTTTATAAAACAATAAATATGCCCACTGGGAGCACAAAAAATGTATGAATAGAATCAAACTACAGAACAGATTGACAAAATCTGCATAGATATAACATATGCACGGTTTTCTTCTGTCCTTTTGAATATTCCCTATTTATTCTAAATCTGAAGTACTTGCACTTGTTCTGGAATGTCACTTTTGTGCCCCCTAAGGATCATATCCACTGAAGCGTCTCTGACAATTGCCAGACTAAATACTGGCACTAAACACCAGGCGCTCTTGAGGCAGGAAGGCTTGAGACAGCCATAACAAATCAGCTAGGGAGTGGAGAATGGTTGGTTTGTGGGAGTTTATAGGGTTATTTTATGACAAACATCTGAGAAACATATCAAGGGATTTCACACAAGAATCCTGACCAACCTGTTTGCCCTTTTTCCTCTGGCCAGAAACACAAGGTGTACAAGCAGAAGAAGGTGGAAAGTAGCAATGCTAATTCACAAATGAACAAATCAGATGTGTAATAAGTAGTTGTTCCACATTTTTCTTCCATTATTGTAAAACCTTTCAACTGTGTGTACACAATTCAAATGAGGAACAAAGTGCATAACTGAAGAAAAAAAATTATTATGTGGAAAACATAACGGCTTGGAAATGGTGCCACTTTCTAATTACAAAACAAGCTGTAAATGAAATTTTGATGGATGTGAACTTCAAGATGAGTTTCATAAAAGGTCACGCGGCAGCAGGCAATCAAACCAACAAGATTGTTTTTGTTTTCTTTAAACGAGAAAAAAAAAAAACAACAACAGGAAAATGTATTAATGCCAAAGAAAATTAAGCATGGAAGAAAATGTTTGTTTTATCAAAATATCTGAACAACAGATATTACACCTTGCAGTGGAAACACATTGATCAACCAAACCAGATGGGTGAAGGAAGTCTGTCATCCTTTAACATTGCTTTATAGAGAAACCCTGGTTCCTGGTATGTGAAAGTTAAATCAACTTGTGGCACCCACCAAAACATTATTGTAGACCAAGATTAGGTGTCATGGAAGCAATTTTAAATAACAAAAGTGCCCCTGCCAACGCACCTTTCCACACAGCTAAAACAATTTAGGAACAGCTTGATGACAAAAAGTCCAAAACTTTGACCCTGGTTTTGGACAAATTCCTCACATCCCAATGTGATTGAGTATCCATGGGAAGAACAAACCCACAATGCCTCGCACAGCAATGCAAAAAATTCAAACGACATGCAGCCGATAATCTGGCGCTGGGTACTACAAAGTACAGAAAGCCCTCAGAGGTCCTATTTTCTTACCAATATTATATGTTGTAAGAAAATCTACCTGTTGAAGAGACACACATCGAAGCAGTAAGTGTGAGATAAATTAGTTTGTGAATGTATAAAGAAGTGAATTATATAAAAACTTAATAAACCTAAGGCCCTTAAACATTTTGATTCTAGTTCAATAATCCAGGTAAAGTTAGGTCCTATGGATGGTTTCTTTTTGTTGAAACATATAATCTTTCATCCAAAAGACTTCAACCCCGGGCACTCGATAGCTGCCCACTGCTCCACCTGGATGTATTCCAGGTGTGATGGGTTAAATGCAGAGAACCAATTTAGTCATTGTATGGAAACATAGCACTTATACGTCATCGGTCTGAGGAGCCACAAACAAACTCAGTCTTATTAATAGCAGCTTCACAATCAGTTTGATGGTGCTCACATGGTTTCTGGAGTCCACACTCTCCCCCGCTGACTAATTTGAAGTGGTCATGACCAAAGTGGTTCAAAACATCTTGAGTCATGCTCAATAATCCATGTAGAAAAATGCAACAAAATTAAATCAGGTCCTCCCGTTACATCAGCAGACTCCAGAAACCATTGTCAAACTGGTTGATGCAAATATGAAAAGGTGCTGTTTATAAGACTGAGTTTGTTGCAGCTCCTTGGACCGATGACGTCTTTTGGATGAAAGAAGAAACGTTTCAACAAAACGAAACTGTCCAGAGGACCTGACTTAACTTTGTTGGACTAAGCTCTTAAACGTTTACTTCAGGCTGGAGAGGAACATTCCTTCTCTTACAGTAATCTACTTGTCTTAAGGAGTCAATGTGTTCATCCTTGTGAGGCTAGATTCATTCAATCTTTATTTAGGCAGGTTAATCTCATTGAGCCTCGAGGACTCATTTACATGAGAGACCTGGCTACAAACAAAGAATGATGACAACAACAACAGTAGATTTTCCTTGGACAATCAACAATAGACAGTCATAAGAGAGAAATACAGATTTTTTTAACAAGTTAAAACAAAGATATCAAAGTTGCAAAACACAGATTATAAGGCAGATGTAGAAAATACTAATCTTTGGTACTTTAAATATATTTGGCCAGCATTTGATTCTTCTTAATTAAACTTTTGATACATTTAAGTTTTAGATAGCTCCTTATTTTTTGCTAGCCTTTATTAAGTTTTTATTTCTAGTTACACGTTTGCTTCTTTTAATTTTAGCTTTGTGTTCTGCTCCTTTTAGCTTTAACAGCTCAGTTTCAGCTTTTCTAGCGTTCTTCGTCAAAGTCTTTCAGGACTCAGAGTTCACTCTGAATCCCTCCGGCCGCTCTTCATCTGTTTTATTTTTATTTTTACCAGACGAACGACGCCATCGGAAACACGTGGAACTGGCTGTACTTCATCCCCCTCATCATCATCGGCTCCTTCTTCATGCTCAACCTGGTGCTCGGTGTCCTGTCAGGGTAAGTCCACTGTCTTATTCCAGGACCACCTGCATTAATCACTGTGGAAGCTGCATTGATCCGTCTGTCGATCCCACACTCCATTCTCCCCTCACTCTTGAACAAAACCCTGAGATGCTTGAACTCCTCCAGGTGAGGCAGAACCTCACTCCCAGCTCGGAGAGGGAAGTCCATCCTTTTTCAGACCAAGGACCATGTCCTCAGAGTTGGACGTGCTGAACCTCATCCCTGCCTCTTCACATTTGGCAATGAACCGCTGCAGTGAGAGCTGGACTGGTTTACAGCATGATGACGCCAGCAGGACCATATCGTCTGCATATACAGAAACAAAATCCTGGAGCCACCAAACCGGGTCTCCTCCACCCCCTAGCTGCACCCAGAAATCTTTTCCAGTTATGAACAGGATTGTTCAACACAGAGTCTGGCTTCCACCCTGAAGGAGTCAGCAAAGACATCCTTCGTAAAACATTTAGCCAAAATCAAAATGTGAGTTTGTTTAAAAGACACCGTACCAGATCGAGGTTTGTGTTGCCACAGTTGCTGTTGACAGAGCGCCGGCAGATTTTTGCTACTGTTAGTCAAATACCATGAGAAGACGTGAAGGTCGTTGAACGGAGGACAGATTGAGATGAAAGTCCTTCCTTAATGCACGTCATCGTAAAACAGCACAAAATATATGTAACAGTTCAAAATGTCTTGTGTGATTTTACTTTTGTCCGTCTGTGCCTAAAAACATGTTTGTCAGAGAATTTGCTAAGGAGCGAGAGCGTGTGGAGAAGAGGCAGGAGTTCCTGAAGCTTCGGCGTCAGCAGCAGATCGAGAGAGAACTCACCGGATACTTGGAGTGGATCTGCAAAGCAGGTCCAGCTGATTTACGAGTTGATCCTTCTGCTGTTTGTGTAAAAAAGTATATTTTATACAAAGTTTTTTGTCTGTCTGCTGCTGCAGAGGAGGTGCTGCTGGAGGAGGAGGATGAGATCGCCGAGGAGAAGTCCCCGCTGGACGGCGCGTGGTACAAGAGGAACCAAAACCTTTCGGGTGAGTCTGCAGCCTGGATGAACACGATTCACACCAAAAACAAACATTTTCTAGAAATCATTGCAGATCTGCTGTTTTTACACTCCTGTCTGAGGAGGATGTGTTCTGGTAGTCTGTCCATCCATCAATGTTCTCTTGCCATAACTTCTGATCCGCTCAAGATCAATTAACGGGACTTCAAACATGTCTGCATCAAAAACAGACCGAGTGTCTCAGACACTTATCATCACATCATCAGATCAAGTTAAAGGTCACAGATCAAGGTCACAGTTTATACAAGGTATTTGCTTGTCCGGGCCAGTCCTATAGATTGTTGTACAATACTTAATTGACGAACATGTAACATAGGCCTGTCGCCATATACAATAAATCAATTAATCACATGATAAATGAAAATTATCTACCTCATTATCATTTATCAGTTTTATCATTTCTTCGTGTCTCTCTCTTTCTACTGAAGACACTGGGCGACAAAAGGCTCAACTCCGATGCTCTTCACTGACCCTTTCTCTTTTCTATTTAAAACCCATTTTAACAATCCAAAATTGTGTTTTTGGATCATTAAAAGCAGCTAAGCTATGAGCTAAGCTAGCAGGCCGACCTCGGGGGAAAAAACCTCCGTCTTGTCGAAACTCCAAAATTCACGTTGAAACCTGTGCCTTCGTGTAAAAAGTTGTTTTTCTCTGCAAAAGAAGTTGAGAACTTGTTTACTAATTTTTAAATTTAAAGCTTTGTGTGAAAAATGCTAAAGAGCTCAAAACACACTGTGTCCGCCATTTTGAGAACCAAAGAGAGACAGTCCATGTCATGTCAAGGGGCCTCACTCTCATTTTTCTTAGAGACACGCTGCTCGCTCCCTCACTATCCATCCTTCAGTTTAATCAGTCTTATACTGCCATCCGGTGGTCAATAAATGTACAAATTCAAAACAAATCAATATTTCTTCTTAAAAGTGACAATTAGTAATTATTGTCAAATTTCAGACAATATTATCGTTTATCACAATAATTTCTGAGACGATTAATCGCCCAGCAAATTAGTTATCATGACAGGACTGGTGTAACGTGCTGTGTGTGGTGCTCTTTTTAAGTTAAACCTGCAGATCAGGTGCATTTCCCACCAAGAGCTCTTCCTTTTCGACGTCAGCTTCCATTCATCCCAGGAAACACTCAGTAAGCTCAGCACACTTTTCCTTTCAGAGCGTTTTCCATTTCGTTTGTCAGAATATTCAAGCTTATCCAGGTTGAACCGAACCCGGACATGGGTTCTGCTGACACCGGGGCTTTCGCAGAGTCTCCCAGAATTTAAAAACCTTCTCTCTGCAACAAAACCATTCTTGAAAAGTTTTTTTTTTTTAAATGGATGGTGTATTCTTCAGATTTCTTCCATTTTATCCTGACTAATCCTCCTTGTTGCACAAACTGATCAGACTTCTCCTGGTTTTCACTCTGACTTCTGAGCATCTTTCATGTTTTATTAAATGTTTGTTAAAAACACAATCTTTTGTTGCTAATATTGGAAACACACAGACCTTTACTTCCTGGGACGTTGAACACAAGAATAGATTTTTGATTTTCAGTCATGGTTTCTAACAATATTCATAAAACTGAACTCATTTCTTCTTTGTCTTCTTTTATTCCATCTTTATTTTCCTCTGTGTCTTCATCTTCTCCTTGTCTTTGCTGTTTATCTTATTGTGTTCTCTTTGACTTTGTCAATTTGTTTTTCTGCTTCTTTCTTCCTCATGTTCTTATTCTTTTTTTTGTCAAGCCTTTTTAGTTCTTTATCGTCTGCGTCCTCTTTGTCTTCAACTTTTATCTTTGTTTTTGACTTTATCCTCATTTTTTTTCATATCCTTTGCTTTATCTCATTTGTCTTCATAATACTTTTTATTCCTCCATGAGCTGAACAATAACACAATTAATTATGAAAACAAACAACATATTAGTGTTCTTGTTTTCATTGTTACAAGTCTTTTGTTTCACAATTCGCACAATTTATTTTTTTCTATTTTGTTCGCCTTTGTTTTTATAGTTCTGAAGAGAGGCAAAATCAAGAAGGGTAAAAACGATCTGATCGGAGCTGAAGAGGGCGAGGATCCCTTCGCTGACTTGTCTTCTGTTGGTAAGTCTCACGTTTTTTTAATTTACAGCGAGCAGCATGTTGCCTCTAACCACCTGATTCCCACCTTCACAATAAAAGCATCTGTGAAAATCTGTTTTCTTCTACCCTCGTGTCCCCCTGACTTCCATTTGACTGATTACTTTTCTGCTGATAACCAGTTTTAAAGGAGTTTTATTGGTGCAGTGGTCCATAGAGCTGAAGCTGTTTCTCCTGGCTCTCTTTCAACATTAAAAAGAATAATTTACTTTTATAATTAGTCTGTTAAATTAAAGTAGGGAAAAAAAAAATCACCTGCAGCACATTTGTTTTAATATCGTCTGTCACACACTCATACATTTGTGGAACAGAAAGAAAATGTGTGTGCTAATCACAACCAATTAGTTTTTCTCAGTTTTAACAGCCAGCTCTTTGTTTATTGAGTGTTTTCTGTAAAATGAGACGCTGAGAGAACAAACGTGTGACTGTCGCCTCGCTTGTGTCACACAAAACGCCACAATAAGTTTGATTTAGAGTCACATCTTTTTTTTATTTTATAACAAGCTGGTGCAAGTAAAATACATTTTATGCTTATATTTGTCCTGTCCCTGCTTTATATGGACACTGCCAAGGGGAGCTGCAATGATTTTTGTAAAAACAAAGTAGTAATTTGACAAAACATGTAGTAATTAAAGTGTAAATTTGTGTTACTGTACATAAAATTGCAATTAAATTAATTTAAAGAGCTCTCACGTTTTTTTGTGAGGCTATAAACTACAAAGTAATAATATCTTATTGGCTGCAGATAGATCTTAGAACGACCTCAGTTTGAAGAATTAAAGTGCAATTTTTACAAGATAAAAAAAAAAAAGTTAAATACAGAAACAACTGGACTTTATTTGTAACAGAAGACATTTCGCTCTTCATCCGAGGAACTTTCTCAATTCAAAGAGCAGAGTGTGGGGTTCAGGTTTTAAAGGCTGAGATAAGAAACACAAAACAAAACACTAATAAACAGAAAAAGGAGAACAACAGACAAAAAAAAAAACCATTGTCATCCCTTATGTGTCTGGAGTATCAGAGAAGTTCAGAAGGATTTTCAACAAACACAACATCCCAGTACATTTCAAGCATTTCATAGTGTTGCATTTAAACACAGATTTTTAAACATCACCTCCTCAGTCAGTTTGGCTTTACATCATTAAACAGGCTGAAAATGACACTGTGCTACGTCAGAGGTGCTACAGCCGGCTGCTGCTGCTAAAATAGTTTGCAAAAGAACCTTTGAATCTCTTTACAGAACCATGCAGTTCTTGGCAAGTCTAGAGAAACTGTATATTCTGTGACAATCCAGGATCAGTTTCAAGTTAAATGGCTTCACTGAAACTTCTGAAGAAGCTGAAATTCCAGCTCTTTAGAAAGAAAAGCTAAAAAAATAAAAATAAAATGTTTGTTTTTTAGTTCCTCCTGGCTCTCCGTTTGGTCGGGCCAGTGTGAAAAGCAGCGGGAAGATGGACAGCTCTTCTTACTTCCGGCGTAAAGAGAAGAGGTTTCGCTTCTTCATCCGCCGGATGGTGAAAGCTCAAAGTTTCTACTGGATCGTTCTGTGCCTGGTGGGCCTCAACACGTTGTGCGTGGCCATCGTGCACTACGACCAACCCGAGTGGCTGACCAGAGCGCTCTGTAAGTGAAAGCGCCGGTGACCAGTCGCCTACGAAGGCGTTCCTTTAACGGTCTGATTTGTAAATGTCCCAACCAGACACAGCTGAGATCGTGTTTCTGGGTTTGTTTCTGACTGAGATGACTTTGAAGATGTACGGCCTCGGAGGAAGAAACTACTTCCACTCGTCCTTCAATTGCTTTGATTTCGGGGTGAGTTACTTAAAACATTTTGTTTGATGAGGCTTGTGACTCAAGCTGATGTGATTTGTTACAATCTGTCAGCAGACTGTGCTTTTTTAGACATTTATCAAATGTTTAGCTCACTGGGGAGGTTTGTTCTCCAACCGCTTTACACCTTTTACATTTTATATACAGTACATGTATATCTTTATATTTTTCTAAATATTCAACTTTATTTAACAGCACTTTCCCAAAGAACTGCATGGAAGTCTCTTTAATTTCTCCAAAAACATTTTATTTTAAATCCACTTCAGCCCTGTTATTCTACATATTCTACTTTTAGCTACATTTCTACAACTTTTAGCTTTCAGCTAACCCTTGATACATTTATATTTTAGCTAGCATTTTGCTACTTTTACTATTTTGTTAACTTTATCTTTTCCTTTTGGCTAGCCAACTATTATTTTTATTGTCTAGCCAGCCTTTGGTTTTTAAGCTTCTTGTTAGCATTTGACTACTTTTAGCTTTTAGCCAGCCTTGCTTGCTACTTTAGATGTTAGCCAACCGTTTTTTTTTTATTTTTTTTTTTACATGTAGCTTTTAGCTAGCCTTCTTGCAGCTTTTATCCAACTTTTTGGTATATTTGCTACAGCTGTTCCTATGTTTAGTTTCTAGCTAGCATTATGATACTTTTAGCTTTTAGGTAGCCTTTTGCTAGTTTTTATTTCCAGCTAGTGTTTTTTTTTATTTTTAGCTTTTAGACAGCCTTTAATTTCTTTCCTTTAGGATTGCCATTTGATACGTTTAATGCTAATTTGCTATTTTAGCCTTTAGTTAGCGTTTTGCTTGTTTTTGTTTTCAGCTAGTCTTTTGCTACTTGTAGTTTCTCGTGCTATATTTAGTTTTGAGCTAGCATTAGCTGTTTTATACCTGTTGTTTCTAGTTAGCATTTTGCTACTTTTAACTTTTAGACTTTTATGGTTTTTCTTTTCAATTCCCATTTACTGATTTTAGCTCTTTGCAAATTTTAACTTTTTCAAGTTTTTGCTTCTGTTTTGCTTCTGTTAGTTCTGCTTTTAGCATTAACATCTGAGCTTGAGCTTCTTCAGCAGTCAAACCTGGAGTTACTAATGACCTGCTGTAAGTTGGAGAACCAGGTCCTCCTCTGTTTCTAGGATATTCTATATGTGCAGCATCAAACAAATGTTTATTTTCCACATTCTTGGCTACATGTCCCACACTGGTTAAACACATGCACCATATCGTGAAGAAAACCCTCGAACCCTTCATGTTGTTGTGTCCGCAGGTGATTGTGGGAAGTATCTGTGAAGTCATCTGGGACATGATTAAACCAGGAGCGTCGTTTGGCATCAGTGTGCTGCGGGCCTTGAGGCTTCTCAGGATTTTCAAAGTCACCAAGTGAGTTCAATTCAGGAAACTAAACCAACAAAAAGTTGAAAATGAAAAGAAAGATTTAAAAAAAGCACACATGTCACCCCACTAGCCTTATATGACAAGTTTAAATAACTTTATTCCTTTTTTCTGTCTAAAATCTGTCCAGCAGCATCTTGAGTTAGGATGACCTAAAAATGCATCCAGTGATTGCTTTCTGGGAGTTTCATAAAAATGTGTTTTGTGCTTTGAAATGTTTTGCTATCACAACAAACAAACATTATATTAATAGGTGGACAGTAATTACAAGTACCAAAAGGCTGTAAATGCACCATGCCTAGATACATCTGAGCTAATAATGTGAATTAATTCAGTTAGATTGCCTCATTTAAATGTAGCAATTAAATGTGTATATATGTCAGAAAGTCCCCTTATGGTCCTTACATGGTTTTTCTACAAAATAACTCATTTCTTCAGTTAATTTGTGCATTCTTAAGCTAAAAAAACTGGACATTTTACTGAAAGGGCCAAGTCAGACAAAGTATATTCAGTAAATTAATATATTTATACATAAACTGAGATCATTTGACCTTTACGTTGCTCACAGGCGGAAATTATCTACATAATTGTTTTGCTCCAGAAAGGGAATAATTGGGTCTTTAAAGCAAAAGGAGTAAATATGTTTTAAATGTATTCAAAAAGTATATATATATATATATATATATATATATTTTATTTAACTCTAATATTCTGATGTATTTGCTGTGAGTTTATCAATGAAAAGTCCATGCAACAGCCATCTTCAGCATTTCTGTTCTTCTGTTTGCGTCTCCTGCTTCCTGTCAGATACTGGAACTCGTTGAGGAACCTCGTCGTTTCCCTCCTGAACTCCATGAAGTCCATCATCAGTTTGCTCTTCCTCCTGTTCCTCTTCATCGTGGTATTTGCCTTACTGGGCATGCAGCTGTTCGGAGGACAGTGAGTGAACGCACGGATTGTCTTTTTCCTCCTCAGAAATACTCCCCTTGTGCCACACGGATCCTCCTATCTGCTCCTCTGTCTATCTTCCCCCCTCCTCCTCCTCCCTTCGGTGTCTGATCTGTGGCGACGGGGGCAGCCATGTTGGCGCAGCAGGTCGCTGGCTGAGCAGCAGCTCTTTGAATATCACTCCCAGCAGGAGCTCCATGTCGTCTAATGGCAGGAACACTTCATGGTCCCAGTCTGGCAGCAGATAATCAAAGGCCTGACATCTGCCCCCGTTCTGAATCGATTTGCACACAGACCATTTAACAACGCTGCCGGGAACACACACAATGTGTAAAATGGCTATAAACGTGCCACTTTCATAGGATTTGTGTTTTTATTGTGGTGGTAGCAGCTGAGAGTCATTCCCAAAACATTACCTGAGCTCCGACTGATTGTCCAATTTAACCTTTAACTATTTGTCAACTCCATCAGTTGTGTCGTGAACCACTTCTTTTTTTCTTCTAGTTTCTCATATTTTCTGTAAATTTATTAACAGTTGGCCAAAAACCTGTTTTTAAATCATGAAAAGACATTTATCCACTCAGATTCTTTAAACTGTGTGTATACAGGCAGAACCATGTTTGAAGGAGCTTCTCATTGGTCAGGACTTCACTGTCAGAAGAGAAGGCTGAGCTCAGTCAAAGTTTCTGTAGGACGAGTTTATTTAAAAACTGACGGGACAATTAACCAATCGCAACGCTGAAGCAGCGTGGGAGGGACCAAAACTCACGAGCTGAGCCTTCAGGAAGAACATACTGACGTTTTATTATTTATGGACCTTGATAAGATTTGTGATGCATTCAACTGCAACCTGTAAATTCAAGTATCCACCCTGAAATTGTAGTTGCTCTAAAAGATCATTCTAGCTGAAGGCCCAGCTCTTATAGTCACGGTTTAAGTAAACTGCACCACACATACTTTGATTTAACCAAAACTGTTCAAACTGTTTTATTTCTCAATACAAGAGGACTCAGTTTGAACCTTTTTAATAAAGATGGCCATATCTCTTATTAATGTTGATGTTAAAATAATTAGTAAAGTTCTATCTAAAAGATTAGAGAAGATAATTCATCTCATCATTCATCCTGACCAAACTGGCTTCATTAAAGGAAGACATTCAACAACAAATACTCGCAGATTATATAATTTAATAGAGCATTCATATGGCAAAAGTATTGAAACAGCTATTTTGTCTTTAGACGCTGAAAAAGCGTTTGATAGAGTAAACTGGAATTTCTTATTTGCTACCT
>JARVLU010000528.1:26629785-26643827 GCA_031762415.1 Simpsonichthys santanae | reverse complement strand
CCCCTTTATTTTTCTTTTTTGCAAGAGATTTGTTCTTTTCATTTTTAATTAGTGGGAATGAGCAGCTCCGTGCTCCTCGTGCACCCTGATGAGCTTTGTAATAATCCTTCAGTCAGTCTCGTCCCTCCATAAAACCGTTTAATTCTGCAGTCTGTGAGATTTGAACGAGCTTATTAACGCCTTTTGTTCCGTCTTGCCCAGATTCTGACGGGCGAGGACTGGAACGCTGTGATGTACCACGGCATCGAGTCTCAAGGAGGCGTTCGGCGTGGCATGTTCTCCTCCATCTACTTCATCGTCCTCACACTCTTTGGAAACTGTATCCTCTTTTAGGCAAAACAGCTAATCCAAGAGGGCGAAGATTTCAGTCATTCGTGGTTACGTAACTTTGTTACACAACCAGAACGTTTTGGTTTGTGGCCTTCTTAAGAATAATCTCAAGCCCTTCAACAGTTGGTGTTTGGAACCCTGTACACATAATGTTGGATATTTTGTCAAAACAAAGGTTTCTGCTTCATTAGCTCCTCTTGTTGCCATAGAAACCAAGGTTTCACTGTCTTGGTGTTAGCTGGAAGTATGGAGCTGTTCATTTTGTACAATAGAAACCAAAACAACAATAGAGAATGTCCAGAGGACCAGACTTAGCTTTTTTAAACAATAGAGAAGTATTTTTTATTTAACATTTTTATTGTTTTATCCTGATCCTCCAACCTTCAAACTCAGATTGTGTGCTAAAATGGTTTATAACCTAAATAAATTTATAAATTATATAAAATAAATTGAGTTTGGGGTGCTCTTTAGCCAAGTTAACATTTTTTCCCCTCTGTGTTTTAATTCGCCACCTAGTGGTGCAGTTTGGGTATTTTAGCATTTTTGTTAAAACATGACTGTGAGAGATACGTTGGTGTCAGTTTTTGTTCATCCAGGATGTGAGAACATTCATTATCCATCCATCCATCATCCATCCATCCATCCATTATCCATCCATTATCCACCCATCCATCCATTATCCATCCATCCATCATCATCCATTATACATACATCCATTCATCCATCATGCCACAATCTATCCATCCATCATCCATCCATCCATCCACTATTCATCTATCATCCATCCATCCATTATCCATACATCGATTCAACCATACATCCATTCAACCATCCATCCATCCATCTATCCATCCATCATCCATCCATCTATCATCCAACCATCCATCTATCCATCATCCAACCATCCATCCATCCATCCATCCATCCATCCATCCATCCATCCATCCATCCATCCATCCATCCATCCATCCATCCATCATCTATCCATCCATTCATCCTGCTTTTTCTGTTCTGGGTCATGGTGGAGCTGGCGGTGAAAACCTACATTGATGGTTTTGGAAGTCAACTTTATATCTAGCTCTGTTTTTTTAAGAGTCAAATCCCTGATTTACTTTTTAAAGGGATTGACTTAAAAATACTTTTTTTTTCTCTGCAAGTTTCTTTTCAAATATATTTTCTCTGAAAGTTGTGGTTTAGACACCCTCCTGAACGTCTTCTTGGCTATCGCTGTTGATAACCTCGCCAACGCCCAGGAGCTGACTAAGGTGGGCTGCCACCAGCATTCTTACTCTAACACGAATCCTGTTTTTAAAAGTGGTTCATTAAATCTCGTCTGTGCACATACAGCTGACTACACAATACATTTGAATATTTCTTGGCTTGGTTCTGATTGGCTAAAGGATGAAGAGGAGCAGGAAGAGGCAGCCAATAAGAAGCTGGCCCTGCAAAAAGCTCTGGAGGTGAAGGAAGTCAGCCCGATGTCAGCTGCCAACATCTCCATCGCCGCGTAAGTTTCCCTTCGTCTCATGTCCTCTGACCCAGCCCTGACCTGTCCCATGCTGGAAATAAATCTTGTTTATTTCTCAGATCTTCTCCTCTCTGTCCGTGTTGGTTTGTGTCTGACCTGGATTCCGCCTCGTTTATTCCTATTTTGAGAGTACTCTTGTTGTGTGTCACCCACTATTGATCTTCAGGCAATTAAGGAAGATTTGAGACCAAAAACAATTTTTTTATTTTTCACCCAACTGTATTTTTTTTTACTCATTTACCCCTTGGCTTTGAAATATTTTGCAAAATGGCATTTTATTTCCAACGATACTGGTCGATGTCAAACAAAAGGCATCTAAATCAATATTTTGAACCCTTAACAATTCCTGCTCTGTTATTTAAGCTGCATTTGCTGTCAGTTTTATCTTTTAGTTAAAAAAAAAATGTTATGAACAACAAGACCTTTACAAATGCTTACAAGGAAATAAATGGACTGAAAACATTCACAAGGAATTAGAAAATATATTTTCTTTGTAACTCTAAGGGTTAGTATTGTACACAGTTGCAGGTTAAGATTGGAGTCATGCAGAAATTGCATGCGATTATTTTTTCCTCTGAAATAAGAGGAAACAGAAGGTAGTTCATATCACTTATCTCAAACCTGTGATTGACAGAGTACATATTGCGATATACAGTATTGCCATGTAAACAAGGGAATATATCTCACCATCTTTTAACTCTAAAAATGGATCATAAACAACAAATTTGTGATAATACGCCTCATATAGATGTCTTCTTATTATCTGCGGATTATCTGTACAGGATGCTAAAACAAAACATCACTCCTAGGCCTGTCACGATAAACAATAAATCGATTAATCGCATGATAAATGAAAATTATCGACCTAATGTTAATTTATTATCAGTTCTTCATGTCTCTTTTTCTACTGAAGACACTGGACGACAAAAGGCTCAACTCCGGTGTCTTCACTGACCCCTCCCTTTCTCTTTTCTCTCTAACATTCATTTTAACTATCCAAAATCGTTAAAAGCAGCTAAACTGAGAAGCTAAGCTACGAGCTAAGCTAACAGGCCGACCTCAGGGGGGAAAAAAAAAAAAAAACTCAGTCTTTTCGAAACGCCAAAATTCATGGTTGAAACCCGGGTCTTCGTCTAAAAAGTTGTTTTTCTTTGCAACAAGAAGCTGAAAACTTGTTTACTGATTTTTGTAATTAAAATCTTTGTGTGAAAAATGTTATGCTAATAAGCTCAAACCACACAACGTCTGCCATTTTGAGAACCGAAAAACAGGAAGGAGAGACAGCCCATGTCACGTCAAGAGGCCTCCCTCCCATTTATCTTAGATTGACACGCTGCTCGCTCCCTCACTATCCATCCTTTGGTTCAAACAGTCTTATACTGCCATCCAGTGTTAAACAAGGTACTACATGCAAAACAAATTAACCAATATTTCTTCTTCAATTTGACCATAATTACTAATTATTGTCAAATTTCAAACAATATTATCGTTTATCGCAATAATTTCTGAGACAATCACCCAGCAAATTTATTATGACAGGACTAACTGCTCCTTAATTGCCATCTTTTACTCTCAGAATGACATCATTTAGACTAGAAACTAACCAGTGCTGTGCAAATCACTGGTTAGTTTACGTTCCAAACCTTCTCGTTGTTGTCCTGTGGTCTCGTGGGGTTTTGGTGTCTTGAATCAGTTTCTTGTTGTTTTTAAACAGGCTTGTGCTTTTATTATTAACTAATTGTGTTTGTTCGCTTTCTGTGGTTTCATTCCAAAATATCAGTGAAATCCAAAGAGCGTGATGTAGTTAGTTTAAATAAAACATTTTAAAATTACTTTTTTCACAAGCTGACACACTTATTAGTATAATGTTATAGTTTTGGTGACATAATTTGGAGGAAATGCATTCTTGTTGTGTGTAATTTGCTGAACTCAGAGTGTTGACGGTTAAGATAACCACCACAGATCTGCTCTCTAAGTTGTTAGCTCAGTCCTTTCTGTTCAGTTTAAATCCATAGAGGATAATAAATGTCACGCCTGTGAACTAAATTTAACCTTTGGCTGGTTCTCCTGATGCTGCTCCATAATCCAGGTCGAGTCAGGTCCTCTGGACGGATTCTTCTTGTTGAAATGCTTCGTCTGTGAGAAAGTGCTGCGCATGAGACTGCGTTTGTTGCAGCTTCTCAGACTGAATTCGTCTTTTGGATCAAAGATTAAACGTTTCACCAAAGAAGAGGACTTGACTCAACCTTGTTGGACTTTGGCTGCTCCTTTTCGTCACGGCGGCTTGTTTAACCCAACATGAAGGTCCCAACCATCCGAACGCTTGTCCACCCCCCCATCGCTGAGGGATTTGAAACATGAATGTTTTTTCCAGTGTTTTTTTCTGAGGGACATTTTCAAACTTCAAAAGCCACACATTAAGCACGAGCGTAGTTTTTCAGAGTTCACATTAAATCCAAACCAATTCCTGCATTATCAGGAAAGTTCTGCTTTTCTTCCCGCTCGGATGGAATTGGTCAGTTTTGTGTTTTCCCCATTTTGGAATGAAACTTCTGAACGTTTTTATTTACTTATTATTATTTAGTGTCCACTGAAGTGATTTATTATTTTGTGGTGATGTTAAAAGTGGCTTCGTAGATGTGAAACAGAGTGGGGTGGGGGGTTCAGGTGGACGGACAGACCCGTCCATTTGTCCCCTTCACATTTATGCCTCATTATTTTCTTTTGTTCTGCATGTGCAGTTTTGTAAAGCAAAATCGAGATGCACTGTCTCACAGGTCGTCCATCATCAGCATTCAGTCACCGTGAGTTATCGCTCTCTATGGTTTTCTCTTCGTCCTTTTTTCCTTCACCTCCCTTTCCTTCGACATTCCTTCCATTTCTTTAACTCCCACCCTCCACCTCCTGTCTTTCCTCCGTTAACTCGTGTCCTCTCTTTTCCTCTCCTCAGCTCTGAACCTTCAGATAAATGATGTCGTTTCTGTTGAGTGTTAGAAGAGTGAAGTTTATTTACAGAGTGTAAGAAATACAATTATCTGAAAGCACTGAACAGGAGTGGAAACTGTTGACAGTAAACGTTTCAGCCGAACCTCCAGCCTTTAAGCTTCGTGTTCTCTGTTGATTCAGCTCGTCGGCGCCGGCAGCCATTCTTCTGCCGTCTCATTTCAAGGATTTAAGAAAATGCCAAGTCAGCGTTCACATTGTTTCCTTTATTAATTTATCTTCTTTGTTCTGCGATCAAACTGCTTCTACACACGTTGCCTAAAAATCAACAGCTCGAGTGAGGAAAGTGTACTCCGACTTTTTGTTTTTTGTAACTTAAATAAATAAATAATTTGACTTTATTTTCATTATTTTCCCCATAGAAATAAAATTATTTTCATTTACTTCAGAAACGTTGTTTCTTTGAAATCTGCTTCAGCAGACTGGCTCTTTTTGTCCTCTTATGCTTCATGTACTTTTTAGCTGCCATTTAGCTATATTTCCCCATTAGCAGTAGCATCGCTAATTGTTGCTCTTAGCTTCGTTTTTATTTATTTATTTGATTTTCACTTTTTCTACACTTTAGCTTACCTTTTCTGTTAGTTTTGTTAAATGTACTTTTGTTTTGCTGTTTTTTTTGCCAATTTAAGCTTTTTAGCTACTGTTTGTTGTTTTAACTCTTTAAAATTAGTTATTATTTACAGTTTTCTTGGTCTTAGCCTTTAGCTACTATTTAGCAGATTTTGGCTTTTGTGTTTTAACTAAGAGTTAACTTACTTTAGGTATTAGCTATTATCTTGCTTGTTTTAGCTGTTAGCTACTGTTCTGCTTGTTTTAGCTACTGTTTTGATATTTTAGTTTGTAGCTTTTTTGATAATTTGTGCGTCTGTTTGGATAGTTTCAGCTTCTTCAGCAGATTTTTAGCTGTCATTAAGCATTCACATTGCATTTTAGCAGAAAATGCTAATTTTTCTTGGTACTCCAGCTGTTTGTCATGTTAATTTAGACTCTAATATATATATATATATATATATATATATTTAAATACAGTTGTTTGTTTCTCACAGATGAACACTCCTGTCCTGTGATTGTAATTTACCTCTTTATCTCTTCTGTAAGCATGCAGACTGTCTGTGTGTTTGTGGTTACCTGTCCTCTGTCCTCTGTCTGTGTCTTTTAGGACTTATACTGTCTACTGCTCCCCTACCCGCTGTGTCTTTCAATACAGGTGACCAAATGGAAAATAATTCCATCATAAATTACCATATGATTGAACCATACTGTTCACAGGCAGGACTTACATAAGAGTTTAAAACAATGAAAACATCCATTTTGATGTTTTTTATTTCCTTCCTCTTGCACTTGAATCGATGTTTGCAAAAACATTGGTCACATTTCATTAGTCATTTCTTCTTCTGCTCTGTTGGACGTCAATACCGAGCGCCCCATTTACACACAGGATCTCACTCTGGATTAATTAACCACAAGCTCTGTGGAGCTGACTTTGACAGCAGGGTTTACCTGTGAGGTGTAAATCTTTTCTTTGGAAACCACGAGATGGAGGAGAAGTGTTCTGGTATTGATTTCCAAGAGTAATGAGGATGTGCAGCGCTGTAGTACCTACAGAGGAATGAGGTCGATGAGCCTTACCTTGAAGTTAGAGGGGATGTGTTGAGACCAGGTGAAGACGTGAGGTAACGTTCAGTGAGCAGCATCATGGTTTCGTGCAGAGAAAGATCTCTACAGATGTGACGTTTGCTTTCAGGTTGTTGATGTAGGAGAGAGAAGGGCAGATATATTTGTGGATCTACAGTAAGCTGATGATAGGGATTCGTTGGGGTCGTGCAGGACATGCAGGAGAACAACTGGGCAGATTTGCAGTAGGACTGACAGATGGGTTCATTGTGGGTGAGAAGTTAAATCAGAGGTCAGCTTCTTGTTTTAACAGTAATGGACAAGTTGATGGATGAGGGCAGGCCAATTCATGAGATGCTGTGGATTATGATGTTTGCAGATTACATCTGTAGTGAGAATAGAGAGCAGGTGGAAGAGAGCCTGGAGATGTGGAGGCATGCTCTGGTATGTATGGTAGAATCAAGAGAGAACCCACATGTAGACAGTGAGGCTGTGAGGAGTAGAGGTGCTGGAAGTGGATGGAGTCAACCATTCAAATCAATCCATCAGTTCACAAGAGAGCAGCAGAAGAGAGTGGAGACAGGGTGGAGTAGATGGACAACTGAATGGGTAGAAGGAAAGGGTTATGATATGGTGACACCTGCTGAGATGTTTGGTTTGGAAACGGTGGCTCGATTCGACTGGCAGGAGGAGGAGCTTGTTCATATTTTCATTTTGAGGGACTAAAATGGACAAGATTAGAAGTAGGTCCATCAGATGGACAGCTCAGGGTTAGAGACAGAGTTAAAGAGGAAATGCTGAGATGGTTTGGACATGTCCAGATAAGGAACAGTGGGTATACTGGTAGAAAGATGTTATAAATGCAACTGCAAATAAAAAGACAAAGAGGAGATATATGGATGCTGTTAGAGGGGACATGGAGGTAGTTGGAGTGAGGACAGAGTGAGATGGAGGATGACTCGCTGTGAAGACCCCTGAAGAGGGAACAGCTGAAAAAAACATATTCTGTTTTGTGCTTTGAAAAACAGTCCTTGGATTTTGTATTAGATGTTTGACAGTACAAATGTTTGAGTCCAGTATCTAAAGGAAGACGGATTCTAACTTCTGGGATCTATGTCTTTAAACCTGAGCTGTTTCTGACCATGGACATGTACAGAGTAAGTTTAAAGTCTAATTTATTTGAAATGAGCTGTACTCTGAGCAGACCTCGACGGAAAAACAAAAAAATAAACACATCGTCTGTGAGGCGAGGTCATTTAGCTGATCTTTGGTTGCTTTGTCCACACCTAGCGCCAACTGGGCCCCAAAAACTGAGGCACCTCCAGACAGTTTCCAAACAGATGGCTAGATGGGGCCACTGATAGACACCAAAACCAAAAGCTGTAATGACATTTCAGGAGTTTTCCAATGCAGAAAACTCAGATATACGTACTTGTATGTATCAGATAAAGGCCATTTAAATAATGCTGCAGAGCAGGAGTTAGACGACCTGAACTCTGAACGCCACACTCACTACTCAACGTATTAAAGTGTCTCTTTAATTTGTAATCCCAACTGAAACTATCCCCTGGTGCCATGCTCACTAAAGATCTGTTGAGATCTGCTAGTCCTCTGCGTATGTTTTAGTGAAAACGTACTCAGGTATAGCAAGTATAAACATTTTTTTGTTTCGTTGAATTGCATTGACTTTCAATGGTAATCAGTCAATATGTACATCCAGGGATTAGTAAAAATCTGTCCACTGAGTTATGAGTTATTTTACAAACAGTATGACCGTCTGACCAATGGTGGGGCAGCACATTTATCGGGGTGGCTATCGCTTCCCCCTTATCCCCTCCTTGGTGGCACCTCTGTCCAGAGAACAGACCATGTCATTAATCCTCTCAGCGCTGAAACATTTCAAACATCTCAAGTGTTGGATGCTTCCCCACATACTTGTGCATGTTCAGTGAAAACTCCAACATTGTGACCATTCTAACCAACACATCCATAGAGTTGAATGTAACTTTCTTACCAGTCAGAGGCTTCCTGAGCGTCATGGAAAACATGTTTCAGTTTTTAGCTTCTATGGATGGAACTGCTTCCCAAACCCCAACAGGAACTCATTACGTAGAGAAAAGCCAAATTAACAGAACTGTTTTTGTTTTTAAAAATTTTTTTTATTGCTCTTTGGTTTGATGCCTGCAGCAAGGAGCAGCAGCGGTCTGCAAAGACCATGTCCGTGTGGGAGCAGAGGACCAACCAGCTGAGGAAGCACAACTTGAAGGCGAGCACCGAGGCCTTGTTCAACGAGCTGGACTCTGAGGAGCGCCTCAAGATGTCCACCGCCCTCCATCTGCACCCTGACATGAAAACCCACACGGATCGGCCACTCGTGGTGGAAAACGGCGACAAAACCACCTCTGGAAATCTGGAGGAGACGGGAGGTCCCCGACAGGACGGGCTGGGAGACAGCTTACCCGTTCACACCAGGAAGCATCATCGCCACCGTGACCGGACTGGCGAGGGAGGTGATGGTCGAGGAGGGAGGCACCACTCTCATCACCGGAGTAGGGAACACAATCCAGACGGTTCCCAAACAAAAGAGAAGGGAGGGAACCATGATGGGGGACACAGGCGCCACCTCCAAACTGGATCCCCTGAGAGGGAGGTCAGTGATGCAGGAGGAGAAGAAAGAGGGCATCGCCATCATCACACCCATCGAACACCAAAAGAAGGAAATGGGCGTTTGGCAAACGGAGCTCAGGAAGAGAGCAGAGGGAGAGGAGACGATAACGCAGAGAGAAAGATGCGCTACTCTCGTTTGGCCAAAGCTCAGTCCACTCTGACCAGAGACGACTGCGGGAGGAACAAGAACGTGTCCAGGAGTGGCAGGTGCTCTTCTTCTTCTACTCATGTTCCCAAAAGGTTTTCTGAGTGTCAGGATTTAATTGTGCAAAGACAACAAACACTAGCTAAATGAATAAACAAGCTGTAGTCGTGAGAAGAAAAGAGTCCATCCTCTGAATTCTAGGGTTTTACAGATCAAAACATAAAAAAATGATCTGTTTTTTTAGATTATTAAGATATAACCTCAGCTGAATACAAACACACAACACGTCCATGTTGACGTCTTGATTTAATAAACAAAAACTAAATGGAAAATATGTGTAAAAGCCAAAGTCCATCCTGCTGCTTCTATAAGATTTTAGAGGTTCAGGATCTGCCAGGAGCTTTAGCTGCTCTGGAGCCTTCAGGTGTGCTTTAACACAACATCAAGGTGGAAAGACATCTGCAGTGACCTTAGAGAAACAACTGTTTCTGCCCATTAATCCAGGAGGGGTCAAAGATCATTTTCAAACATTGCAAAGTCCATTGTTCTACAGAGACAGGTTGTGGAACAAAGTGTTTTCTTCTCAGGGAGAGGCCGACAGACACCGAGGACGATAGCCTCGCCGGCAGTCCTTTACAGCCGAAGCGAAGCAGTTTGACTCCCAGCGAAAAACAGGAAGACGCTGACAACCAGAAGAACTCCACCAGAGCCAGTCAGGCGGGACTCAACAGCAACGCTATCCACGTCCCTGTGACCATCACCGCCCCGCCTGGAGAGACCACCATCATACCCAGTTAGTCCAAAATATTACGTTTACAAGTCATCAGTTTTAATGGCAACTACATGCAAACATATCAACAAGCTTCTTTTTAAACCTGCCGTGTTTGTAAAACATGAACTTAGGACAGCATTGTTGCCACCTACTGGACTGGAGGATGCAACTCTAGATCCAGAAGTCTAACATTGGGATCCAGTTGATGCAAAAATATTACAACCATTCAAGGACTGGCATTACTTGAATGGATCAATACAGCAAGCCGCCTTTGATGGCGTGAAGAGATTTTATGTTGAGCAATAACGTTGTAGCCATTTTTCAAATCCTGTTACATTGATTTTAGAAGGTGTGCTAGCGCTCAGAGCAGGTGTCAAAGATGACTCTCAGCCACTACAATGCCAAACGTTAGTACGTTGTCAGTAATAACGGACTGTTTAGCTATTTTTGTGTTGGCTATGATCAATTAGTTGTGGTAGCCATTTTAAATTGATCCCAAATTTCAATCCCTTTTTATATCCAATTATTACTTTCTGTGAGTTTTGCCACACTTTAGTCATTGAAATATTTTTGCTAACAGACACACATGGTTGACATCAACAGTTAATGCCAATGTTTTAAGTAAATGTATCATTGATTCTGAGTTAGGGATGATGCTCAGCTACTACCACACCAAAAATTAGCTCAATATCTGTGGAATTGTAGAAAACATCCAGTGGTTAATTTATGGGTGTATTATCTTATAGCTGCTGTAAATCAGTGCTATTTATTGTTTTTCCTCTAGTGAACAACATCGATTGTGACAACTTCCAGCTCAGTGAGGAGAAGAAAGATCTGGAAGAGGAGGAGGCGGCTAACGGGCCTCGGCAGATCCTTCCCTACAGCTCAATGTTCGTCTTTGGACAAACGAACCCGTAAGTTACAGCCGGGAGGCGTCTGAGTGGAGCAACACTAACTACACATAACTACACAACCAAACATGAGAACAACTCTGTTTTGTATTAAAGCTGCTCAGAACATTCTATTAAAGCAGTCATCTCAGTAATATGTCAATACTTATCCACCATTTAACTGATAATGTTCCATTAACTTAAGTAAATGGATTTTTCATGGGATAATTAACTTTCTTGACTCCATTCCAAACCAACATGACCCCCATTAGACCCCCTCTACAACTGAATTATTTAGGCCATTTATTTTCTGGAAAAAACTTTATCCTAGAATCACTTGCATGATATGAATCTGTACATTTAGTCATTTAAATGGTCTAAATAAAATAAAGATAAATTAGTCTCAAAAGTAATCAGACATTTACTGTGTTAATGGGAAAGGACTTATTCCTAACTTGGCACAGTCGTAATCTCTATATTATTTCCTACAGTCTCCAAAATTATTATTTTTTCTTGTGGAGAATCTACCGGAAAAATATAATTCCCAGTATTTTTTTTGTGTGAACTGTACATTTGACATTTTCCCTGGTGGGGGAAAAAAACAAAAAACTGTTGTTTGAGGGACCAGCTGACCAGATCCATAATAATTGTTCATTCAGAAGACGTTTAAAGAGACACTCTGAGGTTGACAGGACAAGCGAGCACAAAACCGTCTTAGTCGAGAGCGATAGAGAACGTGTTGTTGGGTCGTATGCTGTACTCCTGTTCATGTTTGTGTTTACATGTGCGTGGTCCTGCAGCGTGCGGCGCCTGTGCCACTACGTGGTCAACCTGCGCTACTTTGAAATGTGCATCCTGTTGGTCATCACCATGAGCAGCATCACGCTGGCGGCCGAGGACCCGGTGCAGGCCAACGCGCCGCGGAACAACGTGAGTCGAGCTGACGTCTGGACTTCATAAATAAATATGAGGAGAGCGCAACGAACACGTACACGTGCATTTGCATGATAATGTGCACGCTCACAGGAGCAAGCGGGGATTTACACACAAATATCTCTCATTCAGGCTGATTCGTTTGGACCGAGAGGGAAAAAGTTTACATGTTTGGAGGAAAAAGAAGAGGAGGGAAGCACAAACACATGAAGTAGTTTATTTATTCTACAGTGACTCCATGTAAAATGCTTTAGAACAGTATCAACCCGTTTTTAATTTTATTTTCACATTAAGGTTAGAGGTGAGACTCATGGATGAGGAGGTGTTCTTATTTTGACAGACATGATTAGTATTTCAGTCAGGACCTCAGAGCGACGCTGTGTATCACAGTGAATGTTTGTGAGAGCAACGCTAACAGAGCCTGGACCAGAACCATCACTCACTCCTTCAGCGAGTCCATCTACTGACTGAGTCATCTTTTTGTTGGGTTTGCAGGTTCTGAAATATCTGGATTACGTCTTCACAGGAGTCTTCACGTTTGAGATGGTGATTAAGGTGAGAACCCTTTTTCTACTTGAACATATCAATAGATTTCCTCCTGAGAGATTGGATTGCAGTCAGAAAGAGCTAAATGCAGGTCTGAATGTTCTCCACACACATGGGATAGGTCTTCACTGTGGTCTGGACCACTTTGATCCTCACACGTTTGGTAGTCCATTATTCCAAGCCTTGATGTGGGCTTGTCTCTTGATGAGAGACAACCCATGTTACGTCAAGGGGCCTCCCTCCCATTTTTTTTTATTGAGACGCTGCTCGCTCCCTCACTATCCATCCTTCAGTTAAAAAAAAATCTTATACTGTCATCCTGTGGTCAAAAAAGTACTACACGCAAAACAAATGAACCAACATTTCTTCTTAAATTTGCCAATAATTACTAATTATTGTCAAATTTCAAACAATATTATTGTATATCGCAATAATTTCTGAGACAATTAATCGCCCAGCAAAGTTTGGTACAGTATTGTGACAGGCCTACCTCCATGTCCTCTCTAACTACATCCATATGTCTCCTCTTTGTCTTTTTCCTGGCAGCTGAATTTCTTACATCCTTCTACCAATATACCCACTGTCCCTCCTCTGGACATGTCCAAACCACCGTCCCTCCTCTGGACATTTCCAAAGAACTGTCCCTCCTCTGGACATGTCCAAACCATCGCAGTCTGCCCTTTAATCTTATCTTTGCCCCCCAGTCGTCCCACCTGAGCTGTACCTCTGTTGATGTAAATATTTAATTGTGATGGTCAAAATCCGAGTTCAGTCCGAGTCCCATCAGGACTTTAATGTTCTTGTTTGTTTTTAGTCCATTTTGTGATATTCTTTTATTGATTTGATGTTTTTTCCGGTTGTGTTTTTTAGCTAATTGGTAAGAAACTTTGGTCAACCAGATATTTGACTTCCTGTTCCCTGTTTGACTCCAGATGATCGACCTGGGGTTGCTCCTCCACCCCGGCTCGTATTTCCGCGACCTGTGGAACATCCTGGACTTCATCGTGGTCAGTGGCGCTCTGGTGGCATTCGCCTGCTCGTAAGTCCCTTTTATTCCACCTCGTTCGGTGTCGCTCGTTATTTTATTTTCCCACTAGAGCAGCTGTTATCTTTTGTCATGTGTCCATGACTGGAGCTGGCGAACATGAAGCTCACCAACTCTAGTTGTGCCTGGTTGACTCTTAACAGCCTAAATGGGCCCATTCTTGTGTTGGCGTTAAACTTTAAGGCTTTTGCTGTTGGTTCTATAACTATGGCAGACTCTTCTTAGGCTCTTATTTATTGTCAAAGACTAATTAGTTTAAAATTAATCAAGAAGAAGCTGAAGAGCTTTGTTTTACAGTTACTCTGAATCTGTTGTGGACATTTTGCTTCATATTAAAGGACTCTGGAGGATTTATTTAAACAATCATAAAACTGTTTAACGTTGTTCCGAAAGTCTTGCAATCTGGATTTCTGTCTTAAAGGTGGCAACAATAAAACTACACGTTTTATGACAATTAGGGATGCACAATATTATCGGCATGGTATCGGTATCGGCTGATATTACCGACAAAGTTAAATATCGGACATCAGCCCTTCCATCAAAATAGCTAAGGTGCTGTATATATATAT
>JARVLU010000528.1:26613781-26625548 GCA_031762415.1 Simpsonichthys santanae | reverse complement strand
CCTGCCCCCCCCCCCCCCCCCCGGCCCCCATACAAACCTCTTGACCTGACATTTAGACACTGAATAAACCTTTACACCCCCCAGGTGCTTGACCATCATGCCTCTCCCTCCTCTCCTCCTGTGCCAATATTGGACAACAAATCTCAAAAGACAATATTGGGAACTCCATCCAAGAGCTTTCAGAAGGTTGATGTAAATACAGTAATGATTAAATGTTACTTTACTCCGATTGAGGCAGTTTATTGTGTTATATCAACTTTAACTTGTGAAGTAGTTGTATTTGTCACCATTTTGTACTCCCATCTATATATATTTATTCTTCATTATAATTTTAGGACATTTTGTTGTCTTAAATCAAAACAGAGCTTGTTAAAGGGAAAACGGTGTTTTCCTCTGACTGTAATTTAAATTAATCACTTACAGGCCTTATTAGCTAATATAAACGCTTAAGATGAGGTTTTATGGTAAGGTTGTGAACAATCATTGTTTTACCTGTTTCAGATAGCTTTTTGAAGGACCTCAGTTTGAGCCGTTTTGTCAGAAATAAACTGTTTCTCCATCAGAAGCTACTTCAAAACATCTAGATACAGATGAGCTCTAATTACTGGCTGTTTGTCCTCCTGAAAGCTCTTCTGAAAGCCATTTGGAGACTCTTTGCCTTCTGAGTGTGGTGAGGGTCCTCGAACAGCAGGACTGGACCAGACTCTGCATGTTAGGGTATTCGAGTTATTGAAGCATGAGCGCCGCATGCTGTTCACTTTGGGGGTTTTAAATGCTCCGAGCCCAGATATTTCCCACAATTCTTCATTCCACATAAAACTATTTTTAACGCTTTTGTTTTTAATCCGCTCAGTGATGACCAGAACTTCACTCTTCAGGTGCTTTTGAGTTTTGTTTGTTTAAGGCTTCAACAAATCAGGCGTCTTTAACAAGAGTTTGTTTGGCAGTACAGTATTTTAAAATAGCTTCTTGGGGAAGTGATTGGAGCTAATAGTTTGTGAATCCAGCAGCTTTTTTTTTTTTTTCCATGTTATATCTTTAAAAACATCAAGTTAATGACTGATGTTACTTTGCAAAACGTTGTTAGCCAAATCCTGATGAGCTTGTAGGAATAACAACATAAAGCAGTCACTTTTATGCTCATACCGTAATCAGTAAGGCTAATTATTTTTAGCTACTTTTAGCTTTTTGGTGCATTTAGCTCCCAGCTATTACTACTTTTCACATTAAGTGTCCAGCGAGTCTTTTGCTAGTTTAGGTTTCTAGCTAGCTTTTTGTTACAATTAGCTAACTTTATTCTACTTTTACATTTTAGTTAACCTTTTGCTACTTCAGGTTGCTACTAGACTTTTGCTACTTTAGCTACCTTTTGCTACTTTTAGCAAGCATTTTGATATTTTAAAGTAGCATTTTGATATGTGTACCTTTTTAACTAGTCGTTTGCAACATTTTGCTTTTATTTAATTTCTGACATTTCAGCTAGTATTTTTCACCTTTATGTTTTAACTAGCTTTCTGCTTTTTAGCTTCTAACTACCAGTTCACTACTTTTAACTAACGTTTCACTACTTTTACCCTCGTAAAACCTGAACTCTTGCATATGTGGATGCCAGGTCCTAGTTAGTTAATGTACGTTTATCTAATTTTAGCTATCTTTTTGCAACATTTTCTGAATGGTCTTTTAGTTATAATACAGTTTTAGCTTCTTCAGCACATTCCAATCAAGACATTCAGCACTCGCACTTTTAGCTAGCCTTCATCTTCAAGCAAGTGTTTTTTGCTACGTTCAGCGCTTAACTAGTTTTTAGCTATTTTTGTATTTAACTAATTTGACACTTTTAGCTTCTAAGTAGCTTTTTGTTACCTAAGTTTTAGCTTCTTCAACCAAGTTCAGCCTTTGAGACCTTTGGTGCTCAACTTTTTCGCTGTATTTTCACATGAAATATTTTCTATAATTATCTCTTCACTGGGTATAAATCTGTTTGAGGCAGAACTAGGCCTGTCGCGATAAACAATATATCGATTTATCGCATTATAAATGGAAATAAAAAAATAAATAAAAAAAATGATAAATGGAAATTATCAACCTCGTTTTCATTTATCATCTTTATCGTTTCTTTGTGTCTCTTTCTGCTGAAGACACTGGATGACAAAAAGCTCAACTCCGGTGTCTTCACTGAGCCCTCCCTTTCTCTTTTCTCTTTAAAATCTGTTTTAATCATCCAAAATCACGTGTTTGGATTGTTAAAAGCAGCTAAACTGAGAAGTTAAGTTACAAGCTAAGCTAACAGGCTGACCTCGGGGTGGGGGGACTCCGTCTTGTCGAAGCTTCAAAATTCACGGTTGAAACTAGTGCCTTCGTGTAAAAAGTTGTTTTTCTCAGAAAAAAGAAGCTGAGAACTTGTTTACTGATTTTTAATTAAAAGCTTTGTGTGAAAAATGCTAAAGAGTTCAAAGCACACCGAGTGTTCGCCATTTTGAGAACCAAAGAGAGACAGCCCATATCACGTCAAGGGGCCTCCCTCCCATTTTTCTTAAAGAGACACGCTGCTCACTCCCTCACTATCCATCCTTCGGTTCTGTCTTGTACTGCCATCCGGTGCTCAAAAAAGGTACTACACACAAAACAAATTAACCAACATTTCTTCTTAAATTTTACACTAATTACTAATTATTGCCAATTTTCAATATTATTGTTTATCGCATTAATTTTTGAGACAATTAATTGCACAGCAAAATTTGTTATCGTGACAGGCCTAGGCAGAACTCTCGGTTGTTGGAGCATCTAAAGACCGTTTCACCTCATTTTACATCTTTAAAAGCTGCAGAAGAGACAACAGTCCACTGAAAGTACCGTTATGAGTTCCTGACTGAGCTCTCGTTTGTCTCTTGGTGAGCAGCAGATTTTACTTCATTTTGTACTTCTCTACAGAGATGAGTGCACTCTAACAAATTAAATAAAGGCCCTCGTGCTCTTCTGATGTTTGTTTAAGCTTTATAGATTCATCATTTTTATCTTTTAATGAATTATTAGCTTTGCGAGCAGCCTTTGTCATACAGTGCATTGCTGCTAAAGCACTTTATATTTGCTTGTGCCCTTATTCTTTAGAGATTTGACTTATATAAACATCACTCAGTCACTTTTCACCAATTTATCAATGACTTATAAACATATATGTATTGAATGTGCTTTAAAGGACTGAAATATGGCTTCAATTTGTATGCCATTAGTACCACAGCTTGCTGGGAACCCCCCGTGCTCCACAGTAACCAGTTAAAACACAAAGCGTTTCCTGTAACGTGAGTGGTTCCTGCAAATAATCTGCTTCCCAAACCAGAGGCAGATTCTTTGTTCACTTCCTGTGAAAACTACAAAATGTTTGTGTTTGTAAACACAAACATTCTTGGATATTTATGGTGAAATCAGTGCTCAGATGCAGCACAAAAGTGGAAGAAATGCACAAATAATTTGTTTTATTGAAGTTTTACCTGGAAAATGTGTTTAGTTTGGACTGAATTGTTGTGACAAACATCTTGTGATGAACAGTAAAAGGTTGAAGAAAATTAAAAATAAACAAAAACTGTCATCTTATTGTAAGGAAAATTATATAAATAAGAAAGTAAATAAGAGGTGAGATTATTAAGGAATGTGAAGACAAAAATGGTGTTTTGGGAATACAACAATGGAAACAAAAGCCCAGGATGGAAAAGAATAACCCAATGATGGCGGAATAACCAAAATAAATGACGTCAGAAAACAAAGTACAGAGAAGGAAGGTGGGAGGAAGAATGTAAGAAAGAAGGGAAATAAATGAACAAATACTGTTGCATGTTTTAGTTTAATAAATCCATCCACTCCATGCATGAACCCCACTAACAGAACACAGACTGGAATCCCTGGTTTACCTGGTGTGCTTCAGTCAGTACATGACCCGAACTAACTGCTCTCCGTCTGCACAGAGGAACCAAGGGAAAGGACATCAACACCATCAAGTCCCTACGAGTCCTCAGAGTCCTGCGGCCGCTCAAGACCATCAAACGGCTTCCTAAGCTGAAGGTAACCCTGTCCGACACTCGTCTAATAAAAATGTATATTTTTACCCAATCACAGTTACACGGTAAGATAGACCAGTTCATTGTCAACCACAATGCACCAATGAGGTACTGTCATTGAGTCACGAGGACCCCCCCCCCCACCAAGAGAGACGTGCATTGATGAGACTGCATGTTTAAATAAAGTTTTATTAATTAATGTCTATGAAACGCCATCTGGTGGTTGATTCTTGATCTACAACAAGAGCTGTATGTTTCTCTCAGTAGCTGTGTGCTGCCACTCGTTACAACTTGAACAACCGCGGCTTATACACAAGCACGGCTTGTTTATCTACAAAACAGTGTTTTTATGTATTTTTATTTAGTGTGTGCAGCTTATAGTCTGGTGCACAATATAGACCGTCAATTACGGTATTTATTGAAAACAGACGTGTATAGACGAAAAAAGGGGATTTTGTTTATTGAATTTTTTGTTTTGACGGGTCTTCATGACATTGCAGTCATTATGTTTACGTATCATAGGAAATGTTGCACTTGTGTTTATTTTATTTTTTATATTTGAGTTTTTATACGCCATTTTGAAGGAGGTCATATTTTGATATAGTCTCGAACGTCCGTAAACCTTCTCTTATCGCGCCCATAACTTTTGATTCCCTCAAGATAATTTAACACAACTTCCTCTGCATCACCAGACAAGAGTGCCGGGTACACCTTTCATCACCCCAGCTTCAAAGTCAAGGTCACAAATCAAGGTCAAAGTTAAAACAAGGTCCTTGCTTGTTCATGTTACTGCTATAGATTATTGTAATGCTGTATTATAATGTATCAGCTGGGGTATAATGTGCTGTATGCATGTTGTTGTTTGTGAAACATTGACTTTTTCAAATTGTAAAAGCCCTCAATACTGAGAGGAAGTAAGTGCTACAAATAAAAATCCTGTTACTCGAAACTGTCCAAACAACCAACTAAGACCGTGACTCTTTGCTGCTTCTTCTGAAGCAGAAATGGCAGCTTCCCTCTGGTGCAGGAAGGAAACTGATCATCCAAAAGTAATTCATCTGACCAAAGACGAGATCTGAAGGGAGTAGTAGAAGTGAAATGACTGAAGCAGATCGGCGTTGGCAGACAGATGCTTGAAACACAACTCTTCATGGATACTTGGACAGACAGGCTGGTAGAAAATATAATCAGCCCTCACTGTGGAGCAGAAGAAAACCTTGATGGAGCAGCCAGTTCATTGGTTAGATTACACGTCTGGGTAGATCAAGAAAGCACTTCATTCAAAGCACAGATATCTCGACACAAGCTGGGAGACAGGCTGCTGAAAGCAGTGACAGGTGGACGACAATCCTGCCGTAACGGGGTGCGCCGATGGTTGTTTTGAGGGAAAGGAAATGCTTAGCAGAATTTACCTGAAAGGTTTGCCTTTAGTCATCCACAGTATCCGGTTCAGCGGTGCACGGATGACTCATTAACATTTGGAGCACCTTTCAAACACATTAAAGCCAACAGGAACACCTTCTCACTGCTTTTTGCCCCAAAATCCTTCCATTACCGGTTTTGTTAAAAGCTCAAACATAATTTACAGATTATTGGGTGGAAGTAAAAAAAAAAAAAATGGCTAGCCTAAAATCCAAATTCAACCTCAGAATGTGCAAAACTAAAAAAAGCAAAAGTAGATGAGAACAGAGAGAAAGAAAACTAAAAGTATCATTTTGTATTCTATTGGGATTTTAGTTAAACAGACAATTCTAAATTATCTTTATAAAAACAAAATGCATAATTTATTATTGACTTTTGGGAATATGGACACTTTAAACTGGAAATAAATAGCTGCGAATAGAATCCAAATAAGTTTTATTATCATTGTTTCGATATACAGTGAGATTGTTCATATAGTCGTCCTAAAGATGGGCGAAGTGCACGTTACTGCTGCTCCTAAGAGCGCAACCTCTTATCCTTTTGGATAGAAAAAGAGGAAAGGCCATGAGGAGAGGATAGTGGTATTACAAAAAAAAAAAAAAAAACTCCTCATACCTTGTCCTTATCAGGACATGATTTAAGACATAAAAAAACTCTTCCAGCAGCACATTTATGGACTCATTACATGCATTGGACAACAAGACGGTAAGATTTGTCCATGAAGCACTTCCAGGACCATAGTCCTGATACGATGTTGGTGTCTGCTGGTGCAGCTTTGATACGCCTTCACAGAAGTTTTCACACGAAGGCGGGGGGTTGCGATAGACATAGCGTTTCCTTAGTTTACACAGTAGAAATTTGATTCCAGCCCTCTTTGAGGCCAGACAGGGAAGTCAGATTCAGATAAAGTTTTTTTTTTGTTTGTTTTTTTCAAGCAGACTGTTATTTCTCGTTAGTCTTGAGTTCTGCTGGTACTTTTGATCCAAAATGACCAGATTTGTGGTCCACTGGTCCATGCTTATTATCTCCTTCAAGGTCGTCCCAAACATGCTGGTGAGTCCCAGAAGCCACATGTGGCCTGTGATTCTCACAAATTGCTTCCATCTCACAGTTTTGCTCATAAATCAGCTGATTTTGAGTACTCAAAGCACGAACCAAACCTGCAGACAGGGTCGGCAGCTTTGCCATGGCCGAAACTGCTGCCGCCGTCTTCTTTAATAGCCGATAACAGGTATCCACGGGTGCCAAAAAGCAGAAACCCTGCTATCATGGTTCCAATTATATAAACATCTTCAGCGTCTTCTGAGACAATACGTAAAGGCACATGAGCTTCCAAACTCCCCACGGATCCATGATGTATCCTGCCGCGTGAGTCTCAGCAGGGCATGAGGGTTCTCCAGGACCCCGTCGCTTGGTTGAAAAGATTTTGTCGACTGCGTTGAAAGTCCAGCTGACCAGATCCATGACAATAGTTTACGATTCAGAAGATGTGAAAATAGGAGCTCCGATACACAAGACAGAGCAAATAAGCAGGAGGAGGACGGGAGAGGGAAGAAATGTGTCTGTCTTGCATGAGAGCAAGTGAGGAAATACTAAAACATTAATGAAAATAATAGTAAACTGTTTTGTTTTAGATTAAAATGATCTTCACCTTATTCCAAATGCAGGACAGATCACAGATGAGTTACTGAGTCTGTAAACGGTTGTTTTATTTCAGCTACATTTTAAGCAAAGATTAGGAAAGATTTTAGATTTTAAAAGTGAATTTCCTCTCTTTCTGAACTTCAGTAGACATTTTCAACTAGAATCTTTTTTTTTTAACTTGCATCAGTTTGTTATTTAAAAAAAATAAATGAAAACACCTCACTGTGCTTTTTGCTTTCCTGCAGGCTGTGTTTGACTGTGTCGTAAACTCTCTGAAGAACGTCCTGAACATCCTCATTGTCTACATCCTCTTCATGTTCATCTTTGCTGTTATCGCCGTGCAGCTCTTCAAGGGCAAGTTTTTCTACTGCACCGACGAGTCCAAGGGCCTGGAGAAGGACTGCAGGTGCACACTTAAAAATGTTTTGGGTTCAAATCAGATAAAATCTGTATCTGCTTCTGCTTTGTCACTGGTTCCCAATCATTTTGATACCAGAACGATCAAAAAGCTTATTCATATTGTTTTAGACTGCTGTTCAAATATCTGGGCGTGTTCCCGAGCGGTGGTAGGATGGAGCGGGAGGTGGATCGATGGATTGGGGTCTTGTCCTCAGTAATGAGTGTGTTGCTTCGTCCGGTCAAGGTGAAGACAGAGTCGAAAGGCAACGCTCTCTTTACTGGTCTGTCTGTGTTCCAGCCCTCTTGTCATCAAGAAGTTTGCATCAGGACCAAAACAACAAGCTCCAGGATGCAAGCGGCCAAAATGAGTTTCCTTCATAGGGTGGGGGGGCTCAGCTTTAGAGAGAGAAAGAGGAGCTCCGTTACCTGGGGGGTTGAGCTCGGAGTAGAGCCGCTGCTCCATCGTAAGGAGTCAGCTGAGGAGGTTCAGGCTTCTAATTTGGACGTATCCCTTTGGAGGTTTTCTAGGCACTTCCCACTAGGAAGGGACCCCGGGGGAGACCCAGAACCCTCTGGAGGGATTGTATGTCCTGAACTGGGGACACCTTGGAGCCCCCCAGGTGGAGCTGGAGAGAGGGAGGTCTGGGTTTCTCTCATGGACCTGTTGCCTCCACGACCCGACTTCAGATGAGCAGCAGAAGGTGGAGGTAAAATTTCCTTCAGAGATCAGATCATTATGCAACTTCCCACAGAAATTCATTTCAAAAGTTTTGAATTGTCACAGCAAGGTTTTAATTTAATGTTATTATTTAAAAAATCTATATTTATTAAAGTTCATGTGCACATGTTGTGCATTAAAGTGCATGCCTCAAAATGCATGAAGAGAAAATCCATCTCATCCACCACAGATTTTACATCAAGACAAAACACAACGGAGGTGTTTGACCTGATAGAACAGACTGAACTCAAAACCATTATAAAGATATAAAGTTCTTTATTTACAGTGATTAAATAAACAGTGCTGTGAACAGGTGAGACGCCCTGGGAACCCTGGAGGGAAGACGAGAGGTCAGCGGCTGTGAGGAGCAGCTTGGAGGTTTCTTACAGGGCGTCGATAGGAGCGTGGCGTAGAGAGGAAGGTGGAGGGTTCCAGATCCAGGAGGTCCAGCTGAGAGGAGTTCAGGTGGAACGTGGAGGCAAGTGGTAGGAAGGCAGAGGAAGATCCACAAGGAGGACTCGTTACAGGTAGGTGCAGGAGTCGAGCATTCAAGGACAGTCCGTTGGTGCAGGACAGGAGGCGCAGGAACCAGGTTCTGTAAGAGCACGAGGAGAACACTAAGGTAAGATTACTCAGGTCAAGAGGATTACACAAGAAGTACCAGAAGGTAAGTGATGCTCCAGCAAGGAAGGAAACTCTTTGACTGTTAGCTTCAGCTTTTTGGCACCACCTCTGGAACCAGGAACCTGCAGAAAGAACTGGAAACCCTGCAGTTAGAATTTCAACCAGTAGGTCTCAGACGAGTTTCACCTGCAGAGGAGAATAAATTAATGCCCAGGTCTTAAGGATGTTCACTGGTTTCTTGTGCTTCTTTCCAGGGGTCAGTTTCTGGATTACAATAAGGATGATGTGACGGCTCAGCCCAGAGAGTGGAAGAAGTACGAGTTTCACTACGACAACGTCCTCTGGGCTTTCCTCACGCTCTTCACTGTCTCCACCGGAGAGGGCTGGCCACTGTAAGTCACTGAAGTCCACGCCTTTTTGACCTAATAACACATTTTATTTATACATTTTGATCGGTTTGCTTTCTGACAGAGACACCAAAATAAATCAGGGGCGCTGGAAGCATCTTTCTCTCTTTTGCGTCTCGTGACGTGTCCCAGAACGAACTCGGCACACCCGGGGTGGCGAAACCGCTGCAGAGCAGATGAAACCCCACCGAGTTCTCTCAGGTTTAATTAACTCTGCGCTCGTTACTGATGCAATCAAGGCTCATTAAACAGAAAAATCACTGTGCGCCTGAGTGAAAGCACCACCTCCAGACGCATCTAAATCATCTTTGTGAAGGGCCGCTGATGCCTCCGTTAGCCTGCTTCATCCATTTTCCTTACAAGAAGGTGAAACGTTAATTATTAAACTGAATCAACGTGACGTTACTTTAAATCCTGACAGCTTGGTGGCAAGGAACAACTCTGTCTGATTTATTGAGTCAGTCTCACAAATCTGCAACACATTACTTTACAGTCATTTATGCAAAATTCTAACATATAAATAAGTCAAACCACAGATCGTGCACTAAAAGAAACAAGAGCTAATCGCATTCAGCGTTGTTCTATTTTAAAAAAGCTTGATCTGGATTAAAAATCAAAATTCAGTAGATCAGTACCTCTCAAGTGAAGTTGACTAGCCATGATCTAGTTGATAATTTTACAACTTATTTTCAAATATCACTCGATAAAGCTACTCCGCTGAAAAAAAAAAAGGTAATCAATCAGAGGAGATTAGCTCCTTGGTTCAATTCTGAGTTATGTGCTTTACAACAGACATCTAGAAAGAAAATGGCGCTCCACTAACGTTGAAGAATTTTACTTATCCTGGAGAGACGGCCTGCTAACATACGAAAAAGCACCCCATAAAGCTAGAACTTCATATTATTCATCTTTAATTGATGAGAATAAAAATAACCCCAGGTTCATTTTCAGTACCAGAATGAAAAGTCCTCTCTCTGTTGGTTCATGTGTCTCTACAACTATAAGCAGTGATGACTTCACGAGATTCTTTATAAATAAAATTGTTTCAATTAGGGGAATATTTCAAACCAACATTCCTACTATCACCTCTGGTTCTGAGTCAGATGAGACAACTTTGAAAATGTTGCTAGAACCTGATTTATGTTTGGACTGTTTTTGTTCTGTTGAGCTCTGAATTGTCAAAAATAAAAGCTTCATCCAAACCATCCACGTCTGCTAGATCCCATCCCAACCAGGCTGTTTGAAGACACATTTCCCTTAATCAATAACCATGTGTTGGATTTGCCAAAAAGCAGGCGCTAGGTCTGTCACCTTTTTCATCCCTTCTGAGTTTGCAGGTATGATATCGTAAAAGGTTAAAATGATAAAAATGGTAAAATGATCACAAGCTTTTTCCTTTTCACCACATTCTCTAGAAGGATCAGTTCCTTTTTTTTAATAACTTACGGACTTTGTCTTTTCAGGGTTCTGAAGCACTCCGTGGACGCCACCTACGAGGACCAGGGCCCCAGCCCCGGCTTCCGCATGGAGACGTCCATCTTCTACGTGGTCTACTTCGTGGTGTTTCCCTTCTTCTTTGTCAACATTTTCGTGGCTTTGATCATCATCACCTTCCAGGAGCAAGGAGACAAGGCCATGTCTGAGTGCAGCTTGGAGAAGAACGAGGTGGGGAAGTGGAGATTTGTTCACTTTTCCAGTTCTTTTTCTGATTTCCAGTCGTTTTTTTTTTAGCTGAAACAACAAATCGTTTTGTGATGACCGTCTTTCGCCTTTATCTAGATGGAACTTCTTGCATCTTTCCCCTGAAGTATTTTATTTTAACGACATTCACACCCGGTCCATTTGTGTTTTGTCTTTTCCACAATCAGAGGGCCTGTATTGACTTTGCCATCAACGCCAGGCCTCTTACGAGGTACATGCCAGAGAACAAGCAGTCCTACCAGTACAAGATGTGGAAGTTTGTCGTGTCGTCGCCTTTTGAATACGCCATCATGACCTTGATCGCTCTCAACACAGTCGTGCTGATGATGAAGGTCAGTTTCACCCCCTGAAGAGGAGACGAACGTCCTGTTATTATTAAACATATAAACTGTTGATTTATGACAGTAAAATTTGTGTATTAAGGCTGTACTTGTAGCCTCCAGTGTTGCCAGTTCAGTAACTTCAGCAACTTTTCAGACCCTTCCAGCAACTTTTTAATAAGATTATTACAAATCTAGTTCTTTTTTTCTGGTGTGTTTGGAGACTTTAGACTTTTGGAGGCTGCACATGAAGGAACTAGTCATTCAAGAGTCTCTGTCCTCAGAGAGCAGTGAGCTCTGCCGTAAGCTCCGCCCCCTCAGTACAGTGTGTACATGGCCCTAGTAAAAGTACACAGTATACTGTGTATATGACGAGTAAAAGTACACAGTATAGTGTTCTCCGTCTCTCTCTCTCTCTCTCTCTCTCTCTCTCTCTCTCTCTCTCTCTCTCTCTCTCTCTGTCTGTCTCTCTCTCTCTCT
>JARVLU010000528.1:26586312-26596747 GCA_031762415.1 Simpsonichthys santanae | reverse complement strand
CTGCAGATCATGCATCAGGATGTTTGTCTGCAGATCATGCATCAGGATGTTTGTCTGCAGATCATGCATCAGGATGTTTGTCTGCAGATCATGCATCAGGATGTCTGCAGATCATGCATCAGGATGTTTGTCTGCAGATCATGCATCAGGATGTCTCTGTCTGTAGATCATGCATCAGGATGTTTGTCTGTAGATCATGCATCAGGATGTTTGTCTGCAGATCATGCATCAGGATGTCTCTGTCTCTGCAGATAACGAGCTGACTGTGGGGAAGGTCTACGCCGCTCACATGATCTTTGACTTCTACAAGCAGAACCGAGCTAAAAGACTTGAAGAGCAGAACCCGTCTGGGGCCCCTCAGGTACCCACGTTTCACCTCGGTGTCCTGGTTGTTTTTAAGTCCAGTCAAAAGACGTTTATCAAAGAGTTTTATTCTGGAAACTGATAAAACATGAAAATAATCCTCCACAGAAAATCTAAACTGAAAAGCAGCTGATGCTGATACTTGACATAGTAACTCTTTGTACGGTTCATGTTGTCTCCCTCAGAGTAAACTCGGAGCGCTGTTCCGTCCTGTGCTGCCGTTCAGTCACATCCACAACGCAGAGCCGCCCGTTTCCTGCCCCAAACCGCCGGCACCACCAGAACCTAAACCAGAAGTCCCGCCTGTCGGCAGCACCACCAGGGAAACGATGTAAGACATGAAGCATTTAAACCATCGTTAACACATTTTACAAATTTTATTTTTGCATTTTTCCACTCAGACTTTCTGTCTTCACAGCAGAAACGTTGATGGAATTAAAAATAATGGTTTACCTTCTTAATAATGAGTACAGGTGTCAAAAGAGTCTTTTTTTAGTAAAAGCTGTAGTAATAAATGGTTTAGAGACGGGTTTGGTTTGTGTTCTGCTCAGACGATCGTTACTGGGGTTACATTTTCACAAATATTTAATTTATCTGGCAGCTGTGGTGCCTCGACGGATATTAAATGGTTAAAAAAGCGTTGATCAGTGCCAAATGGAGGTACTGTGAAGGTCCACCCTGTTTCACCTCTACAGCTGTACGTATCAGGACATTACAAAGCTCATATAGTTAGAAAAAGTATTAAAATTAAGTACGGATCATATTTCCCCATATTGTTAGAAGCCGAAGTATTACAGCTGTGAGTAAATTAACACTTGTTCCATCCTTGCTGCTTCCACATGATCTCAGTGAAGCTGCTGCTTGATCATCATTAGGCCTGTCATGAAAACAATAAATCAATTAATTACATGATAAATGAAAATTATCAACCTCATTTTCAGTTATCATCTATCGTTTCTTCATGTCTCACTTTCTACTGAAGACACTGGACAAAAGACTCAACTCTAGTACAGTATTCTTCACTGACCCCTCCCTTTCTCTTTTCTCTTTAAAATCCATTTTAATGATCCAAAATCGTGTTTTTGTTTCGTTAAAAGCAGTTAAGCTGAGAAGCTAAGCTACAAGCTAAGCTAACAGTCTGACCTCAGGGAAAAACAACCTCCGTCTTGTTGAAGCTCCAAAATTCACAGTTGAAACCTGTGCCTTTGTGTAAAAAGTTGTTTTTCTCTGCAAAAAATTAACCAACATTTCTTCTTAAATTTGATGATAGTTACTAATTATTGTCAAATTTCAAACAATATTATTGTTTATCGCAATAATGTCTGAGACAATTAATCGACCAGCAAAACTTGTTATTGTGCCAAGTCTAATCATCATCAAACGGTTCACCTTGAATAAAATCAGGAGATTTTGCTTCTCTTCAACATACAGGTGTGTGTGTTAACACAACACCAGGGTGAACAGACAACAGCAATGACCTTGAAGAAGGAACTGTTGCTGCACGTCTATCTGGGAAGGGTCAAAGGTCATTTCGAAACTATCTGTGGAGTCCATCGTTCTACAGAGAGAAAGATTATTCATGATTGTCAATCTTGCAAGGAATGGCAGCAAATTCACCCCAAAGGTCAGACTCTGCAATGCTCTACAGGCCCCAGTTAGCAGGTCAAAGGTCACAGGTTGATGCCTGGATTGGAGGGGCTGCAGGAGAAAGCTTCTTCTTTCTAAAACAATATGGCAGCATGAGTTATGTTTGGAAAGTTTAATCTGAAGGTACCACAAGACTTTTAGGACCAAAGCAGAAACATTTACCCAGAATGCACTGCGCCGTGTTTGGAGAAAACCAGCAGGGCAATATGGACGTGTATAAAACACAGAAATGTTCTGATAAAACTCCTTCATGTTCACACGCAGATTAAACCAGAGGAGCAACATCAAGCACTCCCAGTCTGGAGACGTTTCTCAGGCGGCGCAGAGGCAGAAGACCCGGAGGAGGCTGCAGAGAGGCCAGTCAGAGGATGTGCAGTATTCAGTCAGGCCACAGGTAGACACAGAAACACACTCACGCATGTTTAATTCAAACTCATGGCTTCATTTGTGAGCGTCAACGTGCACTCGTGTCTGTTTTAGGAGCCGTTTGAACCGAAGCAGGTGGAGAATATTTCAGACACAGAGGGAACCCTGAGCCTGGAGGGCCACGGCAGAGCAGCTTCTCTGCCCCGACTGAACGCTGAGTACTACGTAAGCTCCGCAAAACATATCACCCGCCTTGTTTCATTGATTAAATATCATTTCTGCTGCCTGTGTTCTCATAGCTGAGGGGTTTTTGTTATCGTCGCTAATTCAGACACTGTTGAGATCCTTTCTTGACTGAATAATAAAATAAACCTCTGAACTGACTGAGAAAGGCTGACGGGCAGCTGATCCAGTCTGTAAGTGAAACCAACCAGAAGCAACCAGTCTGTCAGCTCACATCAGCTCACAGCAGTCTGACAAGTCCAGATGTTTTACTGGAGATGATGCTCAGAAAAGAACGTTTAATAAACTATCGCTGCATGTCTAAAAAAGCTAAGTCTAGTCCTCTGGACGGAAACATAAGAAAACATTTCTCACTCTTTAAAATTCTGTTTGGATGACGTTTCTCCTGCAGTTTGGGCTGCACAAAGACGCAGCAGGTGCTAAATAATTTAAAATAATACTTCATGCCGATCATGCGGCTCAACCGTCAGTCAGCCAGTTGTGTGTCATGTCCAATCTTATTTTGAAAAACCACGATAGAGAGAATCAGCGATAAACGAAGGAACTACTTATTTTGCTCGTTCTGCTTTGCAAGCGTACCCCCAGGACATTGGCTCATCTCTTTAGTGGCTCGCCATCGTAACGGTTTGTTTATTTTTTAACTTTTAACTTCAAAACTTAACTTTTGTATACAAGTTTAATTTTGTGGACGTCTTGACCTGGTTGTAAATGTAGAGACTACTGGAATCTCAAATTTTAGTGCATTTTGAAAAGCAAATTAGAAGGTTTTTTTTTAATTACAAAATAAATATAAATGAACTGCTTGTTCGCCTGAAACCAACCAGACTAAAATATTAAAGTTTATATGATCGCTCTGATTGCATTCTAACACTATTTTTGTTTTTAATCATTTATTATCTTATGTGACATGAAGTTCCTGCTGTTGTCTGCAGCCTGTTGACGTCTTGTTAGGATGAATTAACTGTTTATTGCCATCATTTCTGTGTTTCTGGATTGTTCCATCTGTCAGATTCTGTCCGTTGCTGTTTCTGTGGTTCGTCCTCCTCCTCTCTGTCTCCCTAATTCATCCCACAAAGTCTGAACATGTGCTTTCCTGATATTTATGTTGCATTTTGACCTCTCAGCTTCTTCTTTTCACCTTAAAGGGTTCAGGCTGCGGTTATTCTGGCTTCACTTTTTGTCAAGAAATCACATTAAGGACCAAAACAGTCAACACTTCAATAAATTTAATAACATAATGACTAATATATAATTCTATCAAATTTCCTTGATGCATTGCTTTGAATAAAAAGTATAGGTTCTTATTTTTAGTGGTGGTATGATGTGAATTTGAGCCTTTTTTATTTTAAAATATACTTTGTAAGTTGTTTCAGTTGATCTGAAAAAAAATTGTATAACAAAGACTACGTTATTTAAGTCTGTAGTTCTTTCACTGAGTTTCATCTGTGTTAAAATGTTTTAATAAAGATCGCTCGCAGCAGAACGGTGGAAGCGGATGATAATGTTTTTCTTTTTGTACAAAATAACGCAAAAACATCTGAACAGTTTAAATAAAGCTCGCATAAATTAATCACTGTATGAACATCTGCAACAGATTAACTTTTTGAGTCAGCCTTATTCCAGACGGCCACAATGGATAATCTGCACAAACCAAAATAAATATGGCTGTTACACCGTAATGTTACATTTACCGAGCAAAAATTGTGTAGTATTAGTTGATAGTCATCGGCATACTGTTTGACTTTTTGACCAAAACTCCCTCATTTCTCAAATTTATGATCTTGATGTTGTTTTATACTCTGTATGAAGCCAAACAGTCAGCTCACAGTCACAAGATTTTTGAATATACCATTCATAGTCCACAAGAGCTGCGTGCCATGCTGCTTGTACGCACAACAGCCGACTTCAGGAAGTGGAGTTGAAATGACAATTTTTGTGCAAGAGCTTTCCCATATAATCAAACATGTCCCCAAATTTTTGAACAGTCACACAATACTTAGTGCATATTCCTGCAAGAAAAGGTTTGGACTGAGTTGTGTGTCAAAAAATGGCATATAGGCCTGTCACGATAAATTTTGCTGGGTGATTAATTGTCTCAGAAATTATTGTGATAAAGATAATATTGTTTGAAATTTGACCATAGTTGGTAATTATGGTCAAATTTAAGAAATGTTGGTAATTTGTTTGGATTGTTGTAACTTTTTTGACCACCAAATGAGCAGTATAAGACCGTTTGAACTGAAGGATGGATAGTGAGGGAGCGAGTAGCATGTTTCTTTAAGAAAAATGTGAGGGAGGCCTCTTGACGTGACATGGGCTGTCTCTCCTTCCTTTTTCAGTTCTCTAAATGGCGGACCCTCTATGTGGTTTGAGCTCTTTAGCATATTTCACACAAAGTTTTTAATAAAACAATAAACAAGTTCTCAGCTTCTTTTTGCAGATAAAAACTACTTTTTAACCAAAGGCACGTGTTTCAACCGTGAATTTTGGAGCTTCGACAACACAGAGTTTTTTTTTTTTTTCCCCAGAAGTCTTAGCTCGTAGCTTAGCTTCTCAGCTTAGCTGCTTTTAACGATCCAAAAACATGATTTTGGATGGTTAAAACAGATTTTAAAGAGAAAGGGAGGGGTCAGTGAAGAACACCGGAGTTGAGCCTTTTGTCGTCCAGTGTCTCCAGTAGAAAGAGACACGAAGAAACGATAAAGATGATAAACGAAAATTAGGTTGATCATTTTCATTTATCATGCGATTAATTGATTCATTGTTTATCGTGACAGGCCTAGTGGCGTACGATGCTACTACGAGAACAAAACAGTGCGATTTGTGTCACACAACCACATCACTGAGAGCAGACTTCTTTACTGATGGATGTTCTGAAACAATGAAATAAAAGATGGAAGGCAATATGCGTTACTTCAAGTAACGCTAAGCCTTTTTTTATTTTCTAGATCTAGTAGATTATAAAGTGTATAATTAACTGGTGTAATTTTAATATTACGTTGTAGTTTTTGGTCAAAAGCAGCTTCATGTATCGTCCATCTGCTGTCCTGAAATGATCCAGTCAGCTGATTTTTGAGAATCCAAAGCAGGACTCAGGTGTAAAAGCAACAGGTAAAATAAGCTCATTAGAAACACTTGAAGGCTAGTTATAATCAGATAATATGTGTAAGTAAATAATAAATAATTTATTTGGTGCTTTTTTGGAACTTCTGACACAAAAAAATCCAGAATATCCCCAGCCTCGTCCTCCTGAAGTCTCTGCTCTGTCTCCTCCTTTTTTCTCCTGATTTTGGTGCTCACTGCTAATGTTTTGCCCACCTCCTCTTGTGTGTGCTGTCTGATAGCGGAGCCACCCTCGCCACGCCCCTGGGACCCACCTGGCAGTATGTACCACCTGATGTGCCACCTCTTTATCGCTGCTTCTTCCTCTGTCCTCCCCACGACCCTCTCCCTTGATTTCCTACCTTCACGCCTCATCACATCACAGAGTCCACACCCTCCAGACTCCACCAGTTACTCCATATTAATGTAAAACACACATTTAATGCCTCATCAAAGCCATACATCCTTGAAAAGGTATCTGTATGTGTACTCGGGGTGCGTCTGGCTCTCTCTCCTGCTTTTCAACAAGTCGCTCCAGCAGTACAGTGCTACACTTTGGTCGGATGTGTTTGTGTCTCCGTTTGTGTCGTTGTGTGGAAGGTGGAGACCGTACTGTTGCTCTTCTTCTGTTTTAAAAAACAAACATCAATTTCTGTCTTTTAACTCTTTATTCTAATGTTCAGTCTTAAAATCTTATTTTGTTTATACTGATTGAAAAAGCAACGGAACAAGACTATTTTCTTCAATTGTACATCACTTCCTGTTTTAAGTCTTTCAGCCTTTAAATAAAAGTTTGAAAGACTCACCAATTCTTAGTGTGTTAAAGGTAAGATTTTAAGACTTTATACTCAATAGAATGATGATATTATGATTTATTTATTTATGTCATGTGATGTTGTCTCTAACTGCAGCAGCAAACTAGACTGTGAGGTGGGAACACAACGGAACAACAAATCCACACAAATTGACCCAAAACAGCGACATATTGTATTTAAAGGCATAAATCCACTTTTGGCTCCTACTGGGCTCAATAGAAACCTCTAAACTTTGCATCATTGTGATAAACAGACTTGATTTATTTAAACAAATACCTCTTTTTTACTCTCCAAACAAGCATCACCTACATTTAGTTATTTCCACATTAACAAGGTTAAAAGTTGCCGCTCTAGTTCCAGTTCCTTATCTCACCAGTTTGGGTTGCTGGTTGCTCCACTGGTCCTGAAGGTAAGAATTAGGTGGGGAGAGTGTCACTGTCCTGAAACTGAAGGAAATTGTACAAATTCAATAGATTAAAAGTGCAAATAGAAATAATTATTCAAGAGCAAAATTGTTTTAATGCACAATCTCAAAGAAGTTCTGTAGTTATACAAACTTGCCGTATTTTCTGCCGTAAAAGTCGCATCAGTCCAAAATTGTCTGATAAGGTGGGAAAAAAAACGTAAATAAGTCGCTTCGCCGTTTAAGTCACATCTATTATGCGTCACCGCTGACAACCAGGAAACCGGTGTTGTGGCAAAAATCAACTGACTGCCAAAATGGCGGCCGCAAGAGCGTGCACAGAATTTTAACAAGAACTTAAGATTAACACTTAAAAACATTTGTTTTCTCAATTATAGCAAAGGTGTGTCTCAGTTTAACTTTTCCTTGATAAATGCACTTTAACAGTCAAATCATGATTTGATGTTTGCTCCAGGTTTTCTGGAGCGAGATGAAGGTGGCTTTGTACGGCAAGCCAAGTGTGTCATTAATAGCCACTTTTACCTGTTAATGAGACATTTGGCTTGCCTTATTAGTTGAGGGACCCCTAGCAGCTGCAAATGGTAATGTTTAATATTTTTCATGTCAAAATGAATGAAATTGTCAGGTGGTTTTAAATATGGAAAAAAAAAAACACTAGTTGTGTTGGTGTATAAGTCGCAGGACTTGCAAATTCAGGTAAAAAGATACGACTTAGATGGCAAAAAATATGGTATGTGTTGGGAATTAAAAGACACACGGTTTAAAATGTAATTAACAGAATACAAAGACGACACGATTGTTTGAATCATATACTGTACTTTATAAAAATACAACAAGTTGTTAAAACCAAACCCTTCCATGCCCAAAACACATTCCTGACACTTTCTAATGTGTTTCTGGATAGAAAGTTCTGAACAGCATGAACCAACAACTGGACTTCTTTATTTTTTTAAACACGAGTTCTGCAGTTGGACCGTGGAACACACAAAGTGCAGTTTAGTCTGATCTTATTAGGAAAAACCAGGTCCTTCTTGAACCAAATGGTGTCTAAATGGAATCTGGGCAGCTGAGTTAACTTGATTTGTAAACTCAGTCATTTTGTCTTGACGTCATCTTTACGGGTTTGTAGCCAAGACCAAGTTGGCCCAGATATGGATCCTTTACGAACAAATGCAGACATGTTTTAAATATGATTAAAACAACTTTTTATTTGTTGATTCATATCGTGTAACTGATCCTAATCAGCCCAGTTTAGTAAAAGTTTGACGAGTTTATTTTACTTTTCGTTGGAGACCAGATTGAAAATGATACTTTTGTTGTTTTAAACGGTAAAACGTCTACATTAATATTTAATTATTTATGGTTGACGTACATTTTTAAATATTTACAGTCTTTGTATTCTGGTTTTACATTTTGCACACTGTCATTTTGGGGGGAAGAACAGAACTCTTTGTCATACATGTGCACTCTTTTATAAATCTACAAGTGAACAGTTCAGAATTAAAAGCAAAGGCCAGTGTCACCCCCCACCACCACCACGTCTCTGTTAGCTTATAAATTATGTAACGTGATGATTTTCAGAATTGTGTTGATATTTCTCAACCTTTGCATCATTTATGAAGGAGCTTGTTGGACCAGTAGATAAAAGGTTGTTGGTCTCTGGTTGTGTATTTGTTGTTTTAAAGATTCAGAACAGGAGGTTTGGGTGTGGCCGTCTTATCTGAGACGTCTGTTTTACCTTTGTCACCCCCTCCGTTCAGCCCATCGTTGACCTCAGTCCTATAAAACGTTCAGCTTCCTCGCTGACGCCACAGCGCCACCAACAGGAGGTCGGGCTGAGGGACTACGACCTGGAGCGCGTCGGTCAGAACCAACCTCCTGCAGATCCAGAACAAGTCCAGGGCCAGGACCGAGCCCATCACCATCACCACCGCTGCCACCGACGCCGGGACAAAGACAAGAAGCCCAAGTCTTTAGAGAAAATGTCCTCAGTGCCGCCGTCCAGCACCGTTGGTGAGACCAACCTAAACCATGACTAGCCAAAATTAAAATACTGAAATGACTGAGTTGACGAGTTTAGAATGTGTTTGATGGTTTTAATGGGCGCATATCTAAGAAGTTTTTCTTTGAGGTTAAATTCCGTTCAGTTTCAAGCAGAAGATTCTGAGTCACAGTTATTATTACAGGTCATCAGGTGAGGTGGTTAAAGCCTGAGAGGTGGGTGTTTTTCTGCCAACAGTGAAGGGTTGCAGTGAGATAAAAGGCCACAGCAGACAGAATTTATCGCTACGTCTCGATGAAACACGAGAACATCGGTGTAGCTGAGAAAACGAGGGACCTTCTGTGTTTTTGTCGTCACAGGTCTCCTCTGAAGACTAGAACTATTCCTGCACGGAGGGAACTCATTTCAGTATTAACGAGCAGTAAATGTGACCACTGTGACTCCTGTACCATCTTGCAGGTTCGATTACGGACCCCCCGACTGAAGACTTGTCCGTAGAGCGAGCGAGGGAGCGGGAACGCAGTCGCCCCCATGAGAGGAGGCACCACTCCTCTGCAGGAGAGAAGCAGCGGTACTACTCCTGCGAGCGCTACAGCAGCAGGGAGCAGTGCTACACCAGGTCAGCCGGTCCCAGCCGGTCCACTTCTCCAGGGGAGGGTCAGGACTCTGATTTCCACAGACAGGTCAGTTAACCTGAAGTGTTCCTCACAGCTGGATCTGCAAGATTCTGCAGATTCTTCAAACCCTGTTGTTGGTCGTTAGGGGATGTTCAGACTTGGTGCTAACATGTAACCATGATGATCCGGTTCATCCAAGTGAAGCGTTTGTATAATTTATCCTGGGTGATCAGATCAGTACACAGCTAACTGATGTTACTGTAAAATTATGGACACATTCTAAAAAATGTGGGTCTCCTATCTCCTACAATAATGCCTACCGGTATATATATATAAACTACAAGCAGGGGCGTACACGTGGGTAGAGTTCTGGACTGGAAGCTGAAAGCTGCAGTCAGGACTGACAACATGCTAACAGGTTGGATTAACGTTCAGAGAGGAGTTAGTCAGGGTTGTGTCACCACATCTCTTGGATCTGCAGTGAAATCATTCCCCAATGATCAAAGATCTGGACTGTGTGAAAGTTGGCGTGTTCGACAGTCACCATCTTCTACACGCTGACGACAGCGATCAAAGACTCGCAGGCTCTCCTTGACAAAAGGCTCATTCATTAGACGGTTCAGCGAAATGACCGCACAGACCAGTCCGTCTTCCATTAGTCATTCATAAACCACGGATGAAGCCGGCCACGTCCCATTCGGATGTGAGCTTTTGGAAATGAAGTGGGCCGAGCAGAACCAAAAGAGGCGTGGAGCAGAACTTTGCTGGGTTGAAGCAGAGCGTGATGGATTGTGTCGGACGTCTCGCTCGTGTCATTTACTAAACACAACTCATTTTAGTGGTTACCAGTAACTAT
>JARVLU010000528.1:26566284-26579210 GCA_031762415.1 Simpsonichthys santanae | reverse complement strand
CTGTATACACAGTATATACTGTATTTCTAAGTCCCTATTTATGTTTTGAGTCAGGTTTTGTTAGCTAATTTTTAAGCCTTTATCTAGATATTTCTGAACTTTGAAAGCATTAAAAGCCTCAGTCATCCTCTTTTTCATCAAACTTCTTTCCTTGCACAGCTGTAAAGAGTGCAGATTCATCTGGTGATCTGATTGGTCCACAGGAAGATGTGGAGGGTTTCCAAGCTTCTGATTGGATCAAACTGGAAAAGTGGGCGGATAAATTATGAAAGAGGCGGGGCTTGTGTTGATATGCTTCATGTGCAAGATGAGAAACGAGAAGAAGGAGATGGTGCTTCCTGCTCTGCCTGCTGCTTAAATGGATCTGGGACTCTGTTAATTCGTGTAGTTTAATTCAGACATGTCTCTGTGGGGGGTGAGGTGGACATTCTGTCTCCTTTTGATGAGGAGCGCAGCCATACCTGGACTGGATTTCGAAGGCGGGTCCGGGATGCTGCAAACAGGTAAGAAGCACCTGTTACCTGAGACCAGCAAACATGACTTTTATTAATGGTTAAAAAAAAGTAAAACTAAGAAATTTTCTAACATCCGAATTTTTACGTTTAATATAAAAACTATTTTTCAAGAAAGATTAAACAAGCAAAAGCTATAAAGTCAGTAAAACTAGCTAAGTTACAAAATGACTAACAAAACCAAGAAGCTAAACCTAGCAAAACAGTAACATCTTTAGTTAAGTTAAAGTGTTAAGTTAAAGTGACCAAAGTCATAGCTAGAAGCTAAACCTAACAAAACTGTAACATAAAATTAACAAAGCTTTAGCTAAAAGCTAAAATTGCTTGAACCATCACTACAGTTCAAATTAGCCAACTGGCTAAAGCTAGCATTAGCATAAAAGCTAAAATGATCAAAACTAACAGCTAAAATCACAAGCAAGTTCAAATTAGCACAGCTGTAAATAAAAGCTAACATTTGTAAACCATAGCTATAAAACCCAACTGTATTTGCCTAAAAGCTGAAACTAGCAAAACTGTACAATAAAAATATATGACTAAAATATATAATAACCTAGCTAAAATATATATTAGCAAAAAGCTGAGATTAGCTATACTGGCTAAAAGTTAAGATTTGCTATACTGTGGCTAAAAGTGTAAGTGTGGCAATACTGCAGCTAAACACTAACACTAGAAAAACTGAACATAGAAGTTAAGTTTAACAAATCTATAGCTAAAAGATAATTATATCAAAACCATAGCTAAAAATCAAAGTAAGCAACAATAGTTAAAACTATGGCTGAAAGCTAAAGTTAGCAAAACTGTATGTAGCAAGTCAGTAAATAGTGTTTATGAAGGAAAAGCTTTGTAAATAAAGTTTTATTTATTTTTAGGTTAAAACGGAAATAAACGTCACATCAATCTTCTCCATCAATCACTGACTCAGACTTTATGCCCTAAATTTAGACAGTTAGAGCTTCTTTAGTAGACCCTGGATATTAAAGCTTTTTGTAGATTTGTGTTCTATCCCCTGCAAACATTGAACACCTGTTGCTGCAAAAACCCAGATGTCCTCCTGATGTGTGGGTCTTTGAATGCAGCAGGTCTGTGTCCTTCAGTTTCATAAACTGGACCCCTGCCGTCCACCTTGGATGCTTCTCTCATGAGGGTGAGAGCAGAGCCCAAACTTCAACTAACTTTGTTTTTGCTTAAAGAGACTGAACCGCAGTGGAGCAATAAAAGCTGATTACAGGGCAATTAAATTTAACAAAGTTCAACAAATTACTCCCACAACTCCTCAGAGAACAAAACACCAATTAGCAGATGTTTGTGGAGCAAACGTGTAATCCTCTTTAAAGCCTGCAGATTCTTCTCCTACGTCTCATAAATTTACTGCTGAACGCCAACGTTTCTAATCCTCGTGCTGTCATGATGTGGAAAACCTTCGCAGCTTTAAACGGTAAAGAAATGTGCAGACTTTCCTTGAATTTCAGATATTTCTGATCCCTGGAAACACATCTTTGGACTCAGGTGTGTTAGAAACACGTGGAATCCAATAATTCGCCACAACTAGTACATCACATGAAATTATTATTATTTATTGTGGAAATTTGTTGATTGAAACATTATATCTGTAGAACCGGACTCGTTTGACTCATCAAAGCTGCTGCTGTTCAGATTATATCCGTGTTACCGGAGCTGTTGAAGACGGTGCACATGTTGTCTCTGAGCTGGTCCAACTGGCCCTCTTCCAGGTGGACCATGTGCCATGACGCTCGTTTTCATGTCGTGGACCCAAACAGCGACATCTGAGACTGTTTACTGAGAAGTGTTACCGAGTGTTGATTGAATCCAGCTGCGCTGCGTGTTTAGACAGAAATATTTATGCTGATACAAAGCCTGGCATTTTCTCTGTATTGCTGACATACAGCGAGTGATTGAGGGAAAATCTTGGATTTATTTGGTCTGTATGAGGTTTCCTTGTTGAAATCTGGTTCACGTGGATCGGCTCATGTGGGAATCTGATAAAATCCACTTGAACATGAGGCAGAAGCTCTTTACCCAAACCCGGTTCCAGAACGCATGATGCTTTTATTGTTTGAAACGTCCTAATTGCACGTGTTTTTAATGCCAAACTCTAAATTTATAGACTTTTTAAAACAAGTTAGGCTTTAACTGTTGGTGCAGTTTTTTCTCCTGGTAATATAGCTTAAACCAGAGGACTGATTTTATTAAACTTTTCAGCAGTGGTGGGCATGGCTAACCAAAAAATTAGCTTTGCTAACCTTTATTCTGCTATTTAAAAACTGGCTTTGTTAAGGCTAAACAGTTAAAAATAAATGTGGAAGCTAACCGCTAACCGCTTAGACGACTGTCACTCAGTCAGTGTCTCACGTCTTCGTCTCTTTCCAGTTGAAGCTCCGCCGACCAATCGCATCTCATCACGTGTACACGTGGTCAGCCAATAGCATGCCTAACAGACCCTTCAAGACACGCCCACAACAGACGGGGACAATCGTGTGGACTTAAAGTTTGCAAAATCTTATTTAGCAGAAATTAATTCTGCTAACGGTTTCCTAAGTTTGCAAAAATGCTAATCTGCTTAACAAAAACTTAGTTCCTCTATTAGCTATTAGCAAATTTACGAAACTGCACCCACTACTGCTTTTAAAAAATATATCAATAGACGTAAATCTACGTTTTGGAGTTGACCCAATTAAAGATGGTCACCACAGCCAGCTGACCTTAGTAAAATGAAATTGTTGTAATTATGTCAGTTATATACACAGTAAGCAAACATTTAGTGTGGTAGTAGCTGAAAGTGATCCAGAGCACATTCTCTACACAGAGTGTGATGAATATTCTTTAAACCCTGGTTTTAATTGTTGGAGCTAACAGTGTGTTAGCGAGTATATCTTTTATTGAAATTGTAAGCAATAAATTAGATGTACATCTTCAACTAGAAGTTGGTCAAAAGGACACTGTAGCCAGACATTAGCTGTACTTTAAGCAGAAGTTAGCTGGACACTGATCAGCTGTTAGCTGGTCATTAAGTAGCCGTTAGCTGAACTCATTCTTTATTCATTTTTAAACATCTTGCATGCTAAGGCTTTTTATTATTTTATTTTTTTTTTTTGACATAAGAACTTTATTGATCTTGCAGGAAATGGTTTATGTTGTATCCTCCTTCACATGAGTATTATTTGTTCATGAACAGAGGATGGACTGCTATAATTTATTTTTAATCTCTCTGAACATTTCTGTTGTTATCAACAAGTCACACGACATTACACAATGTTTCAAGGCAAGAAAGTTCATGCTCATTAATCGTTTATATAAAAAAGAAACTGTCCAGAAGACCCGACTGAGAATTATTGGATTACACAATGGTGTTCTTTTTCACATGTACTCAAAATACACAACTGGAGAACACACCGATGTTTGCAGGAACATTATTTGTCCTGAGGATTAAAAAAAAAAAAAAAAAAGTTCAATACAAAAATCCTCAGAGGATGCATCTTCTCTTTTAAAACAACACATTTTTCTGTTACTTTCTTTAGGTTCTAGGAAAGAAATGAGTAGTGTGACTAATGTGTAATCAATCATCATATTCATATTTCTGTGTCAGATGTCTCAGACTTTCATATGTACAACACTTCTCCTTTAATGTGGTTTTGGTGGTTCAGACCAGATTTGTTATCTTGGTTCAGCTTTTGCAGTTTTTCATCGTTCAGCGTTCTCTGAAAACATGAAAGAACAGATTTTGGCCACAGCTGCATTCCAGTAACGTATACCTGCTTCAATTTTAGCATCACTGTCTTTTTTTTTTTTAATCTGTCTGTACTCCTTACCTTCAATCCATCTATCCTTCCTGTCATTACATCCAGCTGTGGTGCTCCCATGCATCTGGAATAGCTTTATTTAACCTTTGACCCTGTGGGGAACGTATTAGGAAGATACAGAACAGCTGCTGAGAAAAGCTCCAGTTTCTTCTTTCTTCTCAGTTTCAGCCGTCTGATCCGTTAGCTGGCAACACGTATCCACTCGCTCCGCAGGTACAAATGGATCTCTAACCAGAGACAGGCGAGATATTTTTATACGTCTCAGGTGTGTACTCTGGTAACGTGGGGCTTAGATACTGGAGACTGTAGAAGGGTCTTCTCTTGCTTCCAAGAAACCAGTCTTTCTTTTAAACAGGTCTTGACCTTGAACTTTCACTGTTTTGAGTTAGTGTATTTGTGTTGGGGTAGCATCGCGCTCCCAAGTTTATGAACCGTCTAGATTTAACTGAATCAGATTAAAAATTGGAAACAAAAAAATGGATTCAAGCCCCTCTAAAGTCTTTGTTTCTCCCCCTACTCAAGAGTTGTTGTCATTCAGAATAATTTAGCAACGCTTGTGTCACCTCCTGAAGCCTCGGAGTGAAATTAGATCTAAAGTTTCACACCGGCCTCGTTATGAAGCCCATCCTGTGCTTTTAACAGATCGAGCTCATGATGTCACCGCCAATATAATGCCAGGTTCATAACCACACATCTGCACTCAGTTAAACGCCATCTTGGCCTTCGTGAGATGGTCTGGAACTCGTTATCCGTCCTCTGACCAGACAGAAACTCGCATGTTCTGTGGCGTGCGTTGGTGATGTTCCTGGTCTGGTTCTGGGTGTGGAGCCATTTACAGCTTGTGGGGAACTTTGTGTGAACAAAAGGGGGTGAAGAGGTGCAGATCACATGTTGGACCAGGACTTGTCTCCACGTCTGTCTCCTCCCAGGACAACTGGAACCAGATGGGAGACGGAGCGGGCTGAAGGTGTCCAGGATTGGTTCATCAAATGTTTGATGTTGGAGATGAACAAGCGAAAAGCCTTTTTGTGTTTTTTCTTCCTAAATTACCTCAGGGATGATTTTTGTAGAGTCATTTCTAACCTCAGACATCCTGCAGACACTAAAAGACATCAGTGTGGGAAAAGCAAATTAAAGATGACTGTTTGTCCCACGTTGGTCCACTTTAATTGAACAGTTGGTAAAATACTTGTTCATTCTCAGAGCAACGCTTCGTCATATTTGCAACGTTTCAGTCTCCATTTTTGTTACTTGATTAGATGATGTGGTGCCTTTTAGTATAAACTAGTCTTAAAGTCTTTGCCTCAGGTGGAGGAGCTTGAGTGATGGCAGTTTGGAGCAGGAGATGGTTTTTACAGATCAGGATCTCGTCATCAGTAATGAGGGTGTTGCTTTGGTCCGTCATGGTGGAAAAAGTGTTTAATTGAAAGGCTTTTCTCTCAATTTACTGGTCTACGTTCCAACGTTTACCTGCGGTCGTAATGTCTGAAACATAACTGAAAGACAGATCCCAGATACCACATGAGCTTTGTTTAAAGAGTGGCCATGCTCAGCCTTAAAGGCAGGGGGAGGAGCTCCGTCATCTGGGAGGAGCTCAGAATAGACCCACTGCTCCTCTGCATAGAATGGAGCCAGCTGAGGTGGTTAATCCCTTTATGATACTTCTCTTTGGAGGTTTTCCTGAAATGTTCCACTGGGATGAGATCCCAGGGCAAGCCCAGGACTTTTATGTATCTTTTCTGGCCTGGGATCTCCAGGAGGTGCTGGAGAGGCTAGGGAGAGGGACTTCTGTTTATTTTTCTTTAAGAAACCTACAGCTTTTAATGTCTTCCACTGTGAAAGGCAGGTGGCTGTGTGGTTGTCTATCAGCAAAATATCCCATGTGAACTAGAGATTGTATTAATAATATCCAAATTATTTATTCACACACCTATTTAACCTTCAGAGTCAACGCCCTTCAAGATGGCCGCCACAACTGATTGACTGTAGAAAACCCAAAAATGGCGATAGCTTTGTCCGTTTTGCAGACCGAGCTAAAACTCTGTGTGACGGTAGCTGAAAGTCGTCGTAAACACAAGCTGAGTGCTAACCAATCGTAAGAGCTCTTATAATATGCATTCCCTCTAGAATAGCTACTTTAGTTTTTGAAACATTTAGTCACTTGCACAGAAGTAAAATATTAGATAGCTGTTTATGTGAAGTAAAATCATACCTGTTGTAGATACTTTTTTGAACAGACTCATGATGCTTTGGCTAACCTTTACTTTGCATTACATTATTTATATGTAGTTCTGAACCTGTTTGCAAAGCACTACCAACACCAGCGGCCATCTTTAAACTCTATTTCTCCAAACGGAGTTGTTTAAACCCACTTCAGAATGCGGAGCAGAGGGATCAGGACTAAATCTGGGACTGATTGGTTTTTAATGTCAGGTCCTGACTTTGTTAGGCAACCTCTCCCCCGTGGTTCACTTTAAATGATCATATCATAATCATTAAGTCTAAGTGGTGCCAGGAGGCCAGTTTTAACTGCTGTGACTGGGACGCACAGGGCTGCCTTAATGCGCTGGTGTTCTGCAAAATGGAGATGACGTGATGTTGTTTCATACCTGCAAGACGCTGTCAGAAACACGCCGTCCCTCCTGCACACTCGTCCGTTTTACAAAAAAAAAAGAAAACATTGATTTCAGACTCATTTACAGCTGCTAAATTGCCTCCCTGATATATAAACACAGAGCGCCGTCTGTAGGCACCTGTATTTTTCTTAACCCCGTGTGACACCAGCGGCGGTGTGTTCGGTGGTAAAATAAACAGTTCTGGCTGCTCGTGCGGTGACGAACACGCCGTTCATGCACCAACTGGGTCGACTTAACAATGTCTCAAAATGTTTGGAATTTGGATTTGAGTGATCCAGACAGGGAAGAAGCACGTGGAAAAACAAGTCAAATATGAATTTAATTATTTATTTCAGAATCTTTTTGGTCTGAGGCAGAAAGCAAACAAAAGTCCAAATGGCTCAGCCAAACTATCCAGGTAATAGACCTGTCCCGGGACGAGAACAAAATAAGGATCGGTGTCAAAACCTGTTTACACTGGGGCGGCCGTGGCTGAGTGGTTGGAGCAGTCGTCCTCTGATGGGAGAGTTGGGGGTTCAATTCCACCAGCAGTCTCATGCTGAAGTGTCCCTGTGCAAGACACTGAACCCTTCATTGCTTGCGTTGTGCGTCCCATCAGTGTCTGAATGTGATCTTAAAGCACTGATTGGTCTTTGTAAACTTTTAGTAGAGTGCTGTATGAATGGGTGAATGAGGCACAGGTTGTGTTGTAAAGGACTATGAGTATATAAGATAGAAAGGTGCCATGTTAGCAAAGTCTATTTAACATCTAATGTCTTCATATGGACATCAACTGAGCTGACGGTTGAGTTGTAGTTGTTTTGGTCATATGTTGGAAATAACGATTCAACACAATGACAAGAAATCCCTTGCTCAGAATATATGATGTGAATGACTGTCAGCAACTACCTCACCTAATTTTAGCTCAACATCTGTAAAATTAGTTATTTTAGAGCAATTTTTAGAGTTTTCTAAGATCTATTACTTCTATTAAGTAAGATCTATTACAGCCGGCACCTCTTACTTCTTCATCAAGTCTAATTTTAGCTCCTGCATCAGAGTCAGCGCATTCTTCAGAAACAGTCCCTCTCTTTGTTGGGGCTTTTATTTTGGTGATTACAACATGAAGCTTGCATGTTCTGTGGTGAACTGAAAATAATAATCAGTTTTATTCTTGTGTTCAGAGACTGATGAGCTTCTGTTCTTGTTGGACTTGTACAGTTTGTCTGAGCTGAGCGTTGAAACGTGTTTTGGTTGATTGAACCATGTGACGCGCTGATACGAGGAGTTGTGAGGTGTTTGTAAACCGATGGACTGAAGGACGGCTCTGTTATGACACAGCACTTGTATGGTGCAGCGGCGGTGAACTCTGACCGCTGCTTGAAGCTTCTACCCGCCGCCATCAGCCGTTCAGCTCGTTGAGCTTTGGTTTGTTTTAACAAGCCTGACGTGTTTTAAAGTTTGTCACCTTCTCACATTGTAGTCGAGTGCTCGGGGTTCATCAGCCCTGAAGGGTCGGTCCACAGTCTGGATCCATTCCCCGCGGGGCACTGCCGGGCTTATTTAAACAGAGACGTCAAAACAACTGTTTCTGTTTGTCAGAGTCAAGGTTTGTTGGACATGTGAGGCGTGACGTCAGCAGGAAGCTGATGATGCTTCAGCTCGTTAAAACCTGGACATCTTAAAACTCACTGCAACAAAATGTTACAACGTATTATAACATAAACTTTGCTTCTTGTCTTTCAGCCGAGGGCGTAAACAAGAATCCAGTTAAATTCTTATTTTTAACGCCGGTTCACAACAGATGTTGTCTCAGGGCGCTGTAAACAAACATTGACATCCATTAAACATGTATTTTAATAAAACTCAAAGTAAACCCACAGGTCTCCATCCTGAGCTTCACACAGGTAACGGTGGACAGGTACAAACTCTATTTCAAAGAGAAAATCCAGCAGAACCGAGCTCAGAACGTGCAGCCATCTGCCTTGAGAGATGGTCCAGCTGTAGTTCTTATGGTCCAGGTGTAGTTCTTATGGTCCAGTTGTAGTTCTTATGGTCCAGTTGTAGTTCTTATGGTCCAGGTGTAGTTCTTATGGTCCAGGTGTAGTTCTTATGGTCCAACTGTAGTTCTTATGGTCCAGGTGTAGTTCTTATGGTCCAGGTGTAGTTCTTATGGCCCTGATGTAGTTTATATGATCCAGCTGTAGTTTTATATGGTTCAGGTGTAATTCTTATGGTCCAGGTGTAGTTTCTATGTGCAGGTCAGGAAACCCTAACTGACTCTAACTTTAGTTAAAGTTCAAGGGAAAGTCTGGACCATGTGTCAGCCTCACGGACAGAAACTGGAAGTTGGTTCTACAAAAGAGGAGCCTGAGAACTGAACACTCTGCCCCCCTTTCTACTTTTAGAGACTCTAGGAACCACAAAGAAACCTTCAGGCCAGCAGCGATGTGTTCTGGTAGGAGAATCTGGATCAGTAAGATCTGTACTTTAAGGTGGAGCTTGTTGTTGAGAGCTTTGCACGTTAGAAGACTTTAAACTGTTCTGAACACATGGACGCTATGCCAGTTAGCTTTGGTCTCGCTCTGGTGGCCTTCCCAGACATCGATGTGTTCGGGCGAACGCAAACAGAAACCTGTTTACAGAGGAACATGAAACATTCAGAAGTTTAAAGCTTTAATCTTCCTTTGTGCTTGTATAGTTTCATGAACCACGTAGAACAACACTGAGGGTAGTAAACCAACAAACCAACTGTTCTGTCAATTAAAACTTAATTTCAGTCTGTTGAGACGTACATATTTGTGTTTTCTGTAGAAATAGAGACCTGTCTGGCTTTATTTCTACCTCCTTTGCTCTCATAATCTCCTGGTGGCAGGATCTGGTGACGACCCGTCTCCTGGAGGATCGTTTCTTGACTCGATGACTCCCTGAGTCACCCCAGAAAGCCCCCTGTGGGCTGTCTTCATGTCTGTAAAATGCTAATTTACAGGCTGTTCTGTCCTCTCTGCCCTTTGCAACCTTGTTTTTTCTCTTGCTGGTATGTAAGACATGTGTTCATGGTTTGAACCGAGACATTCCTAGTCTGGCTCTGCAGTTCTTGGAACCACAGGATGGAGGTCAGAACATGGCAGAGATGAAACAGGGTGTCATATTAATCTCAATAAGGATGGGATTACATAAACGTTCATAATGAAGTTTTGAAGCCAAGTCTCACTTCCTGAAGAGGAGAGGAGCTCTGGTGATGTTTGGAGGATGCAGGCTGGTGCAGGAGCTGTTGGACTTGGAGTTTATTTCACTTTTTATTTTTATTTTATTCTTTTATACCTGCTTAGCATCCTGGTCAATTTTATTTGTTTCATTTTGGTCGAACAAATTTACACGCCACGATCTTAAGGGAATTATTCAAATCTTCTTTAGTGCACCCACAAGATTCCAACACAACTTTGTAAGCTGCCGCCGGCTCATAACGATCACCACGGTTACCACATGCTCGTGTCTGTCGCTCCCTGACTGATTCACGAGAGGCAGACAGAAACAGACTGAAAAGTGAACCTGAAACAGTCGCCACATGAAAACTGTCAGATCTGTAAGATTCCTAAACTCTCCAACAAAGTTCAGTCAGGTCATTTGGACAGTTTCTTTGTTGAGACGTTTCATCCGTCATCCAAAGGACTTCGTCAGTCCGTGGAGCCACAACAAACTTGGTCCCACAAGCAGCACATTTGTATGGTGGGCCAACCAGTTTGCTGGTGATAAGATGGTTTCTGGGGCCCGTCCTCTCCCCCGTCGACTCCTCTGAAGCAACCATAGCCAAAGTGTTTCAGAACATCAAAGTTCATGCTCAATAATCCTAAAGAATCCAATAAAGTTAAGTCAGGTCATCTGGACGGTTTCTTTTTATGTTGAGACGTTTTGTCCTTCATCCAAAGAACTTCATCAGTCAGCGGAGCCAAAGGAAACCATATCACCAGCAAACTGGTTGGCCTGCTATGGAAGTGTGCTGCTTGTGGGACTGAGTTTGGTGTGGTTCCACGGACTGATGAAGTCCTTTGGATGAAGGACGAAACATCTCAGCAACAAAAAAGAAACCATTCAGATGATCTGACTTAACTTTGTTGTCTTCTTTACCTGGATAATTGAGCATGAACTTTGATATTCTTTAAAGTCTTTCTCCAAAATTAAGGTCATTCAAAGATATCTATCTATCAATCTATCGATTGATCGATAGATTGATAGATAGATATCTTTGATCGATTGGACCGTGTCGTGTCACCCTGGGAAACGTTTCAACTTTCCAGCTGTTGACGTTCCAACATTAAAGTTCAAATTCATCCTTTAAGTCACACCTTTGCTGACCCCTGCCTCAGTGACCCAGGGGTCATGATGCTGTGGGGGTCCGAGTGTCAAACAGTGGAACAGATCTCTGATTAACGGACCTCCTTCCCCTCAGGAAGATCATCTCTCCCTGACCTTTACCCTCGCCGTCACTACAAATGAGAAGTTAATGTTCGGCTGCTGGAGTTATTTCATTTTGTGATTTTTCCGTCTCTCATTCAGAACTGGCAGCAGATCAGTCCTGCCAGGTATTTCCACCATGAGATCAGCACGTGTGTGGTGTAAAATCTAACGTTCGTTGCTCTTTTCTGGGGGCTCTGCAGAACCATCAGACCCGTTTTCGATCCTGCAGAGGGTTTGACCCCTGGTTGTGTTCATCATCCACTTCCTCAGAGCTCCAAATGATGAACTCTGCAGTTCAGGACTTGACAAGTTCACGAGCAACTGAAGCACAACGTTTTAGAAACTCTATGACACAATGACAAGCTCAGCCTTTTAGTGTAAAAATAGCTCTTTCATCAAAAATGGTCAAATAATAACTAAAAAAAAATATTACCAATATAACGAAGGTATATGAAGACACAAACACTTTCAGTGTCAACTTTTAGACAATTTATCACTGTGACCAAATTTTGACTCATAAACATTCACACTGAGGGTTGTTATGTTTGAAAAGTCAAACTTTTGGATTTTCTTGCTACTAAAAGTTGCTTGAACATTAAAGGCTGTGAGACTGATAATGGGGAAACTAGAAAAACGGATTTGAACCAATTACCAGTTTATTTTACATATTTTATCATTTATTAAATTGCATTCACTGAAAATGCAACTCAAAACAAAACAAAAAGTTTATTTTCCATCCTATTACAAGATGACTTGAGTAAAAACTGTTAATAATACAACCTAATCTTAGATTATTTGTCTTGTTGATACCCTCCCTCCGCAAGGCCTAGGAGGAAAAATGAAAAGAAAAATGTATTTTTAGAAAATGTTTGTCTCAAGTTTATTTACGGTAAATAAACATCTGTTTTAAATTGAGCACTTCACTTGAACTTTGAAAAAAATCTGACCTTTGATTGTAATATATCCATGCATCCATCTTATCTGTGCCCGGGTCGTTGAGGAAACAGGTCCACAACAAGTGGCGGCTGCTCAAGAGGGGGCGCTATGGCGCCGGCCCACCACTCACACCACTCACCACATTACATTGAAGACTTAAAAAACGTAATGTAAGATAAATATTTTATAGTTAATGATGAGTTAAGTTGTTTCTTTAAAAAATGTTGTCTCTGACTGGTGACATATTTCCGCCCTGTGGGAGCACGAATCTTAGCCCATAGACTCTTGTTAAAAGTTATACATGCGCAGTTGGCTCCTCTTCATCACAAGAGATAGGAAGATTTTGGGCGCAGTACTCCAGCGCCCGGAGTACCGGCGCACTGTACGGATCGAGCTTTCGGTCCCGCCGTCCTGTTAACGATCAATTTCTTTTTTTATTTCTGTCCTGGAAAAGATCATGCAGTGACACTCACAACCAGGCTATGTATGAAATACATAGCCTGCTGATGCTGATCTGTTTCATGTTGCTGCTGATCTGTTTCATGCTGCTGCTGATCTGTTCCATACTGCTGCTGATCTGTTTT
>JARVLU010000528.1:26541959-26556319 GCA_031762415.1 Simpsonichthys santanae | reverse complement strand
GGGCGAGGACCACCTTTGTGACATTTTTCCAGGCATGACTGTGCGATCGCTCAGTGGATCCATGGTTTTTCTGGCTCCATCTCTGACAGGATGACTAAACGAGCCTCTAAAGAGGCTCACAGATGTGGATTTGTTTATAAAAATTGCTTGACGGGAGTTGATCAGCTTGAACGATCTTGCATGTTTGGCATCAATCCAGCGGCAGAACGAAACATGCATTGTGTAAATCCCTGAGGGTTTAATCAATGTTTACATTAGAGTCTTGAGGTACTCACAGAATAATTTAAATTTTACTTTTTCTTCCATAGATCTCAAATGCACGTCTCTGCTTAATAAATCTTGGGCTTACGCCTTGCATGTCATTGGCATTTTGGTTTAAACTGGTCCCAGTCAGCATAAAACAATAACGGGATTTATTTCTAGATTTAACGAACAGCTGTGTTCAGTCGTCAGAAAAGGAGCTGCTAAAGTGCCGAGTAATGAAGGAAAGCACCTGCAGGCAAGACATGATGAATGGCACTTTACCTGCTCTGCTGGGGTAAAAATAAGACTCTTCTATAATTTATTTCCAGTGACAGGAAATGAGCCAGCGGGCAAGGGGGTAAAACCACACATTGAAATGTGGGCAAGAGGAATTCTTAGAAGCGCTCTCCACATTTAAAAGGCAGCAGCACGTCATTCCTTGCTTTTTTCTGAGTGGTGTGTTCACAGCAGGTTGTAGGTTTAAGTGCCAGCAGACTGAGGGATTTGGTTTGGTTGCTGCAGATGTTTTCTGCATGAGTTCTTTTGTTCTGGTGTTTCCCATAATCTGGATCAGTCCCCACTGTGGAAAATGAAACGAAGTGAAATAATAAACTACATAAATAAAGGGAATCATGGCTAATTACAATTGTTTTTTTTTAATTATTATTATAATTGTAACAAATATAAAAATGCTAACCTTCATTTGCCAAAGTGTAGTTGTTGACAATTGTCATTATGTTCTTATTTAGTTAATTTATAGTTTTTTGAGGGGTGCAATGTCCCATAATTTCCTGCTCCTTCTAATGGCTCCGCCTCTTTTTGGGTGTATCCAAAAAAGCTTTAAAAGTGCTGGTGTTGTGCATTGTATTTTGTACAACCAATTATTTTGCACTTAATTTTGCACTTACTTTGTTTCTCTAAAGATCTAATCAGTGATTGGGTCTAAAGAAGAAACCTGATGTTTGTTTATCTCCCCACAGAGGAGGTGAACGTTCTGCAGGAGCTTTCTCTTCAGGTGTCCCACAGCACAAACTCCTCCCTGTCTGTGGAGGACGGGAAGTGTCCGGTCGTCCAGGTGGGGCAGTACTCCACCTTGTCTGTCCCTCTGCGGCGGCTCTTCAGTGACAGGTTACAGCTTTTTATGAAGAGTTGAGTGAAGACGTCATACTATCGCTTTGACCGTGTTTGTGTGTTTAGTTTTGCAGATGAGTTCAGTTTGTTGGTGAAGCTCCGGAGCTTTCAGAAAGAAGAACACAGCGTCCTCACCGTGATGAGCTCGGACAGCCGCATCACGCTGCAGCTCCGGATCAGCGCCCGAGCTGTCATTTTCATCGGAACGCAACAGAGACACTACGAGTGAGTCCACCTGATGGAGCTGCCTTCTCCTTTCAGAACTGCATTAAAAAATGTTTTTTTTATTAAGGCAGAGATGCAAAAACAGCTGTTCCAGAAAACTTGAGCAACGTCTAAATCAACACAAGTGACCAGAGTTTTTATTTATGATTAATTAGTTAAGATTAATATTCATTAAAGCAACAGCCCCCAATCAAGAGCTTCTTCCTTTCCAGCATCAGCTGTTTCCATCAAAGCCAGATGCTGAATTGTTTACAACATCCGTCCCAAATCAGGCCTGATCCGCTTCTCATCCACGCTGCGTGTTTGGATGGTGAAAGCCCTGCGGAGCTGATCGTGTCGGTGTTTGAAGCCTCGCTGTCTCTGGGTGGGATGATTAATGCCACGTTTCTTGGCGGTCTTCAGTCGTTCGTCAACGACAGGCAGCAAACAGAAACAGGCCTGAAAACATCTGGCACAGACCGATGCTGTGCACTGTCGCCACAGGAGCAGATTTCATACCTGAACGTGTAAAACGCACGTGTTGACAGCACGGACGTCTGTGTTCGCTTGAGTCCAGATTAACTCAGATTAAACTCACGACGTGGCCACTCTGCTCGCTGCTTGCAAACAATTAGAGTTCACTAAAACTGCTGGAACATTCACGAAGTTCTGGCAACTGTGAGTCACCGACTGGTCTCCAGCAGCTGCAGCTCTGGGAGGCGCTGGTTGTGAAGCGTTCACTCCATCGTGGTCCAGTTTTCTTCTGTACGTTTTTCAGCACGAGTCTCGTCCCGTACTTTTCATACATTTCAATCAAAACGTTCAGCTCCTCCAGGACAATCCTGCTATGGCTTGGTATTAGTGCAACTTTAACTTTTTGAAATATTTAGCCTTTTCTGACATTTTTTTTCTCATAGAAAACACATTGAGCTCATTTTACTTTCTTCAGATCTTTAGATGTGTTTACAACATTTTACTGCTCCTTTCTCTTCTTTTTGTTCTGCTTCGGCTTCTTTCAGCTTCCTGCTACACATGTACCGGTAATATTTTTTCCGAACTTTCAGCTAATTTCAGCTGTTTTTCAGCTGTTTTGTGCTCATTTCAGATTCTTTCTGCTCTGTTTCACCTTTTTTCTACTATTTAGGTGTATTTATGCTCATTTAGGCATTTTCAACTAATAACACATTTTTTGCACTCATTTAAACTTTTTTCAGCCTAATTCAGCAAAATAAATTCTCTCTCCACTTCTGGTAGTTTAAGCTTCTTTCTACCTTTTAACTACTTTTCTGCTGTTTTTTGTTGTTGTTGCTGTTGCTAATTTCAGCTTTTTTCAGATAATTTCCACTTTTTGTGCTCATCTCTGCCTCTTTCAGCCTATTTGGGCAAATATGTATTCTTTCTGCTTTCTTCTGCTAATTTAAGCTTGCTCGACCTTTTCAGCTACCTTTTGTAGCTAATTTTAGCTGTTTTCAGATTAATTCAAGTTTTTCATGGTAATCTCTACTATTTTCACCCCAATTAGCATATTTCTCTTTCAGCTTGTTTCAGTTTGTTTATTTCAGCTACTATGTAGTTGTTTTATGCTAATTTTAGATTTTCCATCTAATTCCACATTTTTTTGAGCTCCTTTCAGCTCCTTCTGGTAGTTTATGCTTCTTTCTGCCTTTTCAGCTACTTTTCAGCTATTTTTTGCTCATTTCAGTTTTTTTAGTTAATTTTCAAATTTGTGTGCTCATTTCTGCTTATTTAAACCTTTATTTTATTTTATTTATGTATTTATTGTGGCTGCTCCCTTCTTCAGGGTTTGCCACAGTGAACTAAGTCACACGGAGACGTGGCGATTGTTTTTACGCCGGATGTCCTTCCAGACACAACCACAGACCACTGAGCTACCACAGCCCTCTTTGTGGAGCAGAGAGCTGCCATCTAGGGTGTTGGGGGAGCAGATGGTGGGGGTTAAGGGCCTTGCTCAAGGGCCCAGAGTGTGGCAAATGATGGAGGCAGGTGTGGGTGTTTCAACTTTTCCACCCACATTATTTTAATATTGTCAGTACCAGGAGTTGACCCGGCGATCTTCCGATCACAGGCCCACCTTCTCTAACCTCTGCACCACCACTCATACCTAAAAACAAATTTAAACCTAATTCAGCAAAGGTGTTCTTTCTGCTTTTGGCTGCTAACTTAAGCTTGTTCTTCCATTTCGGCTACATTTCAGTATGTTATTTTTTATTTGGCTAATTTCAGCTGTTTTTCAGCAAGTTCTTCTGCAATAAGCGTTCATACTGAATTTTCTCAGGAAATGCAATTTCTCTAGTTGGAGTTAATTTGCTGTGGCAGCCATCTTGAATTTACTTCAAATCCTAATCCAGTAATTTGTTTAAAAAAAAATATATATATATATATCCTCAGGTTCATGAGATGTTTTGCTAACAGACAGACAAACGGAAACCTTTTGCCTTTCAGCGGTGGCCAGTGGTCTGCAGCATGTATGGAGACACACCAGCTCACTCGGTGGTCTTCAAGTGTGTCTCTGGGCACTGAGTCCAGACTGCCACCTCTGCATGTCTGAAACGTCTTCATCCTGTCACAGAGTGAAGTGGGTGAATTCTAAGTATCATCCCTCCATCTGTTTGTCCTGTGAGCTGGACGACTTCAAAAATAAATATCGACTTCCTTTTTAGTGTGTGGCTGCATCTAGACGTAAGAAAAGTTTCTTTTGAGTTTGGGTTGCCACGTCAGAATGCAAGATGGCTGCCACCATATTTGAATATATAAATAAACAGGTCACCCCTGTCGTTTGAGGAAACGATGCTAATCAGCTGATGTCCTCCCCAGGTTCCCAGTGAGCGGTCTGTGTGACGGAGCGTGGCACCGTGTGGCCTTCAGCGTCTCCTCCGGCCGCCTGGCGCTCTACGTGGACTGCTCCCTGCTGGAGAGCGTGGACTGGGTCAACCACGGGATGGAGATCAGCGCCGACGGGCTGCTCATGGTCGGGGGCACCACTGAAAGCTTCGAAACGCCGTTTGAAGTGAGTGGCTCTGCAGCCCAGTTTTCTTTCTCTTGTACTTTTCACACTAATCATAAAAAGGCGACCCCACCCTGAGAGTCTGCGCCGTAAAGCCTGTCACTTTTCATTTCTTTTAACAATAAAAAGCTGAACTCATTCACTTTAAACTGTTAAATACATGAGCAGACTTTACAATGATTGGCCTGAACGCCACATTTTGGACTTTAAAGCATTTTTTTAAATCAAGGATTCTTATAAATTGGGCTTAATAATACATATTTTAGGACCAGATGGACGTGCAAGGCAAAAACTGTAATAGGTCACATGTGCAACTTTTGGTTCACTTTGATTTAGTTCAGAAAGTTACACATTTCCTCATAACACACCAGAAGTCATGTTTCCTTCACCCGCCTGGTTTCTTTTCTTCACAGACCTGACGTGATGCTTAGAAACCAGGTGTTTGTTTTCCTCAGGTACGCAGAAGAAATCCCTGAAACCGCCGCTCTGGTAAATCACAGGGAACGCTGAGAAGTGTGTGCACACAGCATCTCTAAACATTTGGATCTCATCAGCAAAACATGTAATTAAAGGGATCATTCAGATGTTTTAAAATGGGGTTCTGTGGAGAGGTTATGAGCAATTAATATCTTACCTGCTGTAGGTAGTTTGGTAGTGGCTTCACTTCTTGTTGAAATGTCACAGAGCAGACTTGTAGAGCTCACTGCATTTCTCCTCTTAAACAAAATATTTCACTTTTGTAAATAAACCAGTACACAGCAGAAGAGTCGTGCACATGACGTGCATTCTTTTTACAAAACCCCAACATTAAAGTTTTGGGAATATCTGAAGTGAGTTTGTTGAGTTGTAACGATGTAGACATGTTTATTTAATTTAGACGTGGTTTTGTTTTATTTGAGATGGTTCAGGTGTAGGGAGGAACGCACAATTTGTCAAACTTGACTCATATGTTTAATAAAAAAAAATAATAAAACAAGACTCCTTTTTTGTAACAATATCAGTTTCTGCTTGCTTTGTCAAATATACGCAAATTATTTAAAACAAATAGTAGATTATTCATTATTACGTAAAAATTGGACATGAAATTTAAGGTCTTGACTTCTAATTATACTCGGGACTCACTTGTCTTGATTTTTCATTAAACTCTAGACTCGCACTCTTGACAATGAATTGGACTTGGGACTTGGGCATTTTGACTTTGAACTCAGCCCAAGACTTGATCATTTGGACTTTGGATTCGACTCAAGCAATAAAGTCTTGACTTGGGACTGGACTTGAGACTTGCATGTCTTTACCTTAAATTGAACTCAAGACATACACACTTGACTTGTGATTGAACCTGAGACTTGCACATCTCAACTTTTGATTGAACTTGGGACTTGCATGCCTTGACTTTGGCTTGAACTTAAGACGTGCACCCTTGACTTGGTATTAGATCTATGACTTGCACTTCTTGACATTAGGTTGAACTTGAAACTTGCTTGTCTTGGCTTTGATTTGGACTTGGGACTTGCGAATCTTGATTTTAGATTGGACTCGAGACAGACGTATGACTTGTGATTGGACCTTGGACCTGTATGTCTGGACTTTGGATTTGACTCAAGGCTTCAACTTTTGACTTAGTGCTGGACCTATGACGTGCACTTCATGACAGTAGCTTGGACTTGGGGCTCGCTTGTCTTGAGACTTGCATGCCTTCATCCTGGGTTGAACTTGGGACTTGTGTGTTTTTGAGTTTGGACTCCACTGAGGACTTGCATGTCTTGACTTTGAACTTAACTTCAAACCGACTTGTGACTTGTAAAACAACTGACTTGAAAAACTTATTTCCACATCCATTAATTTTGAGTAGAACATCTAGCTAACAGCTAACTAACTTAAATGTAGCCAAAACTCATGCAGCGTGTTAATGAAAATGTTTCTACTCTAAACATTTTATAGTGCTTCATGAAAACACTGTTTTATAAACTTTTATTTCTCAGTATTCTTGTAAAAAACATTAAAATAATCTTGTTGGAAGTGCTACAGCTAGCTGCTGCTGTTATTAGCGCTTGCAAAAAAAAAAATCCTTTGTAATTAACTGCACAATTCAAAACTAGAGTTTGTATGAACTGACTCACCATTAGCTCATCAATCCAGTCATAATTAAGCTCTGTTTCTTTAAACCTACGTCTTTCAATGAGCTATCTGCAACAGGTGAGATATTAATTGTTCATAACCACTCCAATTTGATCCCTTTAAATATTTGCGCCTGCACTTTGTCATTTTCACCATGCATCATGTATTTAACAGCAAAAATGAAGCGGGGTGATTTGTTCTGCTCATGAGGCTCGCAGCTTTGCTTCAGATTTTTTTTTTTTTTTTTTTTTTTTTTTGCGAGGACCAGGTCAGGCGCTCTGACTGGATCATTACAGGAGGTGTGTCTGACGAGCAGCATCTGGATTTGTTCTCGGCGTCCACGGGGTGATGGGTTTCTGCTGAGCTCTGAGGACGGAGCACTTCCACTCTGTGAGGCGCTGACAGCCTCGTCTCTGGATAATCATTTAAACGAGTTCCAGTCGGCCTGTTTACAGTCGTACTCCACTCGTACCGACAGCAAACCTGGGAGGAACTTCTTTAAATAGATATTAGAACCGAGAGCAAGAAATAGATTTAAATATGACTTGGATGACTCAAGCTAACGTGCTGCGCTGACACTTTGACTTTTAGCCTGAGGTTTTTAAACGCTCGTTGAAAGCGAGACATATTAAAATATACAATATACAGTGTGTATTTTCGCTTGTCCCGCTTCAGATCTGCTTAAGGTAATTTAATGAAACTTGGTACACATTTGTATCACCACTAGACGCCATGTTTCATAATACTTTCATCTCACCAGCTCCAAGGTAAAGGTCACAGATTAAGGTCAAAGTTGAACAAGGCCATTGCTATAGATTGTTGTATGGTAGTTTGTCAACGACCGTATGATGTGATTCACTCAAATCTTTATTATTATATAAAAACAAAATAAAGTCGAGGTCGGGACCTCATTGCGGGTCACAAAATGCTAAATGTGGGGGTTTTAAATAAACTCCAGATATGTTTGGAGTTAAAAATTATAGTTTTTTGCATAAAAAAAAAATATTGTTACAATAGAATAAAAAAACAGAAGTCCTAAATGAATAAGAATGATGTTTTGGATGTTAGGGCTGTTGATGATGTCATTTTATTCATGTTTAATTGTGATATTAACATTTTTTTTTGTATTTAAACCGGAGCTAATTTAATCACAAGCCTTCAACACAAATATCCAGTAAGTCAGGGGCCTAAGCGTTTAGGAACCACTGTTTAAAATGACCATTGTTGTGTTTTAAAGCTAAATTATGTCAAGAATCTGATATCAAAGTTTGTGAGAGACAAAGAAAAGTTTTTGAAAATAAACATTTTACAATTTAATGTTTACAGTTGAGGGTTTCAAAATCAGCATCCAGCAAGGGCTTAGTGCATCCTTTAAGGAGTATCGTCCGTTGCTTTACACGCTGAACATTCAGGGGTCTTCTGGTGTTCAGAGCATGTGTTGGGCATGACTCTCAGCTACTACCACACCAAACTGTAGCCTAATATCTATGAAACTGGCTGAGTCATCACAGTCTTTGTTTGCTGAAGTTGCTCCATCTTCACTGGAATGAACTCTAGAAGTGAATTAGATGCAGATGTCCACGTTTTATTCAAATTTGTCCAGTGGTTTGTTAGATATTTTGCTAACAGTACAAGCAAACAAACGCATATGGGATATTGTTCTAATAAAAATCCACATTTAAGTTTTTGTCTCCAAAATTAAAAAGGTCAAATTTCAGTTTTGTTTTGCGCAGAGGGACATTGCTGTCATCCATTCACATGTTAACATCTTCTTGGTGTCTCCAGGGTGGTCTTCAGCAGCTGGTCTTCCTGTTCGGTGACCCCGACGGCGCCAAGCAGCACTGCAGCCACCACCCGCCTCGCTGCGGCACCTCCAAGCCTCCTCGCTCCCCGCGCACCGGCGGCACCCTGGAGGTAAAATTAAAAGGAAGAAGAACTTGTAGAATGAGCTGGAATGATTCACGGAGCACAGAAGAAAGCTCCGAGGTGTAATCAGGACGGGTTTAAGGTGAATCCAGATGTCTGCGACGCCCCCGGGGCAGACACTCCGACTCCTCCACTTCACCCAACCTGTTGAATGCTGTAATAGAAGCATTAGGGGAAAAAATTAAAGTGTAAACTGCTCCGACTCCAGAGGTTCTGATCCGCTGGTCGTGAGCCGTGCTGCTCTGAACTCTGCTTTTAAAACCTTTTGTTTCCACACAGAGTATGTTGATGTCCTCAAATGACCTGGAGGACCTGCAGGGGCGTTCAGAGGAGTCGCTGTCCAGCTCTGCTGTGAGTAGAACATAGAACCGGTTCAGAACCTTACAAATGCATCATGAGCTGAACGTGAACAGAACGACGCACATCTGGCTGCTTCCACAGGTGAAGTGTTTGCAGCTGATTACAACCAGAGAGAAAATGTTTTCTGATTAGTTGTAGCTACAACACTGAGGGCTGGGGGACTTTGATAAAAATAAGCTTAAACTGAGTTTAAAGCTGAAAGTAACCAAAACACTAGCTCAAAGCTAAAACTAGCAAAAAGGCAGCATATGTAGCAAAATGTTAACTAAAGCTAAATTTAGTAGAAAGACTTTTAAAAGTAGATAAACTTTAGATAAAAGATAAAACAAGCAGAAAAAAGCAACGAAATTCTAACAAGTTAAAATTTGCAAAAAGACTAAAAAGTAGCAAAATGCTAGCTAAAACCTGATTTTAGCAGCAAGACAACAAAAAGTAGCAAAGGCTAGCTAAAAGATAAAACTTGCAAACTTCTACTGTAAAGAAAAAAAACACGATCTAAATGCTAAAACTGCCTAAACATTAGCTAAATGCTTAAAATAGCAAAACACTATCTAAAAGCTAAAACTACCTAAATGTTAGCTAACAGCTTGAGCATGTCAGAGCACTAAATAAAAGCTAAAACTACCTAAACATTAGCTAAAAACTTGAAAGGTTCAAAGCACTAACTACAAGCTAAAACTACCTAAACATTGGCTAACAGCTTGAGCATGTCAGAGCACTAACTAAAAGCTAAAACTACCTAAATGTTAGCTAACAGCTTGAAAGTGTCAAATCAACTAAAAGCTAAAACTACCTACACATTAGCTAAAAGCTTAAAGTATCAAAGCACTATCTAAAAGCTAAAACTACCTAAGCGTTGCTAAAAACTTAAAGGAGAAAAACATTAACTAAAAGTAGCAAATTGTTAATAAAAGTCGTTAAATATTGGCTGAATAAAAGTAGCTAAATGCAAGCTAAAAGTTTGAAGTATCAAAATAGTATTAAAACACTGATTGATTTAGCAAGTTGCTAATTAAAAGTAGCTAAATGCTTCCAAACTCCTCAAACATTCCAAAGATTGAAGTAAAAAACATTGAACACTTGTGTATTGTGACAGCTGTGATGGATTTAAGGAAAGTTTGGCCTTTAGCCTTTAACGTTAGTGCGTTCTGACAGAGAAATTAGTTTTATATCTTTAACTTGCAGAATGTCAATTGACTAACAGTTTTTAAGACGAACATCTTCAATGAATAAAACATTGTTTTAATGTTTTTGCATTTGTGATAACTTGAGCTCAGACGTTGGCTGTTTTTGTCAAAAGAACAGTAAATTTGACTAAATATCATGAAAACAACAAAATAATAATTTGTCCGCCGTGGTCCTCGTTTCAGTTCCTTGAGATGTAAAAATAAAACCACTGCAGCTGAAACTCTCAGCCCAAAGCAAATATAGATACTGTATTTTAAAATAGTTCATTTTCAGAGAGGATCGAGTTTCTGGAACCACCAGATGTTTGAAACAAGAACGACGTGATGGATGAACGCTTTGAAACAAAGGGCGAGCGAAGCTGGTTTGAGTTTTCATTTCTGCGCACGGAGAGCAAAACGTCTGGAACATCAGGATAATGTTTCTCTTTACAGCGAGCAGAAGGGCCACTCCGTGTGGAAAAAGAAAACACTTTGTGCCAGTCCAGATCGGCGTGAAGTTTCTCCATCAACATGTCATTTGAATTCCTCGGTGCTGACGTGAACGTCAGAGTCTCTCCTGCTGTTTGCAGGAACACACTGCTCTGAATCCGTCTCAGAAGATCTGCAGCTTTTCGCTCTCATCTCCGTTCACCTGTTTCTGGTTTTCACTTTCTTTTCACAAAGTGGACCTTGCTGTTGTCTGATCAATATTTATGAACTTCAATATCTATATAAATCAATAGGAATAACAGCTGCCTCTACCTGTAATTTTCCTCATCGTCATTACACAGGTCTCTTTTTTTAAATGAGTCCTCGAGGCTCAATGAGAACAACCTGTATAAATAAAGGTTGAATTTATTTTTTAAAAGTCAGTTAAACTCCAGAACTGGACCCAGATGGATGTGAACTTGGCTGAAGTCTGCTGGAGGAGCTGCAGAGGTGAACCTGAGAGCAACGTTTGCTGTACGGATGGAGAACGACTCAGCGATGCTACTTGATGCGAGATAGGTCTGACCCTTTGGAGCTGAGTTCTGTAGAAGGAAGTTTTGTAAACTCCATCGTCCAGGTAGAGATCAACAAAAATTAATGATGATTGATGGTTTCGGATGGGTGTGCTCTGTTTGCACGTGTCAAAAAGCTGCTTCTGAGATTCCAACGGGAGGTTGGCTTGAAACACAGCAATGAAGGCTACTCATGGGACAGATCTGGTTTTCAGGCCACAGACTGAAGAAGTCCTCTGGATGGGGAAAAAAAAAACGTTACTTCACTTCAAGAAACGGGTTCAGCGGACGTGATTTAACCATTTTTGTTGTTCTGTAGAAGAGTTCTAAACAATATCTTACCTGTTGTAGATGGCTTCTTGAATTCATTCAACCTACATTTATGCAGGTTTTGACAGTTTGAACCAGGTCTGTCATGATAAATTTTGCTGGGTGATTAATTGTCTCAGAAATTATTGCGATAAACAATATTGTTTGAAATTTGACAATACAGTACTTAGTAATTATAATCAAATTGAAAAATAAATGTTTAATTTGTTTTGGGTGTGGTACCTTTTTTGGACCACTGGATGTCAGTATACGACTGTTTGAACAGAAGGATGGGTAGTGAGGGAGCGAGCAGCGTGTCTCTTTAAGAAAAATGGATCTGTCAAGTTACCGGCTAGTCTAGGGCAGCCGAAAGATATAGTCCCGGCGTGTCCTGGGTCTTCCCCGGGGTGTCCTAGTTGGACATGCTGGAACACCTCCTTCATTTTTGTAAAGAGTGTACCACAGTACACCAGGTCTCTCTTGTAAATGAGTCCTCGAGGCTCAATGGGATTAACCTGCCTAAATAAAGGTTGAATGAACAGTTGACGCCGGCCACAGACGTGAGCAGTCAGAAATGAAGTGGGCGGAGCCGGACCCCAAGACGAGTGGAGCAGAACTCAGCAGGGCTGAGGCGACGCGTCACGCATTAAATGTGTCGGCCGTCTCTCTCGTGTAATTAACTAAACTTATGCAATTTCCTCACTTCAGCAATCCTCTTTGTGGTTATTTTTTTTTTTAATCAACTACAACGTTGCTGTGCGTCACCAGTATTCCCTACATAATAAAAATGTTTGTTTATTCCCACGAGCGTGCGGTCACGCTGTCATTAATTCACCACATTACTGAGTGGCGGCTCCGCGGCTTATTATTTTTCTTTCTCCACATGTCGGCCAGCCCTGTCACTACCTCACTCTGAGGCACAGAGGTGGACTCTCTGACCTCCTGATGGGACCAGAGCATGTCACAGCCCCAGACTGAGGTGTCCTGTGAATGAGCCTCGAGTCTCTCCTGGATAACTAAACTTCTCATTCATCCGGTCACTACTCGGCTCAGCTCCCTCTTGTAAGACAAAATCTGTGAATGACTGAGTCCTCGACTTGTTTGGAAGCCCACCTCTCATGCAAACCGCTTTACCTCCCCTCCTCCTTCAGCGTTGTGGACTTTGTTGGTCCGGTCCACTTGCGTGAAGGTGAAGACTATCAAACGGTATGTGGATTACTGCAGCAGGATTGTTCTGATCCTTTCCACAGAACCCAACTCGTGGCACTGGGTGTGTTCTGCACATCTAAGATTTTTTTATTTTTTTAATGCATTTTGTCTGTGATGCTTTAAAGACTCAGAAAAAGGCACCAAATATTCTCTAATTACAGATTCAGCTAAATAAAAGGGCTTTGTGTTGGGTTAAAGACCGGGGTGGGGTTTTGTTCTTCATCAGGCGGCCACTTCTGCTCACTGTGTTTCTTTTCTGCTCTTTGAAACGGTTTCATCTGTAATTTTTCATCTGCCTGATGAGGCCTGGAGCTGCTTCCAGTATGAAATAATTAAAGACGAGCACAGAGACCCTAATGGGACGGAGCGCGGTGGTGAATGTGGCTGTTAGAAGCGGAGATGCTCGGATGAAAGAGGAGGAGATCATGGGATTTTGAGAGGACGGCGTCTCGCTCTGGTTGTTTTCTTGTCTTCCTCACAAAGCCGTGCAGAAGCGTGAGAAGTTCCAGAGCGCTCATGCTCATAATTTCCCCCTTCAAAAACTGTAATTTACAGCGGCGCTTCACGCTGTGCAGATAAATCAGATTGGGTCGAGTGCTTGGGGATGAAACGATGTCACAAAGAGTGCGCCGTCAGCAGAAAGTCTGCAGGTACAAACTGGTCAAGCTCAGTGAACGCTGCATCTCCGGTGCAGCCGCTTGAGATCTCTGGAAGCCATTATGCAGCTCAGAGGTAAAGATGTGCCTGGGAGTTGTTTTAAATTAAAAAAAGGAAATCAACAGAGTCTGATTTACCCCAAATCAACCTCCCTGTGCTCTTGTTTATCTGTTGGTGCTCAACAACCTGTCCTTTTGTTGCTCCCAGACACGATGAGGCAATGCTTCCTGCAGCCCCGCTGAGTTTTAATACGTCGACAGGACGGCGTAAATCAAGCAAACCTCAGAGAATCTGTGGTGAACATTTCCCATCAGCTGTGGTGGATCCACTGAAACAGCCAGCGCTGTGGCTTCCACTCCTCTTAATCCCCCACGGGGATTATTTTTATTTTTTTGTCTCTTCCAGAGTTCAAGCTCTGTTTTAATAAAACCCACCCGTGTGTGAAAAAGCAGTGGGGATTCCCTCACGTCATCCTGGCCTCTGCTTCTCCTTCGTCTCCTCCGTTCGGTCGGGACGAGCAGATGCGGTTCGACTAACGCTGCCAATCACTTACTGCGATCAGATGTTCCCTCAGCTGTTGCGTTTGCAGAGCGCTGGTAAACAGTTTGGACCCTTTAGGATTGAAAGTGCTTGCAGATGAGCTCCAGATGGTGTGCTTTGAAAAGCAGATCAAATGTTTGTATCAATTAGGACGTTCTTTAACATTTAAAATGTCCCCCAGGCTTCATTCAGTCACTGCTGTCAAAAACCTGGGAGTTATTTTTGATTTTTTTCTTAAAAATCAAACAAACAATTTTTTTTTTCTATTAAGACTCGTTGCTATAATGAAGTCATCCCTTACCAAATACCATAAAGTGATTCATACTTTTCAGTTGGACTTGTTAGTCAGGCAGGAATCCTCGTGGACGATGATGTTTGCAGAGGATGTGATCTGTGAGAACAGGGAACAGGTGGAAGAGAACTTGGAGAGGTGGAGGTATGAACTTGAGAGAAGAGGAATGAAAGTCAGTT
>JARVLU010000528.1:26518043-26541476 GCA_031762415.1 Simpsonichthys santanae | reverse complement strand
GTTAGAGAGGACACACTGAGATGGTTTGGACATGTCCAGAGGAGGGACAGTGGGTATATTGGTAGAAGGATGTTAGAGATGCAGCTGCAGGACAAAGACAAAGAGGAGACATATGGATGCAGTTAGAGAGGACATGGAGATAGTTGGAGTGAGGACAGAGGACAGATGGAGGACGATGACTCGTTGTGGAGACACCTGAAGAGGGAACAGCTGAAAGAAGTTGTTGGATGAATCATTTCTACACTGAGTACATTTAAATGTTATCGTTGTGTAACTGTAACTGAAAACCCACGAGTGGCACAGGCAGAACATGTGAACCCCACACAGACGGGCCGGGAGGCAAACCTGCAACCTTCACACTAAAAGGGGGCAAATCTAACCACTGTGCACTCAAAAAGAGCTGATTATTTATTAAAATAAAAGGTAGAATATAAAATTGTTTCTCTATTCATAGACACTGATGACAGCGGAGTTCTGCACCAGTCGGTCTCTGTGAGATTTTACTCTTGTCCCTGGAGGTAAATGGGCTTTGCTTCTGTCTCTTTGTACTTAAACACATGATTTGTGTGGGGTGTGGGGTGTGGAGGCAGTAGGTGGGTGGTTCTGCTGGCAGCTGGATCAGCCTCCTGTGCAGAGGTCTGCTGCAGTCAGACCTGCAGGCTCCTGCCGTCATGCTCCACCATGTCGGTCGCTTCTTTCTGCTGGGATGCCTGGTACTGGATTTAAAGCTGCTGCACGGTCAAAGACGGGCCGGAGCAAAGGTAGACCTGCACACAGACACACTTCTGTTTTATTGTAACAAAGTACTACTGTATCCACAGAATCCCACACATCATACAGATGTGATTTGTTTGTGTTTCATCTTAAAAATGTGTTTATTATAAGAGCCGTTCATGCTAATACTACATGAACCAGTACAGACGATCAATAATCAGATGATCAATAAAGACAATATTTTAAGCCCTTCAAAGACTAACTGACTCAAAGTGTGCAAGATTTATTCCTGCTGCTGTCCTTGGGTCAAAACAACTCTCTTGACCTTTTTAAAACTGAGACTTGTGGGTCGTTTTGACCCAAGGGCAGCAGGAGGGTTCATCAGCACATCGACTACTTATTGTTTGCCTCTGCCTTTTAATGGTGGGCCATAATGTTTTTCCCATGTCTAAGGGTTTGTGTCTCTGTTAGCAAAATATCTCGAGCCAATAAAACTGAAAAAAAAAAAAAAAAAAATTCTAGTTCAGGCCTTGTTTCAGTTATTGAACTAAAATTTGGTGTGGTGGTAGTTGAGAGTTATTCTGTGCTAACAGATTGCAAGAGATATATATAATTTTATCATTAAATGTTTAAATCAAAATAACTTGAGCACTAATGGACAGAATTTTTGGCCGATATCCAATACATTAAAACTTATTTGGCCGATAACCAATATTTTTATTTATTATGGACAAAAGCATCGGAGGCAGCCATCTGCTGTTAGGGTTTGTAAATAATCATAAAAATCAATGAGTCACTCTCACCTGTCCCCACTTTGTAATCACCAGGTCCACTTTCCATTAACCCCTGCTTCATGTATTCATCCTCTGCATTGCTGGTCTTCTGCCACAATCCTGGCCCTTCCATTGTGTGTTCTTTGTAAGTCGTGTATGTTTGTGCCACCACGACAGCGTTTTGATTTTTATTCAAATTAAATTCACCTGTTGAGTTCCCTGAGCCAGTCTGCATTCTGGGTTCACTCCTCCTGTGACCGTGATGCCAGGACTTTGGGGATTCCCCACAATTCTCGACCAACGCTATTTAACGAAACTGTCAGGAAGTAATCCCTAAATAAACTTAACACTTGTTAACCTTTGGAGCCAACCTCATTCAAGATGGAGGCTACAGCAAGCTGCCCTAAGAACTTTAGAAACATCTGAATTCAGTAAATATTGTAATGTTTAGCTATAATGTAGTGTTAAATGCAAAACCCTGTCCATAAAACACCTACTACATGACCTATTGATTAAAACTCATTGATTTTTATGGTTATTTACAAACCCTAACAGCAGCAGCTAACTGTAGCACTTCCAACCAAGTTACTACTGTTAAAAACTAAACTACCAGTAAATAAAACAAAAGTCAAGTAGATCTGTGCACGTCAGAAGAGGATTCTTTAACAACCATATTTGTCAAATAACCGATATACCTGTAAATATCTGTTTTCAGCTTGAGCAGCATTTAAATGTTTGTCTTGTTAAAACTTCTACAGGTGTTACCATCTGATTACCTGTCCCAGGACCACCGCAGTCGATTCAGTGGACGCTTTAATCCCAAACTAACAGAGGCGTGTTTAACACGGGCGTTCCTGTCAGGGATAAAATCCCCACCGTCGTGGTTTTAATGCTCGACTTGACCTGCAGCAGTGAGCCTCACTGAGTCACAGGAAAGTCATACGTGCGTGCACGAGACGCCGCAGACAACCACAAACATCTGAACACGTGCACAAGTCCTGACCTGCACGCTTTGAGTGATTAATTTGTCTACCGGGGTTCTGTTTCGTCTTCACCGCCTCGGGCGGGAAACAGAAACAGACACATTTCACGTTTCTTTCTTTCACGTTTATCATAATTTGAGATTAATCCCATAAATCGGTCCTGGATGCATCAGGTAGACACAGAGTTGCTAAAGTACAGTAATACTTTAAAATGTTTCTACATTTACTCCTTGTTGATTATTATTTATAAGCATTTTAATCAAAATTGGATCTTTGTCAGGACAAAGGTTTGGACAAAAAAAAAAATTGAAATATTTCTACTCTGGGATGAGGTTACAAGTAAATTATAATCCCAAATTCTCACTCAGTCAATAAACACATTTAGAATTGCAAAATAAATAAACTTGTCCTGATATTTTTAATTTCCTTCTGTGATCAGTAACGTATCTATGTATTACAACATTAAATGTAGTTTATCACACAGAACATCTTATGAACCACAGAAAAGAGTTTAATGAGGCTTTCAGAAAGTAATAATTTAATCTAAAACTCATTAACTTTTATATTTGTCCTAGTTCAAGATGGTCGTTGCTGCTCATGAACATTAATAAACTTCAGAATAGTTCCATGTCAGCTGATTTTACATATATTTGTGTAAATGTTGATGTGGTAGCAGCTGACAGTCATCCTAAACACAAAGAGCGAGTGTTAACATTTTTTTTTTGCAAGGTTTGGCTAAAACGGATACAACTCCGTCATTTCTCAGGAAAAAAAAAAATCCTCACTTGTCCTCGAGCAAGACAGAGGTTTTTCTTCCCTCTCCCGTCCTCCTCCGGCATTTTTGCTCTCTGTCTCGTGTAACGGAGCTCCTATTTAACCATCTTCCAAATCGTACTGTCATGGATCTGATCAGCTGGACTTTCAACACAATTGATAAAAAAAATTTCAACCAAGCGACAGGGTCCTGGAGAACCCTCATGCCCCACTGAGACACAAGTGGCAGGGCACGTCATGGATCCATGGAGGGGGTTGGAAGTTGATGTACCTTTCTGTTTTGTATCAGGAGGACGTCAAAGATGTTGATATCATTGAAATCATGATGGCAGGGTTTCTGCTTTTTGGCACCATCAGATACCTGTTATCTGCTATTATGATCCTGTGTGAAGGTTTAGTTTGTGCTTTGAGCACTCAAACCAGCTGATTTACGAGCTCAACCATAAGATGGAAGTGATTTGTGAGCATTGCAGGCCACTTGCAGCTTCTGGGACTCGCCAGCATGTTGGGGACGACCTTGGAAGGAGCTAATGAGCATGGACCAGTGGAATGCCCGCAAATCTGGCTATTTTGGATTAAAAGTACCAGCAGAACTCAAGGCTGACGAGAAATAACAATCTGCTTGAAAAAAATCAACTGTTATCTGAATCTGACTCACCTGTTCGGCCTCGAATCAGGCCGACTTATGAAATTTCTCCTGGGATATGTGTAAACTAAAAAGGCTCTGCTCTATCACCACCCCCGAGAACTTCTGTGAACGTTTATCAGAGCTGTACCGACTGGCACCAACATCTTAACAGGACTACGGTGCTATCTGGAAGTGCTTCATGGACAAATCTCACCATCTTGTCATCAAATGCATGTAATGTGTTAATAAATGGCAGAGTTTTTGATGTCTTAAATCATGTCCTGATACAGACAAGTTGTGAAGAGATCTTTTTTGTAACACAACTATCGTGGCCTTTCTCCTTTTCTATCTGAAGAACAAGGGGCCGCGCTCAGGAGCAGCAGCATCGTGCGCTCCGCCCATCTTTCAGACGACTATGAACACAATCTCACTGTACTTCGGTACAATGATAATAAAACTTATTCTGATTCTGATTTTACTTCATAACTCTGATACAAACTGAGCGGGTGATCTGCGTTCCTTCCCAGATCCCTCTAAACCTTCTTGTGTTCTGCAAGACCGAGCCGGCCCGAGTTGCATACCTGAGTCTCAGAGAGATTTATGGAGTTCTGCCCTGTGATCAGCCTTTTGTCAGCACATTGTCTCTCTCTGCGTTTGTTTTTACGTTTATTCTCGTGTGTTTGATTTTCTGTTCTTGTTTAGTTTGGTTTTCATTTTCTCTCGATCCTCCTCAGTGCCACTTCTGCTCAGTCAGTATTGTTTCCAGTCAGTCTACCACGTCCATCTCCACCTGTCCTCTCTTTCACCTGTCGCAGCTGCAGCCACTCCACTCATCAGACACAGTCCCTTTAGGCCTTTATGGTGTCCATGTTTCCCTGCTCCAACACACCTGGTTCACAGGATGAATTATCTCTTCATGTTCTACAGAAGCATGTAAATCATCCATCGATTGAATTGATGGACCAGAGAATCATATGAAACATGCAGGATGGTGGCCCTCAAGGACCGTGATTAGACACCCCTTCAGTTCTCACTTCCCCCCTCAGTTGAGCATTATTGGTCCTCAAGCCATGTCTGGTTTTCCCTGTGCCTCTTTGCGCCTGTTAATTAAATTAAAGTTTTATTTTTCCAAAACTCCTTGTCTAGTCTGCATCCATGGGTCCAACTCCTCCACAGCTGTGACATCGTCACCATTTAGGATGAAGCCCAGTCCTCGTATGTTCGAAGGCCATTTTCAGGGTCGGGTTAAGTTATAGAAATGAATGAAAGATGAAACTTTTACACAAACATTATGTTGATGATGTCACTTCAGCCTGCAGCTTCTGAGCCGCTCTGTAGAGTTCACATCACTCATGCAGCAGACCCGAGGAGACGTGCTGACGGAGACACAGCAACCATTAATCTACAGTCCAGGTGTTCCCTGTCAGCATCTGTCCTATTCACTGTTCCTCCCCATAATTTAGTAAAAGGCCAACAGAAAATTATTTATTTTACATCATCACCAACTGTAAGTGTTGTAAACACATCATGAAGCTCATCTGCTCTGGAGATTTACATCGACCCGTCGTCGGACTGTAACTCAGACGGGAATAAATCAGGACAGCGTGATGGATTAGGAACCATCGAGTCCCCGCACCACAGACCAGAACTTACTTTGTAGGTTTAACGTTGAAAAATGAGCTCAGAGACGCTGTTAAAGTTGTAACGTCTGCTAATGTTCACAAATCTACGTGATCGATTGTGATATTTATCGTTTTCTGCCTTTTGCTTGACTTCAAAGTCTGTTCTTTTATACAGTTTTTTTTTTTTGTCTGCAAATGTTAGTAACACATACATTTAAAACTTTTTTGAAGGTTAATTTAGAATTGGTGTCCCTAAACAATCAAATAACTGAATAAAAGTCACGACAGAAACATTTGTTCAGCTGAAGCTTTTTTTAATGAGTTTTCTTTATTTTTTACTCAAAAGGATAATTTAAACAATTGAAAATGTATTTTTTTTTTTCAAGAATTTTATGAATAAATATCTTACCTGTTGTAAGTAGATCTTTGAACACCTTTAGGTTGTTGAAATAGTTTTAATTCTGTCCAGATTAACAAGCTAACAGCTAATCAGAGGTCAAAACCAACACATTTTCACAACGGCTAACGCAGACGCTAACCTTTACATCGTCGTCAATCCTGTTATTTTAGCAGAAATGCAATGTTTCTGCAAGAAGTGCCATGAAACGTTACAGCTAGTAGCTGCTGATTCTTAAAGTGATTGCAAAAAACATAATTTTATTTAAATAGCTATGTAATATAAATTTAAAAGCCTTGTAAGGGTTTATGCAATAACGTTCCCATGAACCTGTGGTTGTGCTCAGATTAGCCATTAGCTCGTAAATCTGATCAGAAATTAACTCCATTTTCCAAATGTATCTTGTTCAGAGATGTCTACCACAGGTAAGATACCTTAATTTGTCCACATAACCTCAATTCATAATCTCTGAACTATCCCTTTAACATATCCTGCCTACAATGAAACACAATTTCCAAATAAAATATGGAGCCAACTCTTTACAACGTCACATCAAACGCCACACATCCACATGCCGGCATCCTAACTGAGAAATACTTTTTACAATCACTTTTCAAAATAAAAGTTTTTTAAACTCTGAGTGATGCTGCTGGTGCTCTTATTTGTGAGACTTAACATTAACATGTTCACCACCTGCTGGTCCAGTGTGAATATTTCAGGACTGTTAAAAATGTTTCTTTATAGAGTTTTGTATTTTTTCCAAACTGAATGGAAAAAAATATATAAATTATCTGTGGTTGTTTTCCAGTGACCTGAAATGGGAAATGTATCCACAATGTCAGCGTATTTTACTGTTTAAGCTGTGATGAGCTGCGAGTACCAGCATGCACTGGTTCAGTGTTTGCATCTGCTGTCTTCTTCTGGCTCACACTCAAACACTCAGAGTGTTTGTGTCTTTGTATCCTAACAACACAGGCAGCACAATGTCAAAGTTTGAGCTCTTATAATTAATAAACGTATAGAGGAACAAATTGCAGGGAAGTATTAACGTGGTTCAGTCTGTTTTAATTCTTTTCAGTGATGTGTGCTTTTATAGCCATTATTTTATGTTGGTAAAACATTATTTTAGAGTTGTACTTTTTGGAAAGCTTTTTTTTTGCCAGCCTTGTACATGGATTTTTTTTTTTTTATGTTGGGTTGAATATCTTTGCCTCAGGTGGAGGCATCTTGTTCAGCAGTGATGGTAGGATGGGGTGAGAGATGATCGACAGATCAGAGCATCATCAGTAAAGAGTGTGTTGGTTCAATCAGTTGTGGTGAAGGAAGAGTTGTCAAAAGGCAGAGCTCTGGATTTACTGGTCTGTCTACGTTCCAGCCCTCACCTGTGGTCATGAGGTATAGCTCTGGACCAAAAGAACAAGATCCCAGACACAAGTGTCTGAAATGAGTTTACTTTGTAGGGTGGCCTGGCTCAGTGTTAAGAGATAAAGTGAGGAGCTCGGAGTCGAGTTTCTGCTCCTCTGCATCAAAATGAGTCAGTTGAGGTGGTTCATCTCATCAGGATGCTTCTTCCATTTGGATGTTTTCTAGTCATGTCTGATGGGATAGTTAAGTCATCCAACAATGTCCCACTGAGACGAGACCCCGGAGTAGATCCAGACCTCATTGAAGGGCTTAGTCTCCTGGGAACACCTTGGTTTCCTCCAGGACAAGCTGGAAAGTTGGAACGTTGGTGTTCCTCTTCTGGGCCTGTTGTCTCCGTGACCTGACCACAAGTTGGCAATAAAGGAAGCATGGATGAATAGATGGTTGTTGAGGCAATAACTAACTGAATTAAAGGCCTAGAGGTTCTTATAGAATCACAAGATCAAAGGATTTGTTGACTCTCAGCTACTACCACACCAAGCTTTAACTCAGCACTTGTAAAATCGACTGGGTTGTAGCCAACTTTGTGTTTGCTAATGACTTGGAGACTCAGCACTGTAACGTTATAGTTTTGTTGATTTCACAGAAGTGGAGATAAAGTTTGGTGTGGGAGTAGCTGAGAGCAATCCTGAACATAAACTCTCATGTTTGACTTGAACTATTGGTCTATTAGTTGATTAGCACAATCGTTCCAATTAGTTCTGGGTATGTTGTTTCTCATCTGTTTTTGCTTTGCCTTATTGTAGCATTTGTTGAGAAGTTTCAAAACAAACCAGTGAAGTTTTTGTCTGTATTTTGTTTCCCAATAAGAAATGATTCGTACCATATGCAGCGCTTCTGGTGTCAGACCAGAAAACCACTGTCTGAAAACAGACCAAGTCCTAATTCTTGTTTTGTTTCCTAATAGAATGAGTTCCTGCGTCATGGGGGTTCCCGAGGGGATGGGACAATCCCATCCAGACCAGATCGAAAAGGGTCAGTGGGTCGTGGTGATGTCTTTGTGATCGACGAGGACACAGACTTGTTGGATCTTGTCTTCCAACAGGGCGGACAAGTGAACCCTCAATGGAAACCTGACAGGAATGGACTTAAGGGAAGCCAGAAGGGCAAACCAGATGTTTTGTCTAAAAAAGTGGAGGAGAACATTACAACAGAGAAGAAGACCCATTCTAGGACTTCTTTGCTCTTCCCTAACAAACCTTCAGATGATATCATTGACTTGGACGTTGGAGGTTCCCCTAAGAAGCCCTCACTGGGAATTCCTTCACCTCCCAAGATCCCTTCAAGTCCCAGAACATCCACAGAATCTAACAGACTAAGAGAAGATTTGGACTTGGACACCAGGACCGTTTCACCTGCACCCCATTGGAACCCCACCCCGTGGACCACCTTAGATCATAGACCCACAAAGGGAAGTGAAGACGCACAGCCAGACAGAGAACGCCCTTGGATTGTAACCACTGGATCCAGAGATGGAGATCTGGTTCTGGGATCAGATGGTAAAACGTACAGGGTCCAGAGAGGTCCACTTGGCAGAATGGGCCCACCAGGACCAGATGTAAGTCATCTTTATGTAAAAACATGAAACAGTTTGTCAAATAAGCACAAAAGCAGTTAGGTTCTATAGCTTCTTCTAGCTGGTTCATCAAACTGGTATATATATATATTTTTACTTCATAAATAAAGGACTTGAGATTTATTTAAATTATTATTTTGAACAATTGTTTGGAAAGTCTTGCAATCTGGATTTCTCCCCCCGACAGTACCAACGATACCCAACTAGTGAGCTAGTAACTAATAATGTATCTGAGTTAGACTGACCCCTCTCAGGCCTTAGGGATGGATGTGTAGACTAACAATTGTTTTTCTTATTTATTCTATTGGTTTGCAGCAAACTAAATTAGAATCAATACAATAAAACATGCTGGGAATTATAATTGCACTGCATTTATTTATTTTGAAGGACAGCGCACATTAATCAATATTCCACAAATATAAATGTGCCAAAAGTAGCTCAACAGCTAATTGTCATCCATAAAATGGTTTTAAGTAAAACAAATGGGCAACCTAAAACACAAGTTTACACCTTTCAAGTTGAATTTAATAAAGAACTGTGAACAGGGTTCTGTAAACTGAGGAAGTTCTTTGAGTTTTTAAGTTACTGTCTCTGCAGGGATGTCCCGGTGAGTCTGGTCTTCCTGGATTTAAAGGCGATAAGGTAACCTGTTGTTTCCCTTTTTATCACCTAAACCCAGAACATAAATGTAATTGTTCTGGTTGTTACAAATAGACCGCTTTAATTTTATTGTCCTCAGGGTCAGATGGGCTCTGAAGGGAGACGAGGAACAAGCGGGGAGCCAGGACCACCAGGACCTCCTGGTTTACCATCATTTTACCTGTGGAGGAACACTGCGGAGGAATGGGCTGCCTTCCAGGTTGGTATCTGGACTGTTGGCATCCTACGAGTCACAAAATATAATAAAAAGATAAACTCCACAACTTAAAGGTACATTTTTTTTTAAAGAACAAAAGCATAAAAGGACATAAAACAATAGTTATTATTAGGTAGGAATTATGTAACCTTTAGACATTTCATACATCAATAAATTGCACAGGACTTGCCATATTGGCGCTGCTCCTGTCTTGATCGCTAACCACCTTTTTAAACGTAGACATGTTTTGAGTCTACTTCTGTTTGTACGTAAACTTTCTCTTGTCCCACCCATAACTTCTGACTCGCTGAACCGCTTAAGGTCACAGATCAAGGTCAAAACCAAAACAGGATCTCTGCTTGTCTGGAACATAACTTCTGATCAGCTAGAGATAATACATTGATATTTCATACAAATGCATCATCACTAGACAGTGTTGCATACACATTTGATCACTCCAGCTTCAAGACCAATGTCACAAATCATGGTCAAATATTAGACAAGTTATTTGCTTGTCTGGACTATTGTTATAATAAATAACTTTGTTTATGAAGCAGTTAAAAATCAACAAAGCCAATCACAAGGTGCTGTACAACAAAAGCAAACCAGCAAAGGACACAGCATAAAATACATAGATCCACAGAGGTAAAGATCTAAATATCTAACATTATGGAATCCAGACAAGTTCAAATCAATTCACACAGTGTCAAAAGCCAGGGAATATTTTTTATTTTTTAATGAGACTTAAAAGCAGTGAGAGAGGGAGCCTTGTCTGACATGCAGTGATAACTCATTCCACAGTTTTGAACCTGCAACAGAGAAGGTTCTGTCACGTCTGAGCTTAAAACGAGTGCCTGGAACCAGCAGAAGCATCTGGTCTGACCTCAGAGAGCGCTGCGGGACATATGGCTGCAGCAGATCAGCGAGATAAGAGGGGCCAGAACTGTTAAGAGATTTAAAAACATACAGAAGGTTTTAAAATGTATTCAGAAGTGAACCAGGAGCCAGTGAAGGGAGGCCAGAACTGGAGACATGTTTAAATGTTATGGATTGTTGTTTAACAGTTTGTCAACAGGTGTATAATGTAGATGATGCATGTGGGACTCTTGTTTCATTTGAACTAATCCTTCGTTTTGATACATTTCTCTACTTCTGGTCACTTTATGCCCCGTTACATCTGTTTTCTTGTCTTTTGTTGTTTGTTTCCATAAAAAAAAACAGTTAAATGATGTGATTACTGAATCGAGTCAGGCGACGTGTAGACTCACCTTGGAGAATTTCTTATCATTAATTAGTTTGTGTAAAACTCCAGGCAAAGTCTGGTTTTAGCCACAACGTATTAATTTATGTAAATGACGCCCAGAAGAAGAAACGTTTCTCTGGAGTTAGCCATGTTAGCTGGACGCGACGCCTCCGAACAGAAAAGCCTTGAACCCTGCTGTTGTTGTTACTGTATGTAAATTGATGTGTTGTAATCAGTTTCACTCATCTGTAGCTGAACAGCACATGTTGGAGAGCTTCAGCTCCATTTTTAAGCTATGTGTACTGAAAGTAACATCTGGTGGTGTTTTGTGAGGATGAACTGAATGTGAATGTACTTTAAATCCAAATCATTAAAGTCTTCCTCACCGTTACTTTCACTCTGATTAATGGAGATTTTAATCAGCAGAAACAGTTTGAAATAGTGTTTTTTTTTTTTGTATCTTATGCCTAATAACTAAAATAATTTCATCTCTTTAGCGAACCAGTTTCTACCAGTTCCTCTCCGCCGGGTGGCCTGTAAGTACACGGTGACATTCAACAGCCTTTTCTGTGATTGGCACGAGTTATTTTAATTAGCTCCTGTGAACTTGAGCCTTGTTTCTTTTTTGTGAGCTTGCAGACTAAGGAAGGACCCCCAGGACCACCTGGAGAGATGGGCAAGCCTGGTATACAGGTAATAAAATTAGCCTTGTTTAAATTAAACAGGAGATGGACGTGACTTAGTTTTACAATCTTGTTTTTTAGGGGCCACCTGGAGAGCCTGGTGAACGAGGCCAACCGGGGATCCCTGGAGAAATGGTACGCTCATTATTAAACAGTCGAGTAAAGAAAAGTGGCGTTTCTTATAGGATTACGTAATGCCTGACGCCTCGCATGGCAAAGTTTTAAACAAAGACCTCACACAGTCTGTACTACCACACTAAATCTGTAAACATGACAACGTTAAGGTCGTTTATGGTTGATTTACTGTCGTGGTCCTCTTGAATCAGGTTGACTTCAAATGTTTATCAGCTTTAGACTTTTTCAGCGAGTTTCTAGTCATTGTGGTACGGAGCAACAAATAAGCGACTTTGACAGCTGTGATGTCTAGAAGATCCCTGAGAGTGTCTCAATAATGGTTGAGCTTATGGTGTCGTAGGCATAAACGGTCACCGTCTTCTAAAACTTTTCAAAGGGATTTGCAGCATCATCCCGAAGCTTATTGGCTTTTTGGAGGAACGTGCTGTAATGTGGTTTGATGCAGTTCATAGCAATGAGGGAGTTGCTCTGGTCTGTCATAGTGATGAAGGAACAGAGCTGAAAGGCGACGCTCTTGATTGATGCGTCCACATTCCGGCCCAAACCTGTGGTCATGAGAGTCGGATCAGTCAGGAATAAGATCCAGAGTACAAGCAGCTGAAATGAGTTTCCTCAGTAGAGCCGGGGCTAAGGCTTAAAGATCAAGTGAGAAGCTCCATCATCTAGGAAGAGCTTGAACAGCTTCTGCTCCTCTTCTTTGATCTCAGACATTCAGATTTGAATGTCTGAGAGGAGACCACAGTGCTCAGAACTCCATGAAGAGATTTTACATCCTCTCTGATCTGGGAATGACTTGGATCACCCAAGTAAAGCTGGGACCCTTCTGGACCTGTTGCCACCATGACCTAACTACAAAATGATAGATGGATGGACAAACAACTTGAACCCCTTTGTACAAATCTGTTGTTGACCCATGGTTACTAATGAACGAGGTTTTAAGCCATCAGTCTTTGTTGAGTTTTGATGTTTGGCTGCTCTAGAGCTCAGTGGTGGAGCAGTGAAAACTATTCACTCTGGGAAACTGTTTCATTGTTGGAGAAAAATATTCTCACTTACTGAAAAAAGAACTACACTCGATGGCAGGAGAAGTTTTAAACCAGGATTTTACTTGTAAGGTCAGATCTTCAGGACAGTTTACATAAATATACATAAAGTACACACATGAGGACCAGTCACTAGAATCTGTCTCGAGCTGCCTTCTCAACTCGTTTTTATAATCTTATCAGTTCAGCCGAGTCCACAGGGCACGGGAGGTGTCCTAGCCTCACTCAGCTCCGCCGCTAACCCAAACATATGGTTCATGGGCAGAGATAAGATTTTCAGTCATAGTAATACAAACATCCATAAACTTTGACCAACAATTCTCTAACATTCTCCACCTTTGTTAGTGGACGTTCATCACATTATCAACGTCAGCCTTGCAAGTCTGTCGGGATGCTGTATGCCGTGATGAAACCTACAACTGCTTAACTAAAGGGGAGAAACATCACACCTTAAACTTCAACCAAACTATATGAAACAAGAAGTTTTCTTCATGATCTTGAGGTGCAGTTGAGGCTGGACGGTGTCTATTTTGGGAACCTCGGGTCCCTTTTTGTGGACGAAGTGGTCCTCTTGATGTCTTTGGGCCAAGACCTTCAGCATGCACTGGAGCAGTTCAAAACCGAGTGTGAAGCCACTGGGATGAGAATTAGTTGCTCTAAGTCTGAGACCATAGTTCTTAACTAGAAACGGGTGGTCGTGAGTTTTGGATCTTGGCCTAAAGAACCAGATCCTGGATACAAGCTGCTGAAATGAGCTTCCTTCATTGGGCGGTCGGGCTCATCTTAAGGAGCTCTGTCATCTGGGGTGAGCTCGGAGTAGGACCGCTGCTATTTCACATTGAAATCAGTCAGTTGAGGTGGTTCAGGATTCTGATTAGGTTGCTTCCTGGACACCTCCCTTTGGAGTTTTTAATGATCATTATGGGCACATCCAACTGGTAAGAGCCCCCAGGGAAGATCCAGAACTTGCTGGAGGGATTGTGGTTCTTCTCTGGTCTTGGGAATGCTTCAGGATCCTCTAGGAGGAGCTGTAAAGTGTTGCCAGGGAGAGGGAGGTCTGGGTTTCTCTCCTGGACCTGCTGCCACCATGACTATGCCCAAGCAGCTGAAGTAGAACCAACTAGAACACAGTTGGAAACCCAAAATCCCCTGATGGCCTCTTTCAGTACAGACTGGTTTGTGGACGTTTCAGGGAACATCCATGGTTCAGATTCTCAACATCTTTCTAAACAGGGAATTGTTGGATGGGCTGTAAAAACAAGTCTTGGCTCTGAACTCGACACTTTACACGAAGTGAAGATGCTTCAGAAGGATCCCACTAAGCTTACTGGACACCTTCAGGGATTTTGTGGATTTATTCCACAGCTGGCTAAAGCAGTTTTGGATTTCCAAAGAGAGACCTGCACAGTAAAGATTTTAGGTTTTACTGTTGCTATGTGTGTTGTCCAACAGGGGGATCCAGGCCCCAGGGGGGTCCCAGGACGCATTGGGACCCCAGGACGAGATGGCATAGATGGAGAAGATGGTCAGCCTGGCTCTCCTGGTCCTCCAGGACCACATGTGAGTACATTATTGGTTACATGTCAAACAACACACAGAGAATACATGCAACACAAGTCATAACGTCTTTTATCTGTGAAAATCTCTGCGTCTTGCATTTCAATGATTTCAGGGCATGTGGGGGTACAGGGGGGAGAGAGGGTCCAAAGGAGAGAAAGGTGATGAGGTAAGATTAAAGAAACAGAACTAAAATATAAGAAACAAGGAAATAAGACATTTATACATTTGCTTTATTATTGATTTATTGAGCCCAAAACGTATCGTTATGACCGTACATGCACAATCGTGTCATCACTGCTTATTTATGTGAAATTTGTTATAAACAGATGTTTTTTTAAAGCCAAACTGCTTGTTCTCTTGGTTAAATGATCTCTAAAGAGCATCTTTTTGAAATATTTATTAAAAAAAGAGTTTAATTTTCAGTATTGGTAAATTTAAGACTTTGCTGAATTTTTAAGACAGTTTTCTGCTCAATAGCGACATCTAGTGTTGGTGTAAGACTAAATAGTAAACTTTTATTTTAAAGCATGCTTGATAAAACTATACTTTTTATTAATGACCTGTTATCTTGCCTCTTTTTAATGCCTCTGACAACTAGTTTCAATTTCTACAGTGACTGACATTTTTATTAAAGGAAAAGTTGTGAACTGGAGCCATCCAAGAAAAACAATGACCTAAATGGTCAAATGTAATATATCAGCAGTCATTTCTAACAGTTGTGCAGCTTATCTTATTTATTTAGGGTGTTTTAGTTTAGTTAAAGCTGATTCAGCTGAGTTAAAACTAAAAAGAACTAAATTAATTCAAACTCCAGGACTAAAGTGTAGATTTGGAGGAGGCCCACTATGATAATCACTCAATGGTCATTAGATTTACAAATACTGTATCAGTTTAACAACTTAACTCCTCAAGTCCTGCAGTTTTTTTTCTTATTTAATATGCAGCATTTAAATATGAAAACCCTTCTGTAAACATTGATGTAATCATGAATCATGATGTAAAGCTCTAAACCAACACTGTCATCAGACTGATTTGCTGTTTTCTTTGTGGTTTAAATCAGCGTTTGTAAAAGTACTTGAATCAGTGAAAAAGAGTTAAAAATATTAAATTAATTATTTTCTACATCTTCAGGGTTTCATCGGCCTCTGGGGTCCAAGAGGGGAAACTGGTGAACCTGGTGAGAAGGTATTCTTTCATACGTTCATTTTTCTTCCTCGTTGAAATATTTTTTGTCCTGATAGATTATTAGCCCTTTGTGTCCTGCTAACGTGAAATGCAAAGATTATTAAAATATTTATGGGATCTTATATGGAGTCCTTTAAATTTAAGGTTGAGAGGAAATAAGCATGTGTGGTGGGTCAGAGGAACTCAGAAAGAGTGAGGAACGTTGGGAGCTCTTGCTACTCCTTAATGGTGGTCCAAGAAAATGTCAAATTATACTTCAACCATAGATTGTTAAGAAATGTGCTCAAAATGTGTTGATTCCAGCTCACAACTGCAGAATTTAGTTACAGAATATTCAGACGAACAATAAACGGCCTGTTCTGCAGTTGGTCATAATGTTTTGGCTGTTTAGTGTATGATGATATAAATGACAGGACTTGTTCTTTTTTATCACAAATATTTTCTTTAGTTGTGTACTTTTTTTCTTTTAGGGAACAACAGGTTTGCCTGGTCCACCTGGTCTTGTTGGACAACCAGTAAGTGTTTTATTTATTTATTTATTTTTCATCTGGCCTGTTTATTTTCATTTGTTGTTGTTTTCTTTTGTTGTTAATATGAGCAGTTAGTTAATAAATTAAACAGCAGTCAAAGTGATGTCAGTGAGTTGAGCTAACAGATGCTAAGAGTCAAGCTAACAGATGCTAAGAGTTAAGCTAACTGATGCTAAGAGTTGAGCTAACAGATGCTAAGAGTTAAGCTAACTGATGCTAAGAGTTAAGCTAACTGATGCTAAGAGTCGAGCTAACAGTTGCTAAGAGTCAAGCTAAAAGTTGCTAAGAGTTAAGCAAACAGATGCTAAGATTCGAGTTAATAGATGCTAAGAGTCGAGCTAACATATGCTAAGAGTCAAGTTAACATATGCTGAGTCAAGCTAGCAGCTGCTAAGATTTGAACTAACATACGCTAAGAGTCGAGCTAATAGATGCTAAGAGGCAAGATAACATATGCTAAGAGGCAAGATAACATATGCTAAAAGTCGAGCTACCATATGCTCAGAGTCAAGTAACAGATGCTATGCCTAAATAAAGGTTGAATGAATGAGTTGAGCAAACAGATGCTAAGAGTTGAACTATCATATGCTAAGAGTCAAGCTAACATATACTAAGAGTCAAGCTAACATATGCTTAGAGTTGAGTCGAGCTAACAGATGCTAAGAGTCGAGCTAATAGATGCTAAGAATCTAGTTAACAGACGCTAAGAGTCGAGCTAAAAGATGCCAAGAGTCAAACTAACAGATTGTAAGAGTCGAGCTAATAGATGCTAGGATTTGAGCTAACATATGCAAAGAGTCGAGCTGACAGCTGCTGAGTCGAACTAGCAGCTGCTAAGAGTCTAACAGATGCTAAGAGTCGAGCTAACAGATGCTCAGAGTTTTAAGCTGACAGTTGCTCAGAGTTGAGCTACCATCTACTTGTGTTGACATCTTTAATCTTCTCTGCAGGGGCCCCAGGGGATACGAGGTGGCTCTGGACTAGAGGGACCTATTGGTCTTGATGTGAGTGAAACATTGTTCTACTCTAGAGCCATAAGTCATTTAAAAAAAAAGTATTTGCAACCAAAAGTAGTCAAAGAAGTTTAGATCAGTGTATGACTTGTACTGTTTCTTTGCTGTCACCAGGGAGAAAATGGACTGGATGGTCCCCCAGGTCCTCCAGGACTGCCAGTAGGTTGACCGATTATCACATATTTTATGCTTCTTGCGTTATAAAACATACAGAATGTTCTTTAAGTTTATATTTTCATGTGTTTTACAGGGAGCACCGGGTGTGACTGGACAAGTTGGCTTTAAAGGAGTTAATGGCTCCAGGGTACTATTACATTTCAAGTATTATTTATATTTAAATTAAATGTGATAAATGCACAAAAAGTTTGAATTAATTTACCACCTGATTGTCATTTATTTTACTCACCCTAAATAAAAGTAAAATACTTGCAAGAAACCTTTAACTGGTTACAATATGAAAAAAATGCAGCCAGTCTAAGAGACTTGCGAAACGCATGCCCTCACTTAGTTGTGGTGTTCCTCAAGGCTGTATTTTGGGGCCAGTTTATTTCCTATAACTGCACATACAAAGAAAGTAATCTAGATTGTTGTTAATTTTGAAATAGCTTCTTCAAACTAATTTTCATTTCACTTTTATTCCTGGTTAAGCATTTATAAATGAATATTTTTAATCAAACTTAATCCAAGTTGGACAGTCCAGCTAATCCAAAACAAAATGGCTACAATACAGATTGTTTTACACTAAAATGTGGTGCTGTACTTGTTGAGTCATCCCCAACACATCGTGCCAACACGTTGCACAAGATCTTTGTTGAAACCTTGGGCATTCAAAGCGTTGGGCGATGAGCTTTTCCTTTTCAAGGAATGCTAATTTTATTTATTTATTTACATTGACTTAAATATGCTTTATTCTTTACTAAATTTAATATATATCATATTTATATAGCTGACTTCAGTGTACTTTCTGTGTGTATAAAACCTTGATTGTGTCTTTTAGGGGGACATGGGACCAGTGGGCATGGTTGGCCCCAACGGCCCTCGGGTATAAACTTTATTTATGTGTGAATTACAATTATTATATGGAGTCAGGGTTTGACAAAAACATGCTGTGTTAACCAGGGACCTCCAGGTTTAGAAGGACAGCTGGGACCTCCAGGGCACCGAGGGCCCCAAGTGAGTACAGTTTAAATCTAGACCATCAACTTTGGGTCACTGCTTTGTTCACTTTGCTGTTAGAGAAATGCAAGAAGTCAAATTCAGTCTGTGCATCTTAACAGGGTCACCCAGGACTTTCAGGAGCGCCTGGACCTAAAGGGGATCCTGTAAGTTGTTAAATGTGTTCCTGTCGAGTTTATCATCGTTTCATCAAAACACTAGTGTTCTGTAATTCTAAGTGTTTTTATTTTTCTTTCTGTTGAATACCAGGGTGCTGTCGGTCCCAATGGAGCTCGAGGGGATCCAGGCTTTGAGGGCCCCATGGTGAGTTTCATTTTAATGACTTTCCATTTACGGTAAATAAAATTATATTAGTTATAATCATCCACTTAATGACATAGATCATTTGTAAATGTTGTGTAAATGTTTCAAGTTATCCCTTATGCTTTTTTTTTAAGGCAGCAGAAACTTCTGTAATCGTTTCAAGTGATCTGGATCAACTTTGGCTGCTGTTTCACTCCGTTTTAGGCAAACAGCTGACCAGTTTATTAAATAAACACTTTTAAATTTCTCAACAACAAAAAAGAAGCTGTCCAGAGGACCTGATTGAACATTGTTGATTTTTTTTATTTTTATTTTTTTTACCTGGATTATTGAGCATGGACTTTGATGAACACTTTTAAATGTGATGTTTAAGAACTTTGTTACCTGCAGCCTGTCATAAAAACACAGTTTGTTCTTATTATATTTAGATGAACCTGTAAAAAAACAGAACAGAAACAGTTCAACACATGTAAATTAATATTTTAGCTCCACTATGTGTTTTAATAAACTGAGAGAACAGGCTACAGTGTAATTGTGCCATCTACTGGTTTCAATGTCTCACTGGATCACTCAGGAACACAACAATCTGTTTTTCACTCCTGCTATGAACTACAGTACATTACACAGTAAAAAAATAAAAACAAAATTAATCAAATTAAACTGTTGATAAAATGTCAAAGAGATCAGGTAAAATCAGTAGCTTTAAAACTCAATATTTTTGATGTCAGTAACTTTGTTCAATTTTTTTTTAATTGACCTCTAAATTAAACAGATTAGTGATAATTTTATGTTTATTACTGATCTTTTCTGTCATTTTCAGAACCAAGACTTTTTTTACTGGTTTGTTTATTTTCTTGTTTTCAGGGTGAACCAGGGAGTTGGGGTCACGTTGGATTTCCAGGAGTCACTGTACGCTTTGAGTTTGATTTTCAGACACATTTACTCCAAAGTTATGTTTAATCAACCTTATATGTGTTTTTCTTCAAACAGGGCAACAGAGGACCTGATGGGGACAAAGGAGATTCAGGATCTAAAGGGGACAAAGTACAAACATTTATTTATTTATTTTTTATATACATTTCCTACTGTAGATATTACATAATGTATATTTGTTGGAAAATTTAGGGAAATGCACAGATCTGCTTTGGTAAACCAGAGTCAGAGCTCCAAGTCTCCTGCCTTTGGCTAATGTCAATGGCACCGTGCACCCGACTGATGCCCACATGCACGTGGCGGCCCAAATGAGGGCAATCGTATGTGACTCGTTAGAGCTGAGCCCGATCAAGCCCCGATGGTAGAGGCCTGGTCACCAGATGCTCATCAAGGAGCCCCTCCCACTCACCTGGCTCCATGGGGCCCTGGAGCTCCTTCTTGACTTCTGTCCATACAAACATTCTGAATGGCTCTTTGTCTGTTCCATCACCTTGAACCGATCTGCTTTAGGAGACACTACTGGCAACTACACCCAACAGCATAGCTCCTAGGATCATTCAGCTTCCACAGTATTGCAGACTCTGTGCCGGTCCATTGTGGTGAATCTGAGCTGAAAGGCACAGCTCTCTGTTTATAGGTCGGTCTACATTCCTGCCCTCCCCTGTGGTTGTGAACTCTGGGTAGTGACTGACAGAATGAGATCGTGGATACAGGCGGTCAGTAGAGTTTTCTCTGCAGGGTGGCTGGTGTCAGTTAACCAGGAGAGACTCTGAGTAGAGCTGTGACTCCTTCATATTCAGAGGAGCCAGTTGAAGTGATTCAGGCATCTGTAAGGATGCTCCTGGATGCTTTCCTAGAAAGATGTTCCAGGCATGTCCAAGGAAGTTTCTCGACTGGCCTGGGAACTGCCTGGAGTCCTCCCAAAAGACCAGGTGGCTGTGGAAAGAGATGCCTGGACCTCCTTGCTCAAACTCCTGTCCTAGCAACTGAGTCAAGAACAAATTAAAAATAATATGTGGCACAAAACTTTTTTTTTTTCTTTTGCTTGAGAGGACACCACTCTTGTTTCAATAATGTCATTGTAAAGATCCACAGTCTTGCTGATTTTTCACGACAGTGGTCATAATGTTCTGGCTGATCATTTTGTAGGTGTTTCAGTTTTTGGTTAAATAAACCTAACAGCTATGAAGAGATGTCCTGTTTACCTGACATCCCCTTCTCTTGTAAGTAAATAATTGTTTCTGTCTTTTCCTTCAGGGCATCCAGGGGGCAGCCGGCGTCAGGGGTCCTCAAGGAGAGAGCGGCCCCATCGGCTTCACGGGTTACCCAGGAGCCAGTGGCCCCCCTGGTACCAGAGGAGCTGAGGTAACATTTATTCAACCTAATAACGTTTATATTACAGATTACTGTTACTAAACTTTTTTTTATATATTTCCTGATTCAGGGCTCAGACGGCGAGACTGGCCCACCGGGTAAAGAGGGAAGCCCAGGGTCAAAGGTCAGCGATGTTTTGTGTTTGAAGATAAGCTTTTTATTTTGTTCCCACTTCAGCTTTTATCATTGGGAGGAAATAGTTTGTGTCAAGTGTCTCTAATGTCTAACAGAGTAGGATTTTACTGTTCCAGTTTAATCTGGACGAAATAAAAAATGAATTTAAAAAAAGACTCCCAGCTGAAAGGCCATGAACTGTACGACCAAACCAGAAGAGATATTTGGGAATAGATGTTGCAGACTGATTCAAGAAGAATTTAGTCAAAAATATTTTAGTGAACTTCCATAAATTAGGATGGGAGTAAAAAAACAACTGGACTGATTAAATGAACAAAAACAGCTGGAATCATGACCTGAAATTTAGGTTTGTGGTGAACACTTGGCTCATGTCAGGTTTTTGGGTAAAGTTGTGGATTATAAGGTTTGTGTTTGTGAGGAGCAATGGCTGCATGTACAAAGACTCGCTTCGATTTCTTTCTAAAACCTTTGAATCTGGAAAAAAAATTAAAAAAGTAGATGCAGAAAAATCCAATTGTATGAAACAGTGGATCCAAATCCTGCATAAACAATGTTGGAGATGCTCATATAGACGAAGAGCATAAAAACTTTGTGTTTGACATACCGCCCTCTGACATTACAAGTTTAAGGTTCTTTATTGTCATTGGCATCACATGGTACATGGGGTGGAACAAAAATGTGTACACAGGGTCCCTGTTACACCCAAAAGTATGAATTATAAAATAAACCGTTAATAAGGATCTAAGATATAAACTAAGAATACGCTATACACTTAATTGTGCAAAACAATACACCAAACAGCAGCACGAACATGAGTCTGTATGAGCGGATGAGTACAAATGAACACAGCAGCATGAAATAATCAGCATCATGGATAATCGGCAGCACATATCAACAATTAAAGTGGCATTAATGATTTTTTATGAAACAATTATTTTAATTTACTCCCCAAGAAGGACCCGTCCTGCAACGTGCCAGCTTGTAGCCTGTTCCCGACATCATTAAAATGAATGTTACAATGTGATGGGCCCTGGTGCTGATCTCCAGCCGTTATAAGGCGAGAGGCGGGTACATCCTGAGGTCATCAGTCCATCACAGGTCCAGAGACAAGCGAGACAGCCATTCACATTCACACCTAATGAGATTTTACACCATTAACCTCATACATCAGTTCTTTACTGCTCATAATCCTGTTCTTATAATCCATCCAGAGCACTTAGATTTAACTTGTCTTAATTAAAATCTTCAAGCTGTTGTATGGTTTTACAAAATTCTATACAAAGTGTTGTTAAATCAAGGGGCAAAGCATGTGAACACCACTTCCTGTTCATATCTGCATTCGTGTTAAACCGCGATGTGATGTGTATTTTAGTAGTTTAGTGCCACCACACAAATGAAGGTAATTCACACAGAGTTAAAGTGGATGATCAGCTCAGATGCTCATGTTCTGTCCTTGAAGGGGGACAGAGGACAGGATGGACGGACAGGCAGACCTGGACCCAGAGGAAACAAGGTGAAATAAACACAGAAATGTTGTACACTAACGGTTTGTTTCTATCAAACTGAGGATAACGTTTGTTTATGATCTTTTTCCAGGGTTTGACGGGACTGAGGGGCCACCCTGGTCCACCAGGCCCACCGGTAAGCTCCGAGTCTTTAGCTCCCGTAGGAAACAGACTCTTACATCTACAACGAGCCTGTGATTATGTAGGTTGTGTTTAAGTTTCAGGGATGAGGATTAATTATCGGTTTGGTTCATTTCCTCTCATGTCCATTTAGGCCTGTCGCGATGAATGATAAATCAATTAATCACATGATAAATTATCAACCTCATTTTCATTTATCAACTTTATCGTTCCTTCTTGTCTCTCTTTCTTCTGAAGACACTGGATGACAAAAGGTTCAACTCTGGTGTTTTTCACTGACACCTCCCTTTCTCTTTAAAATCCATTTAACTGTCCAAAATTGCGTTTTTTGGATCGTTAAAAGCAGCTAAGCAGAAAAGCTAAGCTACGAGCTAAGCTGAAAAGCTAAGCTACGAGCTAAGCTGAAAAGCTAATCTACGAGCTAAGCTGAAAAGCTAAGCTACGAGCTAAGCAGAAAAGCTAAGCTACGAGCTAAGCAGAAAAGCTAAGCTACGAGCTAAGCAGAAAAGCTAAGCTACGAGCTAAGCTGAAAAGCTAAGCTACGAGCTAAGCAGAAAAGCTAAGCTACGAGCTAAGCTGAAAAGCTAAGCTACGAGCTAAGCTAACAGGCCGACCTCAGTAAAAAAAAACTCAATCTTCTCAAAGCTTTAAAATTCACTGTTGAAACCCGTGCCTTCATGTAAAAAGTTGTTTTTCTCTGCAAAAAGAAGCTGAGAACTTGTTTAC
>JARVLU010000528.1:26473596-26505271 GCA_031762415.1 Simpsonichthys santanae | reverse complement strand
AAGCAGGTGTGTTGGAGCAGGGAAACAACTAAAACATGCAGGATGGTGTTCCTCAAGGACCAGGGTTGGGAACCACTTTTTATAGATCAATGTAACAATTTAAGCTGATGCTAGTAGTTAGCACCGTTACCTCACAGCAAGAAGGTCCTGGGTTTAGTCCCTGGTTGGACTTGGGGTCTGTCTGTGTACAGTTTGCATGTTCTCGTCATGTTTGTGTGGGTCTTCTCCAGGAACTCTGGTTCATGTCAGGCTGCCTTCAAGTTTCCTGTTGCACAGGAGATCTGTGTTCTCAATGGGTTTTTACCTGATTTAATATTTTAAAAATACAAAAATAAGTTATTTGTTCTGTGCCTCTGGTCTTTTTTTATCTCTACTTTGTTTTCCCATTAGGATTTATTCAAAAGGTTTAGGTTTGGTTTTATAAGCACATTTCAGGAAACCAATGCTTTAAGCAGGCCTTTTGCTACTTACACATTTAGCTAGCCACTTGCTACCTTTGGCTTCTTACTTTCAGGGCTGCAACATTTAGTTTTTACGTAGCCTTTTGCTGCGTTTAGCTTTTACCTAGTCTTTTACTACTTTAAGCTTTTCTCGGACTGTTTTTAAGTTAGGGTTTTGCTACATTTATCTGACCATTTGCTATGCTTGGCTATGCGCTAATGTTTTGCTATTACTAGTTTTTAGCTAGTCTTTTGCTACATTCAGCTAGCATTGCTCCTTTTACCTTTTAGCTGGTGTTCTGCTTCTTTTAGCTTTAACAAACTTGTTTCAACCTCTTCAGCAAAGTCTTTGAGCGCTTAGCATTCACACTGCATTTTCTAAGAAACCCAGTATTTTTAGCTAACGCTAAACTCATCAGTGGGATTTAATGTGAACTTCTCAATGTCTTGTTGCTGAACAGGGGGAACCAGGACTGATGGGGGGCCTGGGTCCTGCAGGTCTCCCAGGACTGGAGGTGAGTGTTACCTGGACGTTTCTGTACCATCCAGCTGATCTTAGAACTGACTTTCACATAACAGCTGTTTACAAACCCATCGTTAGCCTTAGAGTGTTTTCTTTTTGTGCTTTAGGGAGTCACAGGTCCCCGGGGACCTCCAGGACCTGATGGACCTCAGGGAGAAAAGGTAATATATAATCCATCATTTTAAAAGTGTCTTATCTTGTAGTTGGACATTCTCTTGTCCAGTTTTTGGATTTAGCCTTGAAGCATTTTACATTTTGTGATTTTTGACAGTCGAAGACAAAAACGTTTTGTGAAAACATTTAATATTTTGTCCTAAACATCAACTAACAGTCTGTGTGGGTTTAATGTAGAGACTAATCAGCTTTCTCTCACAGCTAAAAACAACTTTCATCAAATATCAAGCAGTGTCTGAAATTTTTTCTGTGAAAATCGAGCTTTGTGCAGTTTGTCCGACTGAAACCAACATTTTTTAATTTTTTTTTTTTTGTCACTTGTGAGCTTGTCCATGACACAGCAACAAGGCAAAAGTGTCAAAAGACCCAGCTTGTTCAAATATTTATTACAAAAGAAATATCAAGTAGATCTCAGCTGAGCCATAGTTAACTAATTTCTCACGCTAAATACAAAGTTGCTGTGTCGTCATCAGTTCTGTAATAGATATGCTGTTTATTCCCACATCTGGGTGGGTGCACAGACCAAATCTAATCACTTGGGCGCATTACTGAGCTGTAAACCGGCTCATCTTTTTCACATCGCCCGTTGCGGCTCCATTACTACCTTGCTGTGTGGCTCAACGGCACAGCAAGGGTGGGCTGGCTTCAACTCAGTCCAGTCAGAAATCACACCGAGGCACACGGTCGTGTCAATACGAGTCATCTCTTTGTTAAACGTTTTAATGGAGAGAAGCCTCTTCAGCGAAAGTTCAAGTTGATGATGGAGAAGAACGTTAAATCATCTGTGATTTCTACTGATCCTTCTCTTTAGGGGATGTCTGGACCAGCAGGGATAACTGGACCACCAGGGTCAGAGGGACCTCAGGTAAACTTTTTATTTCACCGAGTTTGTTCAGAACACTTTCTCTGGACTGGAACGCCAACGGTTCTGTTTTTGTCCTTGTAGGGCGTACGGGGACTGCGGGGTGTCAGAGGAGACCCTGGGAGACCGGGGACGCCTGTAAGTACCTCCTGGGATCAGGACATTGTTAGTTTTTAGTAACTAGCATTGTGTTGTAGACATCTCCATAGAACTGTAAATAAAAAGTGTAATATTTAGTCACAACGCTTTGTTTGACCATAAAATAATAATTTAATAGCACTTTTGCTGAATAAATTACCAAAGCAATGTCCTGATGCTGGTGGCAGGGTCCAGGGGGACACGTTGGACCAGAAGGGGACCACGGAGCCAAAGGAGAGCCTGGGACATTAGGACCAAAAGGAGAGCCAGGAGTCTCAGGTCCAGCAGGAGAACGGGTCAGGACAATCTTTCATGGCATTTAGTTCATTCAATCAGCCTTTTAACTAAACATTGTGTTTATTTGTGATGCATGTTGACGTGCACATATTTAAAAACCACTTGAGTCATTCTGATCACACGTGCAGGGCGAAGAAGGTCTTCAAGGAATCCAGGGTCCTTCAGGTCTGCCAGGGTTTGAGGTGAAAACTCAATCGTTACCAATAATCAGCCGTTAAGTTTAATTTTCTCTGTCGGGTCCGACTTTGTGCTCATTCGTTGTGTTTGGACTTCCTTTCAGGGGGCTGGTGGAGAGACCGGACCCCAGGGTCCTCCAGGTCCAATAGGTGATCCTGTAAGTACCAGTACCTATTTCACTTCCTGTTTCTGGTGTAGCAACAATTAGTGTTTGATTATAGATTCTGAAAACAAAACTGACTGAAGTGAATTTTCTTGGGGACAAAATAACAGTTTGTTTTTCAGGGGCTTCAAGGAAAACCAGGAGACGAAGGGGAGCGAGGCATGAAAGGAGAAAAGGTAAAAACGATGGTTACGTACTGTAACCCCAGATTCTATTTCATGTAAGCTCCGCCCTTTAAGCCACTAAATGTACTATTTAGCTAACAATAAATATTTTTATTAATAATAATAATGACTGTTAAAACAATGGGAGATATGGGTATATGCCATGCTTCTGATAAATTACAGAAGTTAAATATGTAATTTTCACGAGGCTCAGTCAGTAGATTACCAGAGAACTGGACTACAAAGAGACGCCAACATCCTGAACCAGCTGAGTTTTCAGGGTCACGGAGGAGCGTTTCTAAGATAAGAAGCTCCATCTGTTCATTGATTCTTCACTTAATGAGATCCCAAATATTAAAATATAACAAAATTACTGCTGTAAGAGTTTAAACAGATTGTCAAAAGAAACCGTAACGTGTACACTAAGTTAGCCAATAGCGTGTCTTCAGCTAGCTGCTGCAGCATCGACCATTCGCGTCTTGTTACATGTAAACGTAGTTAGCCTATAGCATGTCTGACGGACTCTTCAAGACACGCCCACAACAGGCAGGAACAAGTTTGTTAATTTTGTTAGCGTACTTAAAGCTGGCGAAAGCCTAATTTAGCGGAAGCTAATACGGCTAATGATTTCCAAAGTGAGCAAACACGCTAATCCGCTAAACAAACAAACAAAAAAGTTCCATTATTAGCAGATTAGCAGAACAGTGCCCGTCACTAGTGGGTGAACAAAAAGTTCATTTTATTTTTTTTTTCTGTATAATAAAACTAATTGTGGGGTTGTCAAACCTTTGGCCTGTAAGGAGGTAAAATTAAGAGTCCTTTAATCTTTACATTTTTATTTTAGGCTGCTATAGCTTTAAAAGATCTATTGGATTTTGATGAATAAAAGCATTAATAAAAAGTATTTTTTAACAATTATGAAAAGTGATTGATTCCAGGAACAGTTACTGTCATAAAGTTAAAGGAACTTTTAGAGGATTTAGAAAAACGATCCAGTATATTTTGAACGTCTTGGTAATTTCAGTTGTTTGTCAAATTACTCCTCCTCACTTCTTTAATTTGAAAAACACAAATCACAGGTGAAAATCTAAAGAGAATTTAACCAGACAGATGTGTATATTTTTATTCTTGTCTGTTCGTGTCTTATCAGGGAGATGAAGGTGAACATGGACCATCAGGGAGGACTGGCCCCGCTGGAAGGAAGGTAAAGTTCTTCTCTATCAAATAAACTTCCTGTTTGGTGTAATTTATGAACAAAATGAGCCTGTTTAAAAATTAAAAAAAAAAAAAATCTTATAGATGTTGCATGTTCTGACAGCTCCTGTCTAATCAGACTGATTTATAACATGTGAGGTGGTTTTACGTTAATCTCTTCTTGAATGATTTTGACAAACTCATCGAACGTCTCCTCAGGGAAGACGAGGAAAGGCTGGAGTCAGAGGGACCAGAGGGGACAGAGGACCAAAGGTGGGACAAAAAAGACACAACTACAGGGTTTTGTTTCACTTTAGTTTGTGTTTGCTTACAAACATGCAATGAGACGGTTGCTGTTGGTCTTCAAGGGTGAACATGGAGGTGAAGGACCAGAAGGCCTCCCCGGTTGGCCAGGGTCACTGGTTAGTCCTTAAAAACTGATTCTGATGTTTCATCCTGAGCAGTTAGATGGAGTCATTAGCACTAAACTCTCTGCATGTATGTGAATTGATGTTTTTCATTTTGATTATTTCTTCTGTTTTTGATTTTTTCCCCAAGGGGCTTCCTGGACTACAAGGAGAGCGAGGAGATCCAGGTGAAAAGGGGGAACAGGTAAAAACCGATAGAAAGAATAAAGATCCAGCCTCAGGCCGTACTGTCTGGACCAGCAGCGTGGATTTATTGATAATCATTGTAATCTGGTCACGTGACATTTAACTCACTTTGTAGTGTTTTTCTTTTTGTTATTGTCTGAACGCTCATGAAGCCTTCACTCTGTTGTGGTCCAGTTTTCTTCTGTACGTTTTTCAGCATCGTTTTCAAACTATTTCAACAACTCATAAATCAAAACATTCAGCTCTTCCAGGACAATCCTGCTGTGACTTTTGCTACTGGTGTAACTTTAGCTTTTTGAAAATTTCAAAGTCTTTCTGCTAACTACAACATTTTTGTTCTAACTTCTTTCTGCTCATTTCAGCTTGTTCTGCTACTTTCAGCTTATTTTTGCAACTTTAAGCTTTTTCTACTATTTCAGCTACTATTTAGCTGTTTTTATGCCCATTTTCTCTTTTTCAGCTAATTCCACATTTTTTGCACTCATTTAAATTTTTTTCAGCGTAAATCAGCAAACATGTGCTCTCTCCACTTCTGATAATTTAAGCTTCTTTCTGCTTTTTATACTTTTCAGCGGTTTTATTTTATTTTTATTTTTTGGCTAATTTCATTTTTTTCCCTAGATAATTTCCACTTTTTGTGCTCATTTCTGCTTCTTTCAGAAAATGTTATTTCTGTTTTCTTCTGCTAATTTAAGCTTTTTCTACCTTTTTGGCTACTTTTTTTAAGCATTTTAGCTAATTTCGGCTGTTTTCAGATAAATTAAATTTTTGTTGCCAGTTCTGCTAATTTCAGCTTGCTCCTTTCATTTTTCTGCTAGTTGCAGCTTCTTCTGCTATTTCAGCAACTTTTTTTGCTGTTTTGTGTTAAATTTAGCTTTTTCAGCTAATTCCAGATTTTTTAGCTAAATTCAGCTCGTTCTACTTCCTTCTGGTAGTTTAAGCTTCTTTCTGCCTTTTCAGCTTCTTTTTGTTGATTTCATCATTTTTAGCTGATTTCCTAATTTTTGTGCTAATTTCTGCTTATTTAAACGTAATTCAGAAAAGATGTGTTTTTTCTGCTTTCTTCTGCTAACTTTGGCTTGTTCTTCCATTTCAGCAGGTTTTTAGCTAATTTGTTTTTCGGCGATAGGCATTCACACGGCATTTTCACAGGAAATGCAATTTCTGTATTTTTTGTTCATGTGAATGGAATAAAATGTAAAACAGTCTGATTACAGCATCATAAAACACCAACTAACACAAACTATAATAAAATGTGTAAACAGCAGAAATTAATCAGAATTGTTCATGAACAAAATGTTTCACTATTGTCCTAAAATTAGTTGATAAAGTGATAATTCTATTTTATTTGACAGATAAATCACTGCAGACAATATAACTCTGACTTTTCTCGAGTTTAGTTTCAGCTTCAGTTCATTTGTTATAAATTCTTACTGAATTTTAAATTTTAGCACGTTTGTTTCATGTTTTGGTCACGGTTGATGTTTAACTGCTGCCTGGTGTTCCTCAGGGTGAGAAAGGAGACCTGGGACTGCCTGGACCACCTGGACTGGACGGCCCCAAGGTTGTTTATGATGTTAATAAATTAAAAAAAATCTGCATTTAAATACATTTATTAAGAAATATCAAGTCTCTACCAACAAAAACTCCCTAAAACACATCTCTGTCACTTTGTTCTGGACTTTTTTTTTTACACCCAACTTCAACCTTAAATTGAAATTTGTCTTTTGGCCTGGATTTTTATTTATTTATTTGCTTTTAATGTGAATTTTGCATCACGCCGTACAGACTAATTAAAACTGAAGAATTGAGAAGTGTCATCATTTTGTTGTCAACATCATTACTGATGTTTTTTTTTAACCCCAGCTGGTCGTGGAAGGTTCACATAAAAATATCAACCGCTCTTTTTGTTCTGTTGGTTTCAGGGGATCCGTGGTCCAGATGGACTTCCTGGTTCTGCAGGCCAAAAGGGAGAACAGGTACAGAAAGTACAGCTGTTTCTGCTCATATCCAAACAGTTTCTGTTGGTTGTAGATGCTGTTCCAGCTTTACAGCTCACAACAGGAAGTGGTGCTCTCACAACAGGAAGTGGTGCTCTCACAACAGGAAGTGGTGCTCTCACAACAGGAAGTGGTGCTCTCACAACAAGAAGTGGTGCTCTCACAACAGGAAGTGGTGCTCTCACAACAGGAAGTGGTGCTCTCACAACAAGAATGTAGCAAAACACTAGTTAAAAACTAAAATTAACTAAACATTAAAGAAGTTGCAAACATACAGCTTAAAGCAGCTGAAGGTTAGTTTGAAGAAGCTTGGGGGAGTGGTGGCGCAGAGGTTAGAGACAGGGGGCCTGTGATCGGAAGATCGTCGGTTCAAGCCCCGGTACAGACAACATCAAAAAATGTGGGTGGAAAAAGGTGAAACACCCACACCTGCCTGCACCCTCATTCATCCCACCCTGGGCCCTTGAGCAAGGCCCTTAACCCCCATCATCTGCTCCCTAAACAGGTCTCTGTTGAAAATGAGTTCTCGTGGCTCAATGAGACTAACCTGGATAAATAAAGGGTAAATGAAAAATAAAAGCTTAAGTAGCAAAAGGCTAGCTAATTGTAAATAAAAAAGCAAAAGGTCAGTGAGAAGCTAAGGATGCAAAAGCATAGCTAAAGGTAACAAGTGGCTAGTTAAAACAAAAGTAGCAAAACACGAGCTAAAAAAAAATAGTGGCAGGCTAGCTAAAGGCTGAAAGTACCAAATGCTAGCTAAGACAAACAGTAGCTTAAAAGGCATGACTAGGACAAGTAGCTGAAGCAGATTTCAGAAGCAGCTGAATGTATCCATTTCTAAAGTTGAAAATATTTGTCAGTAAAGTCAAACAATCTGAAAAGTATAAAAGTAAAGTCAGCGCCCACACTCGTATGAGCCGAAAGGTTCATTATCAGCTAAAATGTCACCATGTAGAAGTCATACAGAAAAACAAGAAAACAGACATTTGAAATGTGGCTTAATTTTAGCCCATATGTCTTCAAGCTAAACATTTTTGGTCGTTCTCACCAGGTTGTTCTTTTTGTTTGTTTGTTTGTTTTTTAGGGAAACATTGGACCCCCAGGACCAAGAGGAGCACCAGGGTTGCCTGGACTGCCCGTAAGTTCATTTTTGACCGTCAGCCTCATTAAAGGGTGCAGATAATGGTTTGATAGTGAACCAGCGTGTGCACGTGATTCTTCAGTGTAACGGTCCTCAGTCCTGAATGACTGGATACAAACTAACGCCCGCATGTGTGACCAGTTGCTAACGCCGCAGATGGAAGCACCTGTTAGCACCTGTTAGCACCTGTTAGCACCTGTTAGCACCTGTTAGCTCGTTGTCATTTATAACTGGATTAACCATAAACGTCCTCTCTTCTCTGTTACAGGGTTTGTTTGGGATGAAGGTGAGACCTCGTCAGCTCGCTGCCGTCTGAACTGGTTTACACTGGTGGAAAAGTCCTCGTTAGACAAGTCAAATATGAAGTGTAGCTCTGATGAAGAGGAGTCTCACCAAACGGATCGGAGGACTCCTCCTCCTCAGAAGGAGAAGTTGAAGGATGCAGCCGTCTTGTTCAGGGGTGATGGGAGGATGGATCCACAGATCAGGAGCCTCGTTCTCAGTAATGAGGGCGTTGCTTTGGTCGGCGATGGTGAAGAAAGAGTTTAATCAACAGGCAAAGCTCTGGATTTACTGGTCCGTCTATGTTCCGACCCTCACCCGTGGTCATGAGGTCTGGATCAGGACCCAAAGAACCAGATCCTGGATGCAAGGAGCCGAAACAAGCTTCCTTCATAGAGTGGGTGGGCTCGGCCTTAGAGAGGGTGAGAAGCTCTGTTGTCCAGGGGGGAGCTTGGAGTAGAGCTGTTGCTCCTCTTCTTCTAAGGAGTCAGTTAAGGAGGTTCAGGATGACCCATAGAGGTTTTCCAGACATGTTGTACTAGAAAGAGGCCCCGGGGCAGACCCAGGACTCTCTGGAGCCTAAGAACCCGGCTACGTGTAAGTGTTAGAAGAATGACGAGTTGTCCTCATATCTGATTCTCTCTGCAGGGTTTGAAAGGCTTCCAAGGTCCTGCTGGTCTGCCTGGAAGGAAAGGTCTCCCTGTGAGTTCATCAGAGATGATAACAAGCGTCCTGTTCACGACGCCGTTCTTAAAGGAGTCTGAACAGATCGTAGACATTTATAGATTATATCTAGATATCTACAGATGTTTTGTGTTTTAGGGTCCACCAGGTGTTCCAGGTCCTCAAGGAAGGTCCCTGAACATGACCCTGGCTCAACTCAAGGCGAGTCCTTTTTATGCTTCATTTCATCTCTGTTTTCACGTCCCATCAAAGCTGCAGACACGTTTTCTTTCAGGGAGGTGTTTCTACAGAAGAACATGCAGAAATGTCAGGTTCAAGCTTTAAATTGGGCAAATCTTTTCCAGGATCTGATGTACCTGTCTGACAAGCCCGACTTCTCTCTGGTCCAAACGCTGCTGGACTCTCTGCAGCTGGAGCTTCGGCTGCTGTTGGATCCTCCTGATGGAAGCAGGGAACGTCCTGCCACCTCCTGCCTGGAGCTCCGTCTCTGCCACCCTGAATACAGCAGCGGTCAGAAACTGTCCTCACACCAGCTCAGGAAACACAACAAAGATTAATTTAATGTCTCAACTTCTGACGCCCGACGTTTACTCACTAAGTTCTGGTGCTGAAGCTGCTCAGACGTGGAGGAGCTTTAACTTTGAGATGTTTTATTCACCTGCAGGTTAGAGGTCAACCTGCCATCACTTCACTCGACAGCAGGAACTGTTACTGTAGACACGGAGGGAGGGAGAAAAGGTGGAAGAAAAGGAGGGAGGGAGAAAAGGAGGAAGGATGGGAGGAAGGGAGGGAAGGAAGAAAGAACTTTATTAATACCCGGGGGGTTCGAGGTGTCCTCCATGTTGCTCAGAGCTCTGAGTCTGACTTTATTTATTATTTATTTATTATTTATGTATTACTTGTTTATTATTTATTTATTATTTATTTATTTATTATTGCTCCGTCTAACAACATCCAAGACGTGAGGTTTTAACAAATGTTATTTTCAAGTTTCCTTGGTCAGACGTTCTTGGGCCTCTCTCCTCTGCAGGGATGTATTACATCGACCCGAACCAGGGCAGCGCCGCCGACGCTCTGCTGGCGTTCTGCACCTTCACCTCCACCTCCACGCAGACCTGCCTTCATCCTCCGGACTCTCAGGTCTGAAGGCATCACCAGGGGGTGGGCGGGGGACAGTAAATGAGACTCTGAGCGTGACGTCTCTGCTGACCTGCTGCAGATTCGTCTTTAGCTGTGACGGCTGAGACGTTTGAACCTGGTCACGTGCAGGTTTTTTAAAACTCCAGTGTTTTATCTACAAACTCCGTCAAATGTCAGGACTTTGTTTGAAACGTTGACCAAAGAAGGAACATCACTGAAGCCCAGAATTAAAAATAGTTGCGCGCTGTTTGAGTGGCAGGTAAACGTCTGGTGGTTCAGACCGGAGCAGCTGCTGCAATATTGCCAACAGCTGACTGAGTCTGACCTCCGGGCTTGAGTTGCTGACTTCCTGTGTTTGTCTGCAGCTGCCCATGAAGGCCTGGATGGAGGAGTCCTCTGAAGACGGCTCGTTTCAGTGGCTCAGCAGGTTGGATCAGGGACATCAGGTGAGGGAGAACCTCTGAAATGGTCAACTCTTTTTAAACATAAACATCTTATTAATGTTATTAATGTGTTTATTAGTTTTCTTACCCAGGAGCTAACGTGGTGCAGATGCGTTTCCTGAGGCTGCACAGCGTCACCGCTGTCCAGAAGGTGACCTACTCCTGCCATCCAGGACATAGACTGGGCCTGAAGGACCAGGACGTGAAGTTCCTCAGCGATTCGAGGAGGCAGAGCTTCCTGGGTGTGCTCAAAGACTGCGTGGTATGTCCAGATGTTGACTCAGAGGTGAATAAATGTTCTGCAAGTTCAGCTCGGAGGTGAATCAAAGTTCTGTTTTTGTTTCCCTGCATGCCAGCCTGGAGAGGAGGCTGCTCCTGGTCCTCGGGAGTCTGTGTTCGAGTTCGAGGACCTGCAGCTGCTGCCTCTGAGGGACGTGGCCGTGACGGCAGGACAGAACTTCACGCACCATTTCAGCTTCACATTTGGACCCGTGTGCTTCAGCTAAAGGGAGCGGGAGGCAGCGCCATCCAAGGACTGTTAGATCCAGGACATGAACCTTTGTCTGAACCGCAGCGGGGACAACTGGAACATCTGGACGAGATCAGAGCTCCGAGTTCAGTAGAACTGAATTCCACACGTGGATAATTTACGGAGGAGCCGTGTTTGTATACAGAGACTTTTATCTTGTTTTAAATAATTTAAATATGTATGTTTTTACCTTTTTTATATTTTACTTCTTGAGTTTTGCTGTTTGTTTGGGGACCCTGTGTATAAAAGTGACCTCGTGACGATGCGTTTAGTTCTCAGACCAGTTCACTCCCTGAACCGTCCTGCAGGGGAACCTGAATGCATCGCTTGGACCAAAGGTGCTGAACAAAACCTTTTATCCAGGTTTTGTTCCTCGTCTTACTCGGTGCTGTTTTGATCAACTTGCCTTGTTTTTGTAAAATGAACCACGTTGTTGTTGTTGTTGTTTTTACAGTTTTGTGTTTTTGCTTTTACATCTCAGGTATGAAACGCATTAGCACTTCGGCTGCTGCAGCTGCAGCACGCTGTTCTGTTTTGTTGTCAAGGTTCTAAATAATAAAGTAAAAAGAAAAAAACAGTTTGGGATTAATTTTTCAAAAATACTAAAAACTGTTGTGTCTGTGCCGTAAAGCTTCAGTTCTGTTCAGAGACGCCAGATGAAGAATCTCAGTTTCGGCTTGTGGTTTGGTCTTTAGGCTCTGGAAACCTAAACCAACTGAACTGCTCGACAAGACATTTTACCATATTTTTTGTCGTATACGTCGCACCTTTGGGCATACGGTACATTTGCAGTCCTGTGACTACACCGAAGCGACTAATACAAGTTTTTTTCTTCCATATTTTTAACCCAATTTTTGGCCAAAATCTGACTATTTTATTCATTCCAACATGGAAAATATTGAACACTACCATTAGCAGCCACTAGAGGGCTCTCCACCAATACGGCAAGCGAAGTGTCTTGTTACTAAGTAAAAAATGGCTATCAGTGAGACACTTGGCTTGCCATACAAAGCCACCTCAGTCTATCCGGAACTCCTGGAGAAAACGTCAAATCAGCTGTATTTCGACCTTTAAAGTGCATTTATTAAGGAAAAGTTCAACTGAGATGCATATTTTCTATAATGTTGAGCTAAGAAATCATTGTTTTTAAGTGTTAATCTTGTTAAAGTCCTCCAGTGCCCACTCCTGCAGCTGCCATTTTGGCAGCCAATCGATTTTTAGCACAACACCGGCGTACGTTTCAGCGGTGACGCATAAAAGATGTGACTTGTACGGTGAAGTGACTTATTTATGTTTTTCCACTTTATTAGACATATTTGGACTGATGCAACTTATACGGTGGTGCAACGGTGGAAAGTATGATATTAGTTATTGTTCTGCGCTCCAGTTGGCCTATAGTAAACATTAGCGGATGATGTCTCTCTTCTGGTATTAATTAAATCAGTAGGTCCCAACACTGCTCCTTGAGGGACACCATCCTGCATGTTTTAGTTGTTTCCTGCTTTGACACACCTGATTTGAATGAATGGGTGATTAACTTCTGTAGTACTTGAGGACGTAATGAAATCACTTAATAAGTTGTGTTATACAGTGGCCATGTTGTGTAAATGAACAACATTTGAAAAAACAGAATCACATTAAATAAATGTTGGAAACGACAAAGCATAAAATCAAAAAGTTTTTATAGTTATTTTTTTCTTCTGTTTGGTGTTTTATTGAATATTATAAATGTCTTGATATTTTATTTATGTTTGTGACTTTACATTTTTATGTTTTTTAAGAGGAAAAAATCAGTGCAGTTGGTAAAATTATTTTTAAAGCTTTCCCTGCTCTATTTAGTATGCATAAATAAATAACTTTTTCATATACAGTATATTGCTATTTCTAAGTTTGTGTTCAACATTAACAACAATGTTTAGCTTTCATTTGGTGGAAGTTAAGGTAAATTTACTGTAACCAAAAGTAAAAACACTGATTAAATGTACTTGGTTTTAGGAGAAAAAAAAAAGTATCTCTTTCGTACACAAAATGTCACAGAATTCCACTAAAATATCTAGGTCTTAAATCTCTTTCTTTAAAGTGTGTTATTTTGTAAAATAATTTATAAATGTTAAGTTAATCAGATCATTTTGGTACTTTTTGATAGACGTCGGTTCTTAACAGGTTAACATCGATCACGTGTGAGTGTCATGTGACTTTTAGGGTCGTCATTCGTTAGCTCATTTCCGTATTTGTCTGTTTGCTAGTTCTTCCCTTCCTGACCCACTTTTAGTCCGTTTAGTCGGTTTGTCATTCCATGTAGCAGCTGGGCGTGCTGCGTCGCAGCTGGACGGACCGCGGCTCATCTCTCTGACTTCGTAACGGATCGTTTTCAGATGCGAGAGCGAGTGGGAGAGGCTAGTTAGCCTCTTGCTAACGAGAACTGTTAGCTTCAGGAAAAAAGCGTCGCATTGGGCCTGCAGACCTGTCCCAAAGGTAAGAGGAGGGGGGTGGGGGAGCATAACTGGATGTTTTCTAACTTTTTCTCGAAATTATCCACGTAGACCATGTAATAAATTATTTGTGGCGGGGGTGGTTCTCTGTTAGCTTTATTAGCATGTAGCTTAGCACTCTGGGCTATCACATTAAGACTATTTGTCGACTTTCTCTCAACAATTAAACAACTTGTAGAGATCCAGACACCACTTGAGGTGCATTACTATTTTCACAGCATTTAAACATGTCCACCATGGTAGTAAATTAAAATAACGCTCAAGTGTTTGTAAGTTTATTGCATAAAGCTTTTCTATGGATCATTGCAAGTAACACTGAAGTGGTGTTTAATTTGAAGACCAAATATTTTTGCTTAGTCCTGGAGTCAGAATGTGTACCACTGTAATGGAAACATTGATTTGTCAAGTTCGAATATCTTATTGAAAGTTGTATTTTGACTGACACATAAATCACCCAGCTGTCAATCATTTTTTGCTGTTTAATTAGGAACTAAAACAACAGTATTTAAGTTATGATACAAGATTCACTAAATTGTCACTGGGATGCTCCAACCTGCTCTTTTGTTTGAATGTTGTTCACATTTTTGGAATATTTTTGGTAAACTGCACTAAAAGAGGCGTGTACTCGTTTCTTTCTGGCTTTAGCAGCAAACAGCAGTGTTTATGATATACTGTATATTTTAAAACAGTTATCTGTTTCTCTTGGTGACTTCAGCCTTCATGGTGTTTGTTGGATAAATTATCTCGTTCTCTGACATTTACTCAAAAGAACCACAACTTACAGCAGCTGAAGAATTATATCTGGCAATTTACTTGCATGGTCAGATTTCAGGACGGGTTACATAATTTAATTTACATAAACATACATAAATTCATTTAAACAAAATATACATAAATGTATAGGCATGAAGACCTTTAATTTACATAAACATACATAAATTCATTTAAACAAAATATACATAAATGTATAGGCATGAAGACCTGTCATAGAAAAGAGCCGCGAGTCGCCTTATCTGCTCATTTTTATATCAGCGCAGCCAAGTTCAACATAGTTCAGTGAATAGTTTAACATGGTAGTAGTTGAACATAGTTTAGTTCCTTGAAGCCAGCTGCAGCCTTACATGGCTCTCACAAACATGTGGCTCATGGGCATTGACGATGCATCTTTCAGCTTGATATAAGAGTGTTTTAGGAGGTGATTCGACTGTTTATTGGAAGAAAACAGAGCTCCTTGTTCTCACCACAACAAAAAGCACAATAAAAAACATCCATAATCTTTGACCACAAACTCTGACAGCGTTCACACTTTTTAATTTTTTTAATGGACTAATTTAAACAAATTGTACTTTTTTCTGTTTCTAGTGCAGGTTCTATGATCTACAGTCGTCTTAGGTGAGGTTTAGATGATGTATCCACCTCCCAGGAAGGACTTCATCGCTTTGACCTTCAGCGACCCGCACAGTCACACCTACAACAACGGCAAACACCGGAGGCAGTCCTGCTGGAGGGTGAGTGGATCGTTAGGGCCTCACGTTAGGTAGTTATTGTACTGTTTATAAAATAAATTAAATAGTACCAGATCTAAACAGCTTATCTGGTCATTCTTAGCATTTGGTTTTGCTTTGATGATGCTGATGGTCAGCAACATCTGGGCACATTATTCTGTTCTTGGTGTTTTGCATTTTAGAACAGATTTCTTGACCTTTTTGCAGCTTATTACATGTTTACATTTTTTTAATTGTTTGATGTAGTGATGAGCAAATTAAGCTTTTATGAAGCATTGAACCATTTGGGCCAAATGTTTCCAAAACAGGTTCATTTGTTCAAGCTTCAGTTACAGTGACCTCTTGTGGCAATTTGCAATGCTGCTGTCAAATTAGGCATTATGCTTTTGGTGGCACACACCAAAGAACTTCGAGTGTTAAAGTAACTACTTTACTGCGTTTAAAAATAAATAAATAAATAAACCATCAATTTTCTATCTTGTCTGGTTTGAAAATGTATTTATGCTCACATGCTTTCAAATAAAGATTGATAAATGTGCATTGAAGAGATTTAATAAAATGTTGCTATGGTATTGTGCTTGTGTAACTGTGGCAGAGTCAGAGTCTTTATCATAATTAAAAATAATAATAATAATAAAATGAGTATGTTTGGCTGACCAGGATTTGAACCAGGAACCTGCGCAATGAGAGGTAGCAGCTCTACCAGTTGTGCCACCATGCTGTCTCGAAATAGACCCATGTAAATAAAAATTTTATGTGAGTCCACACTGGCTTACGACTATTCAAATCATATACGTCATTTTACTGTAATAATTTAAATACATGGGTTAAATGGTTAGATAATATGCTGAGCATTACTTTAACTTTTTTACATATTTAAATACCAAAGCCACCTTATCATGAGCAAGCAGAATGAATGTTCCCACATGTGAGAACGACCTCTTTTCCTGGCTGGCTCCATAATTACTCATTTTTATCAATATCAACAACACAACAGCAAAAACACCTGTTCTTCCAACACGTTACAAACATTTTAGAGCTGTTTTCTAGTGTTGAGCGCTCTGTTCAAAACTGTCTCAACCTGTCAGACTCGAGACGAAGTGGTGCCAGGGAATCAGCTGTTTGGACGTGAACCAGTCAAGTGATTCATTCCGACAATGAAACAGTTTGTGTTTCGGACGTCACGTGTCACGTGACTTCTTCCGCACCAAAGCAGTGGTCGGATGCAATTTTACTGCAGGTTTCGAAGCATGTTTTGATGCTTTTGTTTCATACTACCATCACTAGTTTGAATCTTTCAGTTCGACATAAAATCACCGACAGCTGAATGAAGATATTTTGGTGGAAAAGTAAAAATAAAATTGCACGCTGAATGACTTGACTTGAAATTTGTTGAAGATGAAACAGAGTTGTTAACAGCAAAAAAAAAAAAAAAAAAAAAAAAAAAGTGGAATGCTAACTAAAAGCCACAACTGTCAAAATGCTACAAAAGTCCCAAAATGCTAGTTTAGGACAACGTAAACGTAAAAGAAATAGCAAGATATAGTTCACAATTGGCTAAGAGCTAAATGGAACAAAAGTGTGGCTACGAAGAGAAAGCTCTGACCAAAAGTAGCAGAATGATAGCTAAAAGCTAATTAAATAAAACATTAACTAACAGGAGCAAAATGCTAGATAAAAGACGAGGTAAAAGAGCAAATTAAATAAAGTGCTAGGTCAATGTAGCAAAAGGCTAGCAAAATAAAAAATAAAAATGTTATTAAAAGAAGCCAAAGGTGGGCTAAAATAAGCAAAATGCTAACTTAAAGTGGCAATTTGCAGCTAAAAGCTAAATGATGCTAAATGAAAGGCTAGATAAGAGCAAATATTGAGCCAAAATGCTGGATAAATGTAGCAACAGGCTAGCTATAGAGGAGCTGAAGTCTGTCCATAGAGGAGCCTGTTGTGGGATGTAAGGTCATGGATGTTTTTCCACGTTCTAATGGCAAATGTAACCGTGTGTGTTCAGAGTTGTTTTGTCTTTGCAAAGTGGAGCCTGCAGAAGCATGGAGCCATTCACCTGATAAACTCAAGGCCCTAAGCTGGAGAGCAGAGCTTCTTGACCTTTGTGCCGTTATAAAAAGACACGTTTTCATTCTGGCTGTGGGCAGACCTTGTGATCCGGGCGCGATGCAGCGTCCTGTATGTTGGTTTTCAACACTGTTCCTCTTGCAAGATTGAACCTGTGCAAAAAGGATTTTCTAATTTCTTGTGTGACTTATTTATTGATTGAGCTGATGATAGGATAATTAAATTATCCAACAGAGCCGAAGGTAAATATTCTGAAAATATAAAAACTAAAAGTCCGAGCTCCTGTCTCCTGAACGAGCTGAACGTTTTGATGTTACGATCGTTACAAATAAACCAGAGTGTGCAGGAGTATTTGAATTGCAAAACGTCTACAGGAAATAAACATAATCAGGAAAACAAGGGAGTGAATGAGAATAAAGGAAACGTTCATTAAATCAGATGAAATCGATTAAGAACAGGGTTTGATCTCTGAATTGATCAGACATGTTACGGTTTTATCTGAGAGGTTTGAGCTGCTCCACATCTAAAGAAACGCACAAAAAGAACCGTAGCTGGCGAATCGATCGGTCTCAAACAGATTGAAGTGACAAAGACGGAGGTAATCGTCTCACAAAGTTTACTGAGCGTTGAAATGACTTCACGTCCTGTCGTCTGTTCTCCATCGTCCTTCTGGCAGCTTAAAGTCTCTAATCTGAGCTCAGGTTTCTGTTGTTGGGGGTCGTCGCCTCCGACCCGTCCTGCAGCTTCCTGTCATCGGATGTTCTGATGCTGGGGTGGGTTCTGTTTCAAACATCCTGGTTTTGAAACGCGTCTCACTCGTCCTGCAGGTTCGTTTGTTTGCTTTGTGTGAACGGACATTCTCGTCTTTTGTCCCTGAAGCTGCTTCTGTTTCTTATTTACACAGAGGCTTTCAACATAAAGATGGGAGACAGTCAAACATCAGTGTGTCGTCCCCCACCCCCCCCCAGTCAGAAGTTGGATGTCTCTTTCTAACTCGTGTTTTTAGCAGGATCCTTAACTTCACATCCCCCCTCAGTAAAATCACAGTTTATGAAGTAGATTTAAAATGCAATTAAAGTTTTTAAAGTGTAAACCGTCCGCTATGGCGCCAAACAAAATGTAGAGGAATACTGCATCTGTTTAAACATTTTATATCATTTATTGGCTCTAACAAGAATAAACTTCTACATGCTGAATGAAAATCAGGACAGTGTTTTATCTTTGGAGAGAATAAAGCTAAAACATGAACACGGAGCGTAAAATGAGATCGTTCAGAGCAGGGAACATGGCGGCACCGCCGCGGTTGAGTCTGATTTGTCCCTCTCTTTAGCTGCGACGTGCATGCGAGGTGCATGGATAGTTAAGTTCATCAAGGCTTCCCTCTTCTAATGTATCGGCTTCTTTGAGCGTGTCAGCTCGGAGGTGTCTGTGGCTGTTCGGTGGTTCAGCGGTTTGTTTTTGTGTCTGCAGAAATGGAAGCGCCTGTCTCGGCTGCAGCGGAGCCTCGTCCTCTTCCTGCTGGCTCTGCTGCTGCTTGTAGCTCTGCTCTCCTTCCCCGTCTTCACGGAGCAGTGGAGAGGTAAAACTGACGCAGTTTCATTTGAACCTTTCAAAGAACGGGTTTAGTCGAAACATTTTTCATCAGTAAAAACTGAAACGTCACAGAATGTGTTGATGTGGAACTATTGAAACCTCTGCTTTAACAAGTATGTGATGATTAACATATTCCTGCATGTGATGATTATTTTTCAAAAGTGTGGATCCATCTGAAAACAGTCTTTAAAGGAGTTCTTCTCTGGAAGCAGAGTTCATCTCTGTGTTTTTATGACTCACATAATGTGAAACATCTTGTTGTGCATCATCCGCTTATCATTTATTGTTTTTAACGTTTTGTTTGAACCGTTCTGTCCAGGGAGGAACGATCGTACAACTCACAGCTTCATGAATTAAATAAAAGGTGCAACAGACATTTCACCAAATATTAGTGGGAGAGTTTAGATTTACTTGATCCTGTGTGGATTAGAGAAAATCCACAGTGAATTTAAACTTGTTAAAATTAATGGAAGTTGTAAAATAATATTCCCTTCTGGGGACAAAACGGTTAAAATAAATCTATAAGAGCCTAAATTTGGTTGGACGTTCATGACGAGGGTGTGAACGCCGTCTGCTCTTTTGTCCTGCGTTTGGTTTGCAGGTCTGTCCGATAAAGACGACTGGTTGGAGCTGAACGGCAGGAACCTGCAGCCCGCCATCAATCCAGCTGCAGACAGACCTCCAGCTCCTGTGGTGGGACCACATCTGGAGCCGGTCGAGACTCCAGGAGCTGTTGCAGCCCCCAGAGGACCAAATATCCCGGTTTTGGCAAAACCTCCAATAAAGGTGACACTTTTATTTTCAGACAAAACAAAAAAAAAAAGTATGAAATTTTACTCGTCAATCAAAAGCGTCGTAGTTTTGGTCTAAAACTGGCGTTTATGCTCTGTTAAAATAATTTTTAATTTACAAAAATGAGTTCTGAAGTTCAAACCTTTTATCGTAATAAAAGGTTTCAAGTCACGACATCACTTCCTTTGCCAACTGGTTTCAAATCGTTTCCGACTGCAGAAAAAGACGTTTTTAAACAAACGAGGCCCTCCGAGTCTGCAGAGGGACGCGAACGTCTCCGACACGAAAGGTGAAGGGAAGCCACAGCAGCCGGCGGCGGCGGCAGAGCACGGAGGCGAGGAGAAGAAAATGATCAGGTAAACTTTGTTACTCGGCGTGCCGCGGACGTTAACGAGGTTTAAAACGATTTGTTGGTTTCTCCTCGCAGCTGGAGAGGAGCGATGATCGAGGCCGACCAGGCCACAGAGCCTCCGCCGCCAGCCAGAGGGAAGGACGCCGTGCCGCCGCCCTCCAACCTCGCAGCCACCGGCCTCCCTGAAGGTTGGTGTCGAGGAATTCTCAAGCTGCTTCTTTGAACTAAAACGTTCTCAGTGGCTCCGAGTTGCTTCTGCTGCTCTGAAATGTCCGTCACAAAAAGATTAAAATCAGCGTTTCTGCCCGGCTGATATTAAACATTCAACTACGTTTATGAACACATTGCTGTCGTTACAGACGGGGACATTAAAAATACTGACGGGCAGATTCATCAGTGAACAGGAAGTTTTCTCTTTCTGCTTTGACTTCATGTTCAACACCAGATCTTGGTGTTTTGGGGGACATTTGATTTATTGTGAAGACGAGGCTTTAATATTTGCTCCTCGTGGAGATACAGACTAAAATATATCATCTTTATGTGTTTATCAAAACTATGTTGTGTCTGTGCTCATACCCTCATCTGGACATGCAGACCGCCTGGAGGCGGTGCGGGACGCCTTCAGGCACGCCTGGAAAGGCTACAAGGACCACGCCTGGGGTCACGATGAGCTGAAGCCCGTCTCCAAGTCTTTCGGAGAGTGGTTCGGACTCGGTTTAACCCTGATCGACTCTTTAGACACCATGTGGCTCATGGGACTGAAAGAAGGTATCAGGTTTTCATTTATTGTAAATGCGCCTGTCTCTAAGACTCACATATTAAATATAAGATTAATCATAACTTTGTACATAAATAAGACGATCAGGTTATTTAACCTCGGGCATCCGCTGTTTGTCAGGAGCTGTGCCCAGTCTGCTCCAGCAGCTTTCTTGTTGTAGTACAAGAACCTGCCAGCAGATGGAGTTTCACAGACCATAGTTCCTTTCAACACATGCTTGGACTTCAAGATCAAGTCTTCATGACGCTTCACTGTCTGACTCATGGTTCCAACCATAAAACCTTCAACATGAACACAATAGCTGTCAAAGCATAATCACTGTGCAGAACAGTGCCGAACACCTACGTAACCAAAGTTATTTAAAAATTCTTAACCGGTAAATATTACCCAGAAGTCTTATCAATGTCATGTTTCCTGAAGTCAAATGGTACTGGTAAAATACGGTAAATATTAATTGAATTATTGCTATAGATTTTTATTGCTAAGCAGTATTGGGAACAACTGTGGTTTTTAAATGTACTTTCAAAATAAAATTGATGTGATTTCTGCTCTTATGAGGAGGGGGGAGGAAGGAAGTGGGAAGAGGGCCATATGTATCATCTGACTGCTTTAAAAATAAATCTGACGGTGTCTCCGCTGATCTCTCAGACGACGGGGGAGAACCCCTCCTGTTGTCTCTGTGCTGGGACGAGAGTTTAAAATTAGATCACAATATTTAAATGCATATTTACCGACACAGAGAGATGTCACACTGAAATAATTATTAAAAAACTTCTATTAAAACGTGGACCAGACTTGACTGCTTTGTGTCCGATGCACGACCATCAACACGTTGATGGAGATGCAGAGCTTACTGGCAGCTCTGTTTCCTCCTTCGATAGCCGATCACTTTCAACTTGAAAGCTGCGTCATAAGAAATTCTCTGTGCGTTTTTTCCATTATTTCCATCATCGCTGAACGAATGAACAGCTCCGTGCATGAAGCGCAAAATACAAGAACGTCTGAAGGAGTTAATGCACGTCTGTCTTGGGGGATGGTCCTGGAGAGTACCTCGTTGGTGATCCAGGTTAGACTTCTGGTCACATGATGACAGAGTGGGTGGAGTAAGTTGTTGGGTATTTGAAACCGTGAGCAAGAGTTGTTGTGCATGTGGATACCTGAGGGCATTCTCTCAATTTCTCAAATGCATGCCCAAAAAAAAAAAAAAATGCATGCCCCCTTGAGGGCGGGGTGCTGGGAGTCACAAGCGCCCATCTCTGTCAAAGAAAACTGTTAGTCAGCAGCAGGAAGTCTTTAAAATAAGATGCTCCTGCTTTGAAACTTAGTGGTTCAAATTATGAGGAAAAAGTAGCGGCTTTTATGCCATGCTCAGGAAACTCTGACGACCGGGGGTCGGAGGGTTCAGATATCTGTCATCTTGGTGAGCGGTGATGGTCGGATGGAACAGATCGGTGGTTTTCAGGTGGTTTAGATGGTTTTAGGCTCTGGATCTTACTCTGAGAGCAGCATCACATCTGTTTATTTCTCCAGTTCTCTCTGAGGCAGGACACACATCTGGGTCACGGTGACAAACACTGGTGGTCGTGGCGCCGTAGCAGAAATGTTTTTCCTCAAGAGTTGGAGCTAAAACAAAAACTGAGGTTGAGTTTACTGAAAGCATCGTTATCAGCTGCACCAGATTTACAATTTGTTTTTTTAAATAGAATTTGCCGAAGCGAGGAGCTGGGTGGAGAAGGAGCTGTCCTTCAACAAGAACGTGGACGTGAATCTTTTCGAAACGACTATTCGTGTCCTGGGGGGGCTGCTGAGCTGCTTCCACCTCACTAAAGACCAGCTCTTCTTGGACAAAGCTGTGAGTCCACAGACCCAACACTCCGCCTGGCTTTTTGTTTGTGCGTCTGCTCATTCTGAGAGTTTTACGTTTGTTCTGGTCGGGAGAAGTTATTTTTAATCATCATGAGTGAAACGTTTGAAAACCAGAATCATCTTAAAAACTTCAGTCGTTCCAAAACATTCTGTGAAGCTGGTTTAGATTTTATTTTCTTAAACTGCTTTTAACTTTGAGCTTAACTTTTTGCTACTTTAGCTTTTGGCTACAGTTCTGCTACTTTTAACTCTCATTTGCTAGTTGTGGCTTTTAACTAAACTTTAGCTACATTTGGCTTTCCTTTTGTTTTTTTTTAGCTAGCTTTTGGCTACATTTAGCGTTTGGCTTGTCATTTGCAACATTTGATCAGCCTTTTGCTGCTTTTAGCTTTTGGTTAGTATTTTGCAGGTTTTAGGTTTTGGCTGGACTTTTTCTTTCCCGTCTCACTTTTTGCCACTTTTACCTCTTTCCTTTGCTTTTCCTCTGTTTAACTTTTAGCTAGCCTTTTGCTACTTTTAGCTTGTTTCTGTGTTAATAAACCCGTTTCTTTTCCGACGATTTCAGCCTTCACTGCATTTTCGTAGAAGTTTCTGATTTAAACGCACGTTTCTCTGATTCAGTTTCTTCTCCTCCCTCAAAGAAAGACCTCGGGTCCAGGCTGATGCCCGCCTTTAAAACCCCCTCAAAGATCCCGTTCTCGGACGTGAACATCGGGATGGGGACGGCTCACCCGCCGCGGTGGACGTCTGACAGCACGCTGGCCGAAGTCACGAGCATCCAGCTGGAGTTCAGGGAGCTGAGCCACGTCACCCAGGACCCCCAGTACCAGGTGTGGACCCTGGAGGAGGAGCTTTGCACGTCCACACGTTGTAATAAGCATCTGTGAAGATCTTTGAATCGCTGTAGTCATCTTTCTTCATTTGAACGTTCCAGGATGCTGCGAATGAGGTGATGAGGCTCGTCCACAAGCTGCCTGGGAAGCACGACGGCTTGGTGCCCATGTTCATCAACACCAACAGCGGTCAGTTCAGCCACAAAGGAGTCTTCACCCTCGGAGCCAGAGCCGACAGCTACTACGAGTACCTGCTGAAGCAATGGATCCAGGGAGGAAAGGCCGAAGACGAGTAATTTGACCGTTTTTGTCTTTTTGTCATTATTTCAGGACAAGAAGAAAGTCTGCCCTCTTTCAGTTCAGGGTTTTATTTACTGGGGCATAAAAATATACTCGGTGCAGTTTTACTGTACTTGAGGGGTCCAGGGGGGTCAGCATCTGGTGTGACCAGTATCTGCCTCCAGTGCAACATCTCCTTCACAGAGCTGATCAGGTTGTTGATCGTGGCCTGAGGAACGTTGGCCCACTCCTCCATGGCTGTGAAGTTGCTGGACATTGGTTCCGTCTGTGGCACAGTGCTGTGTGGCCTTTTGTTGTGGTCAGCCTACGGCTCACCATGTTGTCTAATGATGGTCATCTGTCCTAAATGTTTTCAACTGTTTCTCTGTGGAATGATGGACTACAAATAGTTTATAAATGCCCTTGATGGGCAGCAGTTAATTGCTTCTCTCAGGTCATTGCTGATGACTTTCCATCTTGGCATTTATGACCCAGAACGGTAAAACTCCATTTTTTTGTGTTGTTCCACTGATCAGTTAATAATCAGCTGATCCAGGACCTCTGAAATCCTCTGGAAACAGTTTTTCACTCTTTAGCTTTAAATCATTTTATTTTTTGTTCTGATACGTGAAGCCGTGGCCTTAAGAGGGCGGACTTTCCATCTTGTTGATTTTCAGGACATCTCGTCTGCTCAGATCTGGACTCTGTGCACGACTTTTCTAACGGGACACTGACGCTGCGTTCCTTTTTGTGTTTGTGTCCAGTTTGTTGCAGGATTACATTCAGGCCATCGAGGGGGTGAAAAAGCACCTGGTGAGGCAGACGGGACCCGGCAGGTTGACCTTCGTCGGAGAGCTGACTCACAACCGCTTCAGTCCCAAGATGGTACGTGGACTTTATCCAACCAGTTCCAGGGGTCGTTTTATTCTTGTAGAATTTTTAAACGATGTTCAACACTTGTTGAGACGACACAAACGTCACCAGCATGGAGGGAGCAGTTGTTGGGGGTTAATTGTTTTGCTCAAGGGCACTCCAGCCACTTCTGGGAGTGGAGCTGAACAGCTCCAAGTGTCGGTGCTTAGATGGAGAGCGAACTGACACTTTCAGAGATCCAGATCGTGACAATCTTGTTAATCCATTTAACCTCTGAGGTTCTGTTGGTCGGTCCATTCGGTGCCGGCCTTCATCAGAACCGTTCAGCACCCGAAGGTTTTAACCGCTCCTCATCCGCAGGATCACCTGGTGTGTTTCCTGCCGGGGACTCTGGCCCTGGGGGTCCACAACGGGCTCCCGGGGGACCACATGGACCTGGCGGTGCAGCTGATGGAGACGTGCCATCAGATGTACAAACAGATGGAGACGGGCCTGAGCCCAGAGATCGCCCACTTCAGCCTGCAGGCGAGCGACGGACAGGACGTCGTCGTCAAGGTGGGGGAGAACGATAAAGTTTTTTATCTGTCTGAAGGTCCTGTTTTTCTTTTTGTCTCTTATTTCTGTAGTTTGTCTTCGTCTCTGTCTTCGTCTGGATCTGATTTATGGTTTAAAAAAAAAATCCTGTTACATATTTTTTCATTTTTATTTAATTTTTTTTTTTTACTTTGGTTCATTTCCTTTACTTTTCCATTATTTTTATTTGTTTTTGTTTTATTTTGTCTATTCATTGTTTTGTTCATTACTTTTTTTTTTTTGTTCATTTCCTTGTTCTCATTTTGATTATGCTTTCTTTAATTCTATCTTTATTCTTTTAATATATTTGAATATTGTTGCTGTTATTTATTGTTTACCTTTCTGTCTTCCCTGTCGTTCCATATTTTGAAAATCAAAACATAAAATGAGTAAAAGTTTAAAAAAAAAAAAAAAACACCTCATGAACGTCATAAAACCTGCAGTTTGAAGCTCGTTCAGACCAGTTTCAGTTCTTACTGGAGCGTTGGAGCAGAAACGATCACCTGTATATATAATAAAGAGATTTTTAAAGTCCACACGGATGTTCATTTGAATGCGTCTTTAGTTTTTCTTCTTTTTTAAGCACAGCCGGTCTTTTCACTGTAAAACGGTTCAAGTCAGTGAGAGAAGCTGGAGCGAGTAAAATTGTAATCATTTGTTTGGAGAGAAGTGATCGTGACCTTCCTCACCCTCCGGGGCTCGTTTCATTTTTCATTAACGGCTCCAGATTTATTACATTTTTTTCTCGTAGCATTGAATCTTCAGTTTCCGCCTCCACGGCTGCCGTCATTAACCTCAAAAATAATCAAACGCTTTAAGAGCTCGTTTCGATGCTGCAGGGACACGAAGGAAACAAATGTTGGTCTTCTCTTTGACCTCTTACGGCTAATTTGGAGTAAATAAATCTATTTTCAACACCTTCACGTCTTATTATAATCTCTTCTGTGATCCGTTAGCGCTCAGTCTGTCCAGAGGATGACTCTCAGCTACCACCACGCTAAACTTTAGCTCAGCGTCCTTTAAATCGATTGAGCCATTTTTGTGCTTGCGAAGTTCATGAACTGTGGCGGCCATCTTGGACCTTGTCTGCTCCAGAAGCTAGAGTTGTAAAAGCAACCGAAGCGTCATTTCAGAGCTTCATTAAAATCTTTCAGGGTCTTCAGAAGATCTGGAGAGCTTCACGTGTGTTTACATGATCGCCTGCCATCGTGACAGGTGGTGGATGAAACCAGCATCCTCCGTCTGTCCGTCTTGTGAGCATGATGACTTGAAAAATGAGCGAGGTACTGACTTCCATTTTAGTGTGCGGTGGGAAAAGTCGCCATTTAAAATGAGGTTGCTACATCAAAATTCAAGATGGCCACCACCATAATCAAACATGTTTAACCCGTTAACCTCGATCATTAACTGCTTTCTAGTTTTTAAATAGCTTAAAAGTATAATTTCTTCAAAATAATTGAGGTGGCCAAAAAATACTTTATGAGGGGCCAAGGACACCATTGCGCGCCCCCCGGCTCCACCTCTGGACCTGGTGGTGGATTAAATGTTTCCCTCAATCACCAGGATCCATCACTCAACGCCGCCTAAACAAGAAAAACAAACCTACTTCTGTTCTCTGGTGAAACTCTCACCCACTTGTATGAAAAACATTTAGGTCCAGTCCAGAAAAACACTCTTCTCCAAAACAAACATTCACTATTCAAATCATCGACGTGCTGTTTTTTAATCTTGATTCTCCTTCAGTCCGTCAACGAAGCGTCTTAAATTCAGGGTTCAGGCGTGTGGAAGTCGAGTGGTGACTCGTGAGCTCCGTCTGCTGACGTTCGTGCTTCACCTTCATCGTTCCTCTCATGTTCCTCTCGTCTTCGGCTGTCTGAGAAGTGTTGTCTTCTGTGGGACCACCTGGTTTTTAAAGGTCTGTCTTTCTTCCAGCCGGCTGACAGGCACAACCTGCTGAGACCGGAGACGGTGGAGAGTCTGTTCTACATGTTCAGGTTCACCAAGGACACCAAGTACAGAGACTGGGGCTGGGACATCCTGCAGAGCTTCAACAAGCACGCCAAGGTACCGCCGGGTCGGGTCTTAGAGGTCCAACACCGTCTGTCAAGTGCTGAACGACAGCTGAAATTAGCTGCTAATTAACTGAACGGTTCAAACTAGAAGAACAGAAACTCAGCAACACTGCAGCTAAAAGCTAAAATAGGCCAACCAAGGCTAAACAATAAATGTAGCTAAAACTTGATAAAGCCTCAAGTTGGAATGTTGGTTTGATAAAAGCTAAGACAAGCAACATTGTAGCTAAATGCTAAGGTACGCAACATTGTAGCTACATGCTAAGTTAATCAATATTGCACCTAAATGCTAAGGAAAGCAACATTGCAGCTAAATGATAAGGCAAGCAACATTGTAGCTAAATGCTAAGGCAAGCAACATTGCAGCTAAATGCTAAGGCAAGCAGCATTGTAGCTAAATGCTAAGTTAATCAACATTGTACCTAGATGAGCAGCATTGTAATTAAGATAAAATGAGCCAACCAAGACTAAGTAATAAATGTAGAAAAATTGTAGCAAAAACTTAGTTTGATCGTTAGTTAGCAAAGAGCTAAGTTTAGCATTGATTCAGCTAAAAACTCATTGACAACACTGCAACTAAAAGCTAAATGTGGAAATAAACTATTGCTAAAACGTAATTAAAAAATAAGTTAGCTAAAAGTGAAAGTTGGTAAAACATTTAACCAAAAGGTGAAGTTTGAAGAATAAGAAAAAGTATATTAAAGCTAAATTAATCAACAACAACAAAAAGTTAAATGTAGCAAAACGTCACTAAAAATTGTGAGTGCCAGTAAAAGAAAAGCCGTACATGGACATCAGCTAAAAGCTAAAAGCAGCATAAAAAGACAAAAACAGAACCATGCTGAAGGTTTCAGTGAATGTTTTTGAAGGAACTGAACATATATCGGTGTTTCCATGGACAAAGTATTTGTAACTCTACACTTTAAATTTTACTTAAAAATACTCAGTTTTGAGGAGAGGATAAAACGGCACCATTTGATTTATGGCATGTTTTCATTGTGAGGCCCAGCCTGGGTTCAAACCCGGGTTCTGCGTATTTGCATTTACGACCCACGTCCAGCCCGGTTCCTAGAACCCAGAGACCTGGGGTCCTGTTTGGGCCCGGGCCTTACAATACAAGAATGTTGTTGGAGTCAGAACCAAACAGAGTTAACGTTACAAAGTCTGCTTTGTGTTGATGGATTTCTCTGCCTCTCTCTGAGACTTTAACCACTGGACCTCCACTCCTGCAGGTTCCCACTGGCGGCTACACGTCCATCAACAACGTCCAGGACCCCGCCAACCCGGCCCCCCGGGACAAGATGGAGAGCTTCTTCCTGGGTGAGACTCTGAAGTACTTGTTCTTGCTCTTCTCCGATGACACGGAGCTGCTCAGCCTGGACGAGTACGTCTTCAACACCGAGGCCCACCCGCTCCCCATATGGCCCTCGCCTCCTAAATGAAGACCCAGAACCGCCAGGCCCTCAGAGGCCGGTTCCGTCCAGGCGTAGCTGCTGTTTAAAGCAGATCTGTCTGTTATTTTTCCTAAGGAAAAGGTTTGTGACAGAGCTGGCCTCTGATGTAAATACAGACCAGGTGGGCTCTTTGTCACCTGTGGGACCGGATCTTTATTTTCTTTCTGATTTTTGTTTATTGGACGAGGTTGTTGTGAAGGAATGTAGAACTTTAATGCTTAACGGACTCATATGTAGCTCACGTGTGGCTAACCTGCTGATTAAACGCATCTCGTTATCAAAACGACATAAAATACAAAATGAAGTATTTTTAGTTTTTGTCTAATTAATGTTCATAAGAACTGGAGTCCTCTCCGAAGCAGCGCCGGCCTCTAATCTCTGTTAGCTTAAAATAGTCCCAGCTTGTGCATATCAATTAAAACCAGGTTTAACTTGTCAGGTTCTGGTTTTGGTTGCAAACGAGGCTTGTTAACAAATAAGAACGCCTGCAGGGAAGCAGCGGGCCTCGCTGTGACATCACAAGGGTTCGGAAGAAGTTCGTCTTTAACGTTCTCCGGAGTCGCCGCAGGCGTCTGGCACGTTTGTTTCTGTAATTCTAGCGCGGTGAGCAGTTGTGTACTCGAACATCGATCGTGTCGTTGGGCGCGAGTCCAAATGGAAAGAATTGTGAACTTGTCAACGCAGTTGCAGCTCAGTGAGGATGCTGCCTTGAGATACCTCTTGACCCTGAACCTGTTCTCTTCAGGACTTTTATGCTGTTTACACGTAAACGATCTCTGGAAATGTTTGTCCGATGTGGATTGTGTTACGGTCGCACGGCCACAACGGGGCGCTGTTCTCGTTGACTCTGCTGTCGTCTTGATGCCAGGTCGCGAGGTGGCACTGTGGTTTTTGTATTTTAGGGACGCACTCGCAGACACTTGAATGTGAAAACGTCCCAGATGTTGACTACACAAACGCTTGTTTGGACCAAGGCTGTGATGGGGTTTGCTGCTCCGTGTTGTGATCAGCACAAACAGCACTCTGCTGTTCGCCACTGTTGCCATCGTTCGTCGCAGGCCGTCCAGGTGGGGCCAGGACCAAAGTAGACACACACTACTTCATAAACTTTTATATTGTCGTTAATTTTTCATTAAACAATTATTTGTGTAGTTATTTGCAGGTCCAAGTAGCATTAGCAGCAGCTAACTGCTAATTAGCTGTTGTGCAAAGGTTTATGGAACAACGTTTAGGAACGACACACAACGTTTAAGGTTGGAGTCGGTTTCAGACGAAGACGATCCACGTTTGGAGTTGCTGGTTGTTCGTTGCTCCTAACTGAGGTCATTTAAAAAGCTGTCTGCGACAGGTAAGATAGTAACTGCTCATTAACTTTCTGAACTTCCATCTGTCTGAAATATTTGTAGCTCGTGCCGGCAATAAAAGTCACAACAGGAGTTCAGCTGTTTTCAAATTCTCCCTTTTAGAAGCGTCTCAATAAGCTGTAGCTCGTTGACGTTTGGCGAGCGCCGTCTTTAATGTTCTAGAATTGTGGCATCTGCAAATCCAGCCATATGTTTAAGAATGGGGAGACAAAATGATGCTGAACATTATACGACGGGATTTCCCAGTAGATTTAAAAGGAAATTCAACTTTTTTTTAAGACTACTTGTTATTTCTGAGAACATATCAGTTAGAAAACTTCATTTTAAATGAAAGAAGGAAGATCAAATCATATTTTAGTTGCTGAGCTTACTGGGCGGCGTCTTTATTAATTAATTTTTGCACAGATCTCAATTATGACACAAGTCTGTGCACCCATCAGCTGAATTTATTTTTGTAATTCTTTGTATCACATGAAGTTATTTTTAATCCAAGACGTTGCCAAATCAGAAGCATTCCTGTCTTTTATCAGCTTCCGAGCGTTCTGTCATTTATAAATGTTACTTTTCTGCTGTTTACACGTAAACGATCTCTGGAAACGTTTTTCCGTCGTGGACTGTGTGAAGGTCGCACGGCCACAATGGGGCGCTGTTCTCATTGACTCTGCTGAAGTTTTGATGCCAGGTCGCGAGGTGGCGCTGTGGTTTTTGTGTTTTAGCGACGCGCTCACGGACACTTGAACAAAGCAAACGTTTGTTTGGACCTAGGCTGTTGTTGGTTTGCTCCTCCGTGTTAAAAAAGGTGATCGGCACAAACAGCACTCTGCTACGTTTAGTCTAAATCCTTCTGAGGGTTTTTAATTATGAAACCTGAACTTGTGCCTCCGGAGGCAGAAGAGGAAGGTCCTGCCTCCAGGTAGTGGTTTGTTTTTCTTTGTTTAGAGATGTATCTTAAAATAACGAGGCTGACCGTGAAAAGCTTTGACGAGAACTGGACCTCGGACTCTGCGTTGAAACTGAACACTAATCTCCAGATCGGGTTTAAATCCAAGGAAGTTTGTTTTTATGTCTCTGTCGTGGGGGAACATTTTCCTGTTTGCTTCTCTTGATTGTTCATATTAATTTTGATTTAAAGCTACTTCAGTTCTCGTACAGAGAAGTCCACGACCGCCTGCTGTTGCAGGATTTATATTTCTGTTGGTGAAAATACGAGAGTTTGATGATTAGTCCTCCAGATTGTGTCTCACTCCCTCGGCGGTGAGTCTTTCAGCTGCTTTACGATGACTATGTTAGGAGGAAGAAATCTCAGCTTTCACGTTTGAAGGCCTTGAATGAGCAGATGAAACTTATTGTTCTGATCAGATTTTTGTTTGAAGTTCTTTTATTCCAGCCTCCAGTGTTTCATCAGCGCTCGGAGCTTCACGTGGAGCTGCGTTTCTGCTTTGTATTTATTCTTTATTTGGTCCAAAGTACAAGATTTTGGTTGTTCGATGTATAAATTAGCAGTTGTTTATCTGCTCAGTTCAGCACCTCCCGGGTTTGTAGCTCCTTCAGAGGCAGTTTCAGAACCAGACGTCTTTAAATGTTCAGAATCGTGTTTCAGGAGACAGTTGATGCAATAAATACAGAAAGAAGTCAAAGACGAATGTTTTCTGTCCTGGTGCCCCGAATGTTGTTTTTGTACTTTTTACTTTGATGTATTTTGTTCTTTTCCTGCAGAAATGCATTCAAAGCCAAGTTTTTCTGCTCATCATGGTTTTTTTGTTTTATTTTATTTTATTATTTTTTTTTTTTTTTTTTGTTTACTAGAAAACAAC
>JARVLU010000528.1:26450153-26464909 GCA_031762415.1 Simpsonichthys santanae | reverse complement strand
ATATATATATTTGGTCTAATTTACCCAAAAAAGACACTAAGTTTGGATATGTTGATCCCAAATGATTGCCAAAAGTGGTGCCATGTTTTAAACCAAATTTCATTTAGAAAATTTGGTTTAACCCTAACCTTTTAATTCTATTTATCCAGCGAGTTATTTAACTTTTTCAAATTGTTCTTTGGCTCTAGGTTAATTCAGCCCTTCACCGGTCGATTCTTAATCAAATGTTTGGGTTTAGAAAATGGGTTGTATACTACAGGTTACTTTGTACCCACTTTAACCTGCCATATATCCTTTATAGTTTGTTTTGTACCCACCTTGTTGCTGCTCCGTATCACTGTTATCAGGATCCTGCTTGCTTTGTGGCTGCTTTTACTGGTAGGGTCATACACATGCGAATATACAGTATATGAATTTAATTTGTGCATGAGTGCAAAGTGGTGACCATTTTGTACCCAAAAGTCAACCAGTAAGTACAAACTGACAACTGCTGGGTACAAAGTGTGGAACCGTTCTGCAGAAGGCCAATTGACCAGCGGCTCTGTTCATTTCTCTGATTTGAGCGTTACATATTTGTTGCAGTCGACCGTCCTTTGCTGTCATTGCACATACGTGTTTGACATGTTCAACAACTGGTGCAGAAGAACTGAATTAATTTCACCTTTAGAAAATTACCTCTTCAATTGTGGGAACTTTTAAATTCTATAAGTGACGCGTTTTGCACATGTTACGCATGTGATTTAAAAACATTTTCTACATATGGCCACATAATTTTCCTCAAGTGATCAAAAAACTTGGTAAATCCAAGCAAACTCATTTTCAGTGCATCTTTGTCTAGATGTGAACAGTTTTAGGGCAGTACTGTATAGTCAGAGTCCAGATTGTAGTTTTAGGTTCTACATCTGCACCATGTCAGACAGAATAAAGTAATCCGCTGACTATAAGAAGTAAACTTCCAGTATCTGTGTTTGGGCCACACCGTCTACTCTCACCTTGACTAAAAATTAACTGAAACTTTTAGTAAACTGCTGAGAAATCCACTTGTTTGCAGATAGGCTAATGAACGCACAACCTTTAATGTTTTTGTGGCTAATTACGGGTAATGACATCGAGATGTGAAATGGCCTCAAGGAGGGGGCGACTAAACATCCACTGACGTCAAACGTTTGGTTCCTTCCTCGAGGGTTTTTTATTTATTATTTTAATAATTTGGTGCTCTCCATTAGTGTGGCTGAGTGTGTGTGTGTGGGGGGGGGGGGAGGGGGGGATGCAAAGCAACTTATGCCAGTTGGTTAGTATTGATTAATTTACAGCACGGTTGATTAAGAATCCGATATGTTATGGTAACTATCATGGAGGAAATGCCCACCACACATGAATGATTTAATTTAAGACATAAAACCAATGAGCTACTTAAACAACAAGAATCTAATCTTTGTATGAGCGGCTGACGTTTGCTGCAGAAAAATGACAGCGTTGCTGTTGCGCCGTGAATCTTCCAGCTCACCGTTAAACATGATGCATGGTTAATGTGGAGACACGGCACGCTGCTGTAACTCCGTGTGCCAAGTTGATTTTTCTGTAAGAAAACACACACGTGGCTTCAGGGCAGTGGAGGGAATCTGCTCCATCGCTTCTCACTTTTCATCGTTTGCATCCTCCCCCATTTTCTTCCTGTCTCTTCGCCTCTCTCTGCCGTACAAACCAGAGTCAGACAGTATGGTTCCTGATATGTGGCCTATTTGTTTAGTGAGATGAAAAAGAAGTAGTTTCACCTTATTTTGATGTACCTCTATCATTTATTGTATTTTCTCTCCTGCGTTATTACCGTACTTGCCGCTGTAAACGTCACATTGCTGTATACGTCGCATCTATTATGTGTCATCGCTGATGCGTTGCGTTTATTACGAGTCACCGCTGACAACATGGAAACGTGGGCCAATGTTGTGCCAAAAAACGATTGGCTGCCAAATGGTGGCCATGGGTGCGTGCACAGAAGAACTTTTAACAAGAATTTAACAAATTAACACTTAAAAAACAATTATTTGTTTGCTTGAACTTATAGCAAAGGTGTGTCTCAGTTGAACTTTGACTTAATAAATGCACTTTGACAGTCAGCTTAGCTGCATTTCAAAAATCAACTTGCAGCTGCGGGAGTGTGCAGAGGGAGGACTCACTGCATTTCTTTAAAATCTAACACGATAACCACCTAAAAACAATATTGTTTTTGCTCGACATTATAGTAAAGGTGTGTCTCAGTTTAACTTTCTCTTAATAAATTAACTTTAACAGTCAAATCAGCTGCATTTCACCTGGGCGGCGCAGTGAAATGTAGCTTATTTGACGTTTGCACCAGGAGTTCTGGAGCGAGACGAAGGTGGCTTTGTATGGCAAGCAAAGTGTCTCAGTAATAACCACTTTTACCTATTAATGTGACACTTGGCTTGCCATATGAGTTGACGGCCCTCTAGAGGTCCTAGCGGCTGAAAATGGTAGCGTTCAATATTTTCCATGTCAGAATGAATGAAATTGTCAGATCTTGGCCAAAAATTGGTGATAGATGTAGGGGGAAAATGTATTAGTCACTTTGGTGTAAAAGTCACATGACTTTCAAAGTTATGCAAAAAGGTGTGACATATACGGCGAAAAATATGGTAAACAGTTGTCTTGTTCCAAACATCTGAGATTTAAAAGTTGTGAAAAATGTCAAATCGCTGTTGACACACAGCTGAGTGGCACTCAAGCAAAACTTTTGTTCAGCAGTTTTCTGTCCTGGCAGCAGGACTCCAAAGAAATTGTGAAGTTTTGCTTTTGTTTGTTTGTTTGGTCAGAATAGAGCTGAACATGTTTAAAACTCAAGCCAACACTGTTAACATGCTTCTTGCACCTCTACGACTCATGCAAGACAATTAAGTACCTTCTTCGAACATGGCAAGACTTTCTGAAAAGACCCTCAGTACTGTTCACCGATCGGGCCATGTGAGATGCTATCTTTACTACACTTCCAGTCGGATGTAGCTGTTAGCTCCTTTTTTCCTCTAAAAGTACCTTTTAGCATCCAAGTGGCTCTGAAGAATTGCACCAGCAGTTCTGTTTGTCTAAAAGTTGGCACACAAAGCGGTTCCACATTTTACCGTCTACTCAGCAAAGCCGGGCTGCCCACAGATGAGCTGTTTGGTGATTTGCCAAGTACAAACGGCCGGCGGCTCATTTAAATAAAATGTCAAATACCAGCTAATTATTCAATCGGTCAAATAATTGCCCTGCAACTTATTGACGGTTGTCATCAGGCTTTTTGGCACGCTATCAAACATTTAGCTTATTTATCAGTAATGACACAACCAGTGCTGACAGTTCTTAGTAGTACGTACTTGTTTTTTTCTCAGTAAAACCACTTTTCACATTTAATCAGACATCGGACACACACGTAGATACTACTATCTCATACGGAGGACCTTTTAGTTTGTTTCTGCTCTGCTTGCTTTGTTTTAGGAATTGTTTTTTTGTTTCACATGACGATACAGCTGTGCACATCAAAAGGTGACGAACAAAAGCTGCTTATTAAAAGCACACGGAGAGGCAAACCTTTTGTGCTGTGTGAGTAAGCTGAAGTGCACGTGTGTGTGTTTATATGCTGTTTGACAAGCATTTTGATCAAGAGGTTACAGATTATTTTTTCTCAACCCCACGAGAACTCGGTGCGAACATTCATTTTTTATTTTAGAACACGTTTTGAGAGTCTGAGATGAAGTTGGACTAAAGCGTCTGCTCCTCAGATAAATGATGTTAACTTATTATGAGTGTGAATGTTTCTGTTCAGTGCCCTGAGACAACTTCTGTTGTGACATCAAGGTCCATGCGCAAGAATCCAGGTAAAGCAATTCAACGATGTTCAGTCAGGTCATCTGGACAGTTTCTTCTGAGTCGCAAGTCACAACAGACTTCTGTTGTGACTTGGTGCTACAGAAATAAACTGAACCACATTTAATTGAAAATTTTAGGCATCCTTAATCCTTATACTTTCTGATGCCTCACTCTAAGCATCAAATCCTGCATACTTAGCACATAATGGCTGGTCCAGGTGTGGTGCAGGTATAGTCTCTATCAACAGGTGTGGTTTCTGTGTAGTGTCTGTGGTGCATGCAGGTGTAGTGTCTGTGGCATAGGTGTGGTCTCTGTGGTTTAGGTGTAGAGTCTACGGTACATGTGTAATTTCTGTGATGCAGGCGTGGTCTCTGTGGTGCAGATGTGGTCTCTGTGGTGCAGATGTGGTCTCTGTGGTGCAGATGTGGTCTCTGTGGTGCAGATGTGGCCTCTGCCTGACCACAGTAAAATGCCGGAGCGTTCACACTGAGGTGTTGGTGGTTTGAAGAGGATGTCTTGATGGTCAGCAGCCAATAACCAAAGGAGGAAATCCTTGTCCTAAAAGTAGACACTATTTCTGTTGGAGAAAAATAGTCTCAGCTTATCTTACTTACCGGTACTCAGAAGGAACCCTTGGCAGCAGCAGAAGATTTTTTAACGGGTATTTACGTGCAAGGTCAGATTTTCAGGACAGGTTATACAGATACACAGGAAGTACACGTATGAAGAACAGTCATGAGAAGTCTGTGAACTTGTTTTTATACTCTTATCAGTTCATCTGAGCTCACAGGTTCCCTGGAGTGACAACTACATGTCTGCTGCCTCACCCAGCTCTTCATCCAGCTGTCTCTGCTAACCCAAACATATGGTTCATGGGCAAAGCTATTTTCGGCCAAAGTAGTTAAAACCATCCATAACCTCTTTGACCAAAAACTGTCTTAACAGTGTCAACCTCACAAACAGAAACAGGAAGTTGGTTCTACAAGAGTGGAACCTGAAAACTGAAAGATCTGCCTCCATTCTACTTTTAGAAACTTTAGGAACCTCAAGTAAACCTGCAGTCTGAAATGGAAATGCTCTGTTCAAGTATGGAACATTAAGATCTTTAATATAAGATGAAGCTTGTTCAGAGATTTGGATATTAGAATAAATATCCAAACATTTTAAAAATTATTCTGAGTTTGATGGAAAACCGATGGGGAGACGCTAAAACTAGGGATTAGATGTATAATATATTTATTATGGATTTAGATATTTAAGCGCTAACAGATTATCAGAATCAAACCATATTTTAAGTTTTAACCCAGTTCAGCAGACAAATGATTTCTTTTTCTGTCTGCAGGGAAAATGTAGAGACTGATGACATGGTTGTGTATTTCTAGTTTCAAACATCGATGTCTTCAGTTACCCTTCAGCAAAAATACACAAAACTATTATTTTCCTCATGCACTTACAGCTAGGTCTGTGCTGTAGTCGATGCATGGCCTGCAGCTCTGCAGGCAATGAGAAGCTCTTACATTGTGGAGATTTGCTTTCCTCCATTGTTTTGATCCCCCCCCCCCCCCCCACACACACACACACACATACCTGAACACAAAGATAAACACACAGACAGTTTAATGGTGCGTAATGGATACGACTCAGACGTTCGCCGATTGCGGTCAAGGTGCCGTTGTTTTGGTTTTCCATCCTTCGGGGCTCTTCACCTGCAGGATGTCTGTTAAAGAAGGCAGATGAATAAAGCCTTCAGATTGACGCACTGTCGGGACGTTTGTGGGCGACGAGGTGGCCCGCTGGTTTGAATATCAACGCCCACAACTGTCGCTTGTTTGAACACTGGTGCGTGTTTGTCTTCAGCCGTGAATGCGATGACTGAAAACGTCCTTCAGCACTGAACTACGTCTTTAGCTCATGTCTGTTTTCACTGACAGAATCCACCAACACAGTTTTATTTTTATTCTTTCTGGAGGGAAAAAGGCATCTAACATTAAAATGCATCATTGTTTGTCTTTCACATAGTTTACACACCACCAGTGCTTCTAAAGACATTTTAGATTTTTTATTTTTTATTTTTCTGGTTCATCCTGAAATGTAAAGAGCTTTATCACTGGTTCATGAGTTAAATTGATCACGCCACGTGATGCTAGAATTCAACAAACTACAGATTATTTTGAAGCTTTTCAGATAGAAATAAAATAATAATTCTCATTTTGCCAGCATGGGTCACATATACCTAACCTGTTTTGATTAGAAAAAAAAAAAGCCAGCAACAGTCTTTGCCCTTAACATTAGCTGGGCAGTAAGCCTGTCGTGACAAACAATAAATCAATTAATCACATGATAAATGAAAGTTATCAACCTCATTTTCATTTATGAGCTTTATCGTTTCTTCGTGTCTCTTTCTACATTGAAGACACTGGACGACAAAAGGCTCAAATCCGGTTATCTTCACTGACCCCTCCCTTTCTCTTTTCTATTTAAAATAGTTTTAATTGTCTAAAATCGTGTTTTTGGATCGTTAAAAGCAGCTAAGCTGAGAATCTAAGCTACGAGCTAAGCTAACAGATCGACCTCAGGGGAAAAACATTTGTTTTGTCAAAGCTCCAAAATTCAGGGTTGAAACCCGTATCTTTGTGTAAACAGTTGATTTTCTCTGCAAAAAGAAGCTGAGAACTTGTTGACTGATTTTTTTTTTTTTTTTTTTTTTTTTTTTATTAAAATATTTGTGTGAAAAATGCTAACGAGCTCAAACCACTCCGAGCGTCCGCCATTTTGTGAACCGGAAAATGGGAATGAGAGGCAGCCCATGTCACGTCAAAAAGCCTCCCTCCCATTTTTCTTGGACACGCTGCTCGCTTCCTCACTATCCATCAGTTCAAACAGTCTTACACTGCCATTCAGTAGTCAAAAAAGATACTACACACAAAATGTAACCAACATTTCTTCTTAAGTTTGACAATAATTACCAATTACTGTATTGTCAAATTTCAAACAATATTATCATTTAGCACAGTAATTTCTGAGACAATCGTCCAGGTAAACTTGTTATCGTGGTGCGTCCCACTCGACCCAAACTCTTTCTCCAGACTGAGGTTGTCCAAAAAGCTTTCTGCAACAGGTAATATATTAATTTTTCATAACTTTTAAATTATTGAACCCCTCTCACAGCCAAGTGGAACAATGAACAAAAGAGCAAACATGATATCTACTTGGACGCAGAAAACCATCCACTGTTTCCTCCGTTGACGTGCAGATAAATCTTTTTAGTTTTACAGTAAACACTCTGATAATAACTTAAATTTTAAGACCAAGAAAAAAAAAGATAAAAGCCTGCAGTTTAACCCTAAAGGTGTACACTTTGACTAATTAACATTTTACTTCCTCTATGGTCTAAATTAATTTTTAGAGTAAATGTAAATGAAGTTGTCTTGTCCTTTCAGAAGGCCTCAAACGGCGGCTGAGATAATTACTCACAGCCCATTTGATATTTCAGACACTTTCCCGATGGCTGCAGGCGTAACTCTCGTCTTCGTGCAAAGCCACATCAATGCACCTGAGAGCCCTAATTGATTCAGACGGAGCAGCTAAGGCAGAGGATATTGGCTGCTGCACTCAGCTGCAGGCCAGAATCTGCTGTAGTCCAGTCCAGCAGCATCACAGATCTGTGGATGCAGGCGTTATTTTCAGAAACACTCCGGTTAGAAAATGAATGCACGTCTGGTCATCCTGCTCACAGTTTAGTGCCAATTATTTCTTCAAGGCCGTCTCATTAAGGCTGATTAAATGCACCTGTTGCAGCCTCACAGATAAATGTGTTTTTATTCGAATGGTGGTGGTTTTCTGCTTCGCTCCCTCTTCTTTTTTTAATTTAGTTTCAGTAAATATCACCGAGAGGTGTTTGGCATCTTTGTCCTGCAGGAGGCATCGTAAATAACAGCCGAGGAGAGATGTGACGTTCAATCCAGGAGGACGAGGAGAAGCTGTTTGATTAATGACCAGGTGCAAAGGAAAGTGTGTGGGAGGTAGATTTATCCAAATCCACTCGAACCGTTAACTTCAGTTTCTGCTTTATTGCCCACCGATGAAAGGCAAAGGTGGCCGATAATGTTTTTGCCAATATTTGTGTTTGTGTCCACCTGTTTCCCACAAAATCTCATGAAGCACTGAACAGATTTCAAATAAACCTGCAGAAAACAAATCAGTAGATGCACATCTACAAATTACTAGAGCCAGCCCGAATCAAGATGGCCGCCCCAGCCAGCTCGTATTAGAAAACACAAAAGTGGCTGTAATTCAGTCAGTTTTACTGTTCTGCCACTTTTAGCGACTGATCTGCGACTTTTAGTGGCCATTCCGCCACTTTAGCAGCCAATACTAATTTTAACTGTTTTGTCACTATTAGCGACACTTCTGCTATGTTTTCAACCATTTCATCACATTTAGCTGTTGATCTTCTACTATTAGCTGTTGTTCTGCCACTTCTAGCATCAGTTCTGCTGCATTTAACAGCTATTCTTTATCGTTTATTGCTTCTACAGCTCGTAACAACAGTTCTACCACTATGAGGGATGGTCCACCTGCTTTGAGCGACTGTTCACCCAGTATCAGTTTCCGGTTTGCCAGTTTTAGCTTTAAGCTGCCCCTTAGCCATTTTTATCTTTTAGATACCATTCAATTTTGGCTACATTTATGATAAATGTAGCTGACCAATTTGAGCTTGAGCATCCGTTTTGCTACTTTTATCTTCAGTTTTGCTCAAAAGGTTTGATTTACTCATTTTAGCTTTTTTTCTGCTCGTTTAATTTTAAAAACTCACTTTTAGCTTCTTCGACAAGTGTCAGTTTGTTTAATCCTCAGTATTTAGTTATTTAGTAATTAGGAAGTGGTGGTGCAGAGTTTGGAGAAGGTGGGCCTGTGATCGGAAGGTTGCCGGTTCAACACCCTCGACCGGCAACATCAGACATCAAAATATGGGTGGACAAGGTGAAACACCCACACCTGCCTCCACCCTCATTTGCTCCATTCTGGGCCCTTGAGCAAGGCCCTCAACCTCCACCATCTGCTCCCTAAACAGGTCTCTCTTGAAAATGTGTCCTTGTGACTCAATGAGACTACCTGGATAAATAAAGGTTGAATTTAAATATTTACAGCAGTTTGTCATTTTTCTAGTTTTAGCAGTTTTAAGTGACCTTGTCTGTTGTAAAATAAATAAATAAATAAAACTTCTTAAGCACCACCTCCATAGATTTGTGCCCTTCGTTGAAGCAGCTGGAGTTCTGTCTCCAACAGAAAATCCAGACATCTCACCCGTTGTTCATTTTGTCTGGAGAGAATTCCTTCAGGAAACGGCTCCTAATCTTGGTCACACAGAAGAAAACAAACTTTTACAGAACGAGAAGCCTCTCTGGGGACGTGGGTGCAGAAACTTCTCAGATGACACAATCTTTGTAATCTGGCCTTCTTTTCTAGCATCACAGCTCCTTGGTTTTAATACAAACGACAGACTGGACGAGGAGAAATGACTTCCTCTGTTATCTGAAAATGATAAACGGCAGCTGTACGTCAGCATCATTAGCATTATGATGCACGTCTCACTGACGCCAAGAGGGACAGAAAAACCATGACGCTGCCCGTGTCGGTGCCGCTTATCTGCACCCACTTCCAGCACGTTTTCCTTCAGACTCGGCTGTAATTTGCACGTGTTCCGCAGAGACGTGCACATGGTCATTTATTCAGATTCAGAAACTGTTAAGTGTGAGACTGGTTGGGAAATGGGAGGATTAGTAAAGATGGTTTGGGAGCAGTTTGTTTTGCTTTGGCTAATCTGTTTGATTGATGACTTTGCTCCATTAGCTCAGTGTTTGCCTTCTTGTGTGTTACTCATTAATCCTTCGTTGTGTTTACGTCTTCTGGAGCATAAACTGCTGTCCTGCATCCAGCAAGTGTGCACGTGCAAGATCACGCACGTGCCAAAACTGTACGCCAGAAGTTGCATAAATGAGAAATGTTTTAGATTATTTTCAAAAATGATAAAACATTTGGTGAAATGGATTTTTGCATTTGATGGTTTGTTTTGTAGTTTTATATTTTATTTGTGGAAATGCTGACTCAGCGTTCAGCATGTGGTGATGTAAAAGTTTATGCAGTCTAATAACTTCAGCATGCTTTGTGCCATTTTACTGTAGCAAATTATTTATCAGAACCTCCTGCTCGTTTAGGAGATGGGTGCTTTGACTTCTGATTTTAAACATTTATATTTAAAATATTTCCAAATGTTCTCTTGAAATGTATCGAGTCTCCTTTAATTCTCAAATAAAACTTTGTTTGTTGAAATCAGCTTCAGCAAACTTATGCTACTGTTAGCTTTTAGCAACTCTTTTGTAACTTTTAGCTAGCCTTTTTCCTGTGCTTTACTAGCATTTTGATGCACATAACTTGCCACACTTAGATGGGATTTGCTGTGTTTAGTTGGCCTTTTGCAGCATTTAGCTAGACCGTTGCTGTGTTTAGCTAGCCTTATGCCACGCTAGATGGCCTTTTGTTACACTTGTGTGGCCTTCTGCTACACTTGGTTAGTTTGCTTTGCTTAGCTAGGCTTTGCTACACTGAGTTTGCCTTTTACCGTGTTTAGCTAAACCATTGATGTTTATATCTAGCCTTTAGTTTCAGCTTTTTAATTAATTTATTTATTTATTTATAGTAAATTAAAAACACAGCATTCACACATTTTCATAGAAAATGCCATTTCTGTAGTAGGTGTGTGTTTAGTGTGCGTTACTTTCTAGGACCTGGTCTGTGTACACACCTGTGTCAGGTCGTAATAGCCAGTGACCTTTTCTGGGTTTGGGGTCAAGGTGTGAATTGATGGGGTTAGTTATGTACAGGTATAGGTTTAGGGTAAGTGCTGAGCTTTAGCCCTAGTAAGGATAAAAATACAAAGTTTTGTGTATGAGAAAAAATAAATTTGTTCTATACAACACCATATGTATTCTATACTTAGTCCTCCTTTCCAACAGATTTACTTAGAGAGGTCTACGCTCATAAAAGTGATGTTTTTATTTTTTATTTGCATGCTTGTGTAATTCCTGGCTTTTAGTCGCATCAGTGTTTTATCCTCATGACAAACTTCCATAAACTGTTTTTTTAAATGTACACAATGAAGCTGCTACACCCACATCAGATTTTAACTCGATACCGGTCTTTAAATTAACAGATTTATTGGAATTTTTTATTTTTTTATAGCTCTCCCAAATCAAACTGGCCCCTAAAAGTTGTTGATGTACGTCCAGTGATTGTCTGAAAATGTCTTTATCTATCTAGGCGTATGTGACAAATTTAGCTAAAAATACAGGTACAATCAATATAGTCAACATTTAGCTTTTCAGTAGTGGTTCTTGACGAAGTATGATTAAATGTTTGTAATTTATTCATCTCACATGATGTGGTTCTTACCCAACAGTTGTTTATTATAGTCATTTTTCTTCCTACGTGCTTTGAAAGCTTTAGCTTCATTACACATTCAAGTCACTGGAGCAAACAATAAAGTCATGTTGTTGTAATTTGGTGGTGGGTCTTTGAATGTGTCTGGCTGGGCAGTCGACCTGTCATAGTAACACATGCAGGAGGTAGAAATGAGCCCAGGAGTGCTGCGTTGGTTCTTTTGTGTTCGTGTCGTGTCAGGGAGACTCTCTCGGCCACGCTTTAGCTGGTGGTCACATGGAGCCACAACCCCACGGGGCTGAAGGATGGATCGGACAAAAGCTGCACAACGTTAATGGCTTTGATCCATTCATGCTGCTCACAGATCCTCTTTTCTCTGCAGCTGCTCTCAAAAGTCCAAAACAACATCAAAACAAGCCCGTTTTGTTTCAGCTCCAGAACTCAGCCTGCCACTAAACTGAATTCACAATGCAGCACTTTTAGTAATTAACATTTGCATTTACTCAGATTTTAAAAGCTGCTGAGTAGAAAATTGATTATAATTTACTGTTTTTTTCCCCCCCCCTGTTTTACCACATTTTCGCTAAAATAACATTTGTATTTTTCCAAGACTCGTGTATACTGTACCTTAAATCAGGGCTGAGTTACTGGAGTTTATCTATAAGATTATATTGTCTGAATTTCGTACATATTTTATTAGAACTTTTCAACCTGTGTTCTAACCAACACTAGGAAATGCTCTAATACACCCTCAAGGGTTATTTCTCCTTAAATGGTGCTGTTTGAGAGGGAAATGTTTTTTTTTTTTTTTTTTTAATCGACATCGACTTTCCTTTGGTGTTTATTGGAAAGGATTATTGAAGAAACAATACATATTTGCAGTAGAACAACTTATTCATTAAACGGGGGCCTTGGTAGCATGTGGAAGAACCATACACAGTCACAACAGCCAGGGCCCTCCTGTCACTGCTCACCAGCTCTGCCATACGTTGCTGTGGGATTCTGGGATTCTTCTGCTTATTTTTTTTTTATTATTTCATGTTTTTTTCTTCTGTGTAATTACAACATGCTTTTGGATCCCTCAAAATTTCCCCCTGGGATTAATAAAACGTCGACCGGTCCATCCACAAGCGTTTATGACGAGTCAGTCAACGCGACTGTGTTGGTTTCTGTGGAAGTAACAGGACGCTCAAACTGATCCCACAGGTGTTCAAAGGTGTTCAGTTCAGGACTGCATGCAGGTCAGTCCATCATCTACACTCCCTAATTATGGACGTATTCTCTGTTAGACCCTGATCTGTGTGTGTGGTGGGGGTGGTTATAAATTACTTACTGCCCTGCCCTGTATAGCGATTATCCAAGGACACATATATTTTCATAAAAGCCTTAATATTAGTGTTCAGTTCTCATTTAGGAGGCTTTTATGTATAAAAAAAAGTATTTTTGTCTGAAGTTTCAGTCTTTTAGTGAAAACATTTTCATATTTGCATTTGACTCTTGGAGCATTACCACAAGGTTTGGCAGGTCGTCACTGAAAATAGCAGGAAACTGAACTACGGTCGTACTTTAAGGGAAAGGACACTTCATGTTATTTATTTATTTATTCAATGATGCATGTTGCACAATATGGCTGCAAGGACAAACTCCTCTATGAATCATATTTGGACATTCACACCTGAACAACCATGACGCCTTAGAGGCAATAACTTTATGTTTTTACTGTTTGGGGGGAACAAGAGTTAAGTTTAGGTGAGACAGAAACATCTCTACCTCGAAACAGTGCATTTCCTCTTTATCATAGTTGCCCAACATCACTAAAATACATCTAAAGGAGCCTAAAAGGGCAAAACTCTTGTTTGTTTTGTTTTTTTGCCATATTTTTAGCATATAGCAGTTTTTTTCAGTAAGTTTGGATCAGTATAGTGATGCAGGAGGTTTTTATTTGCTAACGGTTTGCTTTTCCTCCCTCTGGATATAATTAAAGTCATCTCTGTTAGACATAAACCCACTTTCTTTTCATTACAAGCTCTGTTTCATGTGTGTGCTCCATCATTTCATCAGAACATGATTTTACCATTTCCCTGCATATATTAGTTTTAATTTTTCAAGTCCCACCCAAGCTTTTTCCAACTGTTTTTGACCACGACTGCCACAGATGATCTATTCCCTGAGTCAGCTGTCAGGATTGTTTCTCCTGCCCTTCACAGTGTATTTATGTCAAACTACGTCTTCCTCCTGCTGAGCAGCACACTTCTTCAGCCTTTGAATAATGTGGGTTGGCACCAGGATTTCTTCAAGGTGGAATTCACAATAATTCACCCCCTAATGCGTCTCCATGGTTTGAGCCTGTCTGTGTCAAATGTGAATTAGACGTGATGCATTGTGCAGCACTTCTGGAGTGCTCAGCCATGACGGCTTCTGCAGGGGGTGACTACACACGAACACCGAGGAGTATCTGAGGAATCTGGAAAATATCAGATAAAAATCCAGTTATGTTGATCATAGTAAGTTGTCATGCAAGATTTCTACTTTTTAAGGAAGCCAGTGCGTATTAGAGCTGCTCCATTGACTCAGCCGGGTTAATGGTCCAAACCTTCACACTGAATCATGACTAAGAGTCTAAGGTCTTGATTACCCTGGATCCAACATGTCTTCTGGCGTATTGCCCCTAAGTATGGAGGGTTGGATACTTCATTGAGTGAGCCTTGGCAGGAAATTCCAGTTACATGTATGTTTTTAAGTATGTGAGTTGAGTTTTATCCTCTGACAGAAGACGATGAATGGCCTCTCATTGACAGTTACACGGTGCAAATTGCATCATTTTGTTCTTGTATCTTTGTCTGCCCCTTCTCGACACAAGGTCAGGTCTGAACTTTCTCAGGGGTATACGCAGGTAGTGATTGATCAGGAGTTCCTGAGCTTGCCTATTTATGTGGAGAAGTTCTCAGACCCCTTCACTGTTCCCCTTCAACCACTCTTCTTCCAGAAGCTGCTGTTTTGTGTGCAACATGCAACGTTTTGAGGAGAAGATGGTCAAGGCAGTCAGAAATCAAGTCCATTCGTCCAACTCTTACAGACGAACACACAAAGATGGTTAAATGACTTGCACAGACATCGTGCACGGAGGAGTTGCTCTGCCGATTGACGTTTGTCCACTGCAGCAGGAGGGGTTTCTCTAGAGCTCTGGCCGTGTGTCTTGTGGACTACGAATGATGTTTGCAAAAACGATGGTCTCCCATCAGCCATGTGGCTGTGGGCAGGTGTCTGAGCTTCTGGTGGAGTTTGAGCAGGTTCATTAGAAAAACAGCAGAAGACTTGCAGACTTGGGTGAGTTGAGTCGCTGATTCAGGTTAAAACCTCACCAGATAAACGGCGACGTCGAAGCTGCACATAGACGTTTCTGTACCTTTTGTTTGCATCACATGTACATTTTAAAACGTGATACTTGATTT